>CM053585.1:416644681-416675223 GCA_028646515.1 Pseudochirops corinnae | reverse complement strand
ATGTGCATCGACAGAGGGCACAGGATCAATTTAATAGGAAGGGATGATATTTTAAAAGGTGAAATTGAGAGGTGGGAGAGGAATAGAATGAGAGGAGACAGGGAGAGACAGAATGGGGTTAATCATCTCATATAGAGGAGACAAGGGATAATTGTTACAATGGAGGGGAAGAACAGGAAGGCAAAAGGGAATGGGTCAACCTTACTCTCATTGAATTTGGCTTAGGGAAGGAATGACATACACTCTAAATTGGGTATCTTGCCATACAGGAGAGTAGGGGGCATGCTGATGAGAGGGGGAATGATAGAGAGAATGGCAGGTTGGGGGGGAGGGTTGTTAGAAGCACACACTTCTGTAAAGGCACAGGGACAAAGTGGAGATTAGAACAAGTTGGGGGGGTAGGATAGGGAGGAGGGAAATATAGTTAGTTTTTCACAATATGTCCATTGTGGAGATGTTCTGCATAACTACACATGTACAGCCTGTATTGAATTGCTTGTCTTTCCAGTGGGGGTGGGGTACGAGGGAGGATCTAGAATTTAATGTTATATAATCACATGTTTAATATTATTATTATTATTATTATTATTATTATTATTATTTACATACAACTGGGAAATAAGATATACAGGCACTGGGGTAGGGAGATCCATCTTGCCCTACCAGAAAGTCAGAGGGGTGATGGGGGAAGATATAAGAGAAAGCAGATTGGGGGAGGGGATATACAGTGGGATTGCTGTTTGGGGGTGGTGAGTAGGGGAAAGATGGGGAGAAAATTTGTAACTCAAAATCTCATGGAAATGAATGATGTAAACTAAAAAATAAATAAAAGTTAATTAAGAGGTTTGGAGAGATTTATTGCGTGGTTGATTGCAAGGTAATGAATTTTTCTGGGCTCTAATAATTCTCAAAGACCATCTATATGTGTTGCAACCTGTAACAGTGGAAGGAATTGATAAAACCATGTATCCTTAAAGTATAAGGAAAATAAAGTTAAGAAGAGTACTAGATTTTAAACAGTTCCACAAGAATGATAAACACAAAATTAAAACAGTATATTAAATAACATATTTTGATATTATTATTATGGTATACTTATTTAATGATATCAAAAAAGAAGGAAAAGACTTGTGAAAGTAATATATTGTGATCAAGTAAAATGAGGTGTTTTTCAAGGATGCTATAAAAATACATGTAATATCCTATCTGGGATTATTTTGTTTTATTTTTGATTGAATCCTTGTACTTTCTCTGTAACCTCTGACCAACTTCCTTCCTCTTAATCTCATATTGATTATCCCTGGATTTAGGATTTATTTTAATTATTTTATTATATTTGTGAAATTAGTTAAATGCTACTTTTATTTGCTGCAGGTTATATAATTTTATGGAGAAGTATTTTAGTAACCTATTTCAAGCTCTCTCATCAATTCTTACCTTGATTTTAACTGACTACTACTACTACTCACTACTAGGACAAATATATTAATTAGTTTATTTGAATGTACAATTCCTTGCAAATAATAAAAAAGTAATATATACTTTTTGTAATTACACACTTTGATGGTTTTTGTATATGACAAACTGCTGTTTAGCAAGAGAAGAAAGACAGTACAATTCCTCTATTTGTAAGGCTAGAGGTCCTATTGAGTCAATCAACAACTTACTATCTTTTATTGGGTGAGAATGCCTTCATTGAATTAATTAAATAATCACCCTACCCCCACTTAATGTCACTATTAACTAGGTATGAATAAGACTTAAACTTTTCAATGAACCAGTTGGTCAAATAAGTGCATTAGAGTAGGGACAAAAAGTCATTGGATAAAATGAATTAACACTTTCTAAGACATATGTGCTTATTGGCTAAGGAGACTTGGTCATGCCCTGCAGATCTTCTATAAAACATAAGACCTATTTGGTTTCCAGCACATTCTAGCATCTGCCTGAATAAAGGAGAACTGTTCCAGATAAGCCTTTGTCAATTGCTTGGGTTTTAAGGGGTGGAGATAGGAAGAAAAATATTTGTCTATCTTTCAACAATTCCACCAACGTTCACTGTTTTTTTTTTCTAGTATTTGGCAGTTTGCTAGGTGTGAGATGAAACCTTCCCCTTGTTTAATTTTTTATTTCTCTTATTATTAGTGATCTGGAAGATTCTTTCATGTGAAGTAGCTCATAGTTAGCTAAGTACAAGGCTATTCACAAAATTTGTAAAGATATTTTTGAGTCCTTGTTCTATTTTCCTTCATATTAACTATCCCTTCCAGTTTTGTCTCATCTGGAAATTCCAAAAGTATCTAATTTATTCCTTTATTTAACTTGTTGATAAAAATGTTACACAGTACAAGGTAAAACACAAACCCCTGGGATATTCCACTAGACATAGCCTTCAAGGTGACATTTGGGTCCAGCTTTTCAGCTAGTTTTGCATTTACACTATTGTAACAGTACTATGGATCGCATGCCTCCATTTGTTCCATAAGAACAGTATGAGATACTTTATGAAAGGCTTTACTTAAATTTAGACAAACTATCTAAAGCATATCCTTTACCAGTCTAGTGTCCCTGGAAAAGAAAGGAATTGGTGTTAGTCGGCTCTGTTTTTGATGAACAAAAATGGCTTACAAATACTATCCATTTGATATGCATAACAACTCTATGAGGTAGGTACTAACTTCTCTGTGGACAGTTCTTGCTTTCCTACATATTCCCTAGCCATCCTTTTAATAATACATCCTAGAATATTGACAAGTACCTAAGTCAAGTTCACTATCCTACAGACTGCAAACCCCATTCTCTTCTATTAAAAAAAATAATAGTAACAGGACAACATCTGTCCACCATACCTTCCATATTCTTCATTATCTTTCAAAATTCATTTACATTTTAAAAAGCCTAAAAATGTATAGGCACGAAAGAGCTTATTTTTAACATTTTCTCAAGAATGTATTTGAAACATAGCACTACTAAATACTAGAATCTTTCCCAGAACAAACATGGGTACAGAAAGGATGTTGCCTCCCCTAAGTACTAGTTGATGTATTTTTGAAAATGTTAGCAATAGTAATAAGACAAGAGAACAAAATTAAGGTTATGTATCTTGGCAAAAAAGAGATATAATTATTATTATTTTCAAATTGCATGATGGCATATACTTAGAAAACCCCAGAGAATCAGTGAAGACATTAATTGAGATGACTAAAAGTTTTAAAAAAGGAGGCAGGTTACAAAATATGTTCATTAAAAAATCAGCATTTCTATAACAGTGATAAAACAAACAGAACCAAAAATAAGAAAGTCCATTCAAATAATTATAAAATATATAACAGATGTTTGAAAAGTTAAAGTCATCATCTCTAATATATAATACTGATGTACTTGGTCAATAACATGTTTCTTAAATACTTCACCTCTTTCCTTTCTTAGTCTAGGTGGTCTGTAATATCCTCTAATGGCAACATCAATTTCTTCTACCACTTATCTACACCAAGGGCATTTCACCACATTTATTAATGTGGTTCCTAGATTTCCTCACATGGGTATAAGGCTTTATGAAAAAATTCTACCCTTCCTTTTCCCTTCTCCCACTTAAATCCCCATACACAGATACTTTTTTACCTATACTTTATTTTTTAAATAAAATTTATATACTTTCCAAGAATTTTTTTCAATCATATGTATAGTGACACAGAGAGGATTTAGACAAGAGTTTCACATGATGAGCAAGCATAGATCAATTACAATCTGTATCATTGTAAATTAAAGTAATAAAATGTGATGTTTTAGTAATCTGATATAATGGGAGTACTCCCTCCAATAAAAACCTGCTACCCATTCATGCCTGCCCATCTAGTGTAATTATTGTCCATGTAAATTCTCTGAAGAGGTCAATACAATTTTTCTTGGGAGTTCTAGGTCTTTTGGATTTGTATAGATATCAGTGTAGGAACACACTTTTCCTGCATAATTCTTTGTTCCTAATATGTCATTGTCTTTTCTCACTATATACCTGTTTTTTTTTTAATGTACTTGACCTTTGAGCAGTTTGATGTGTCTAATACAGTGATTTCTGAACAAAGCAATGGAACTTAGAATGATACTTTTATAGCCAAGTAGGACCTGGGTATCATTTATTCAACTCTCATCTCCTTTCATATAAGAACACTGAGGACCAGAGAACTGAACTCTTTATCCAAGGTGATGCAATATATTAGCAAAGCTAGAATTTGAATCTACATCTTATATATTCCAGTCTACTATTCTTATATCGTTTGTTATTTTTAGCATTGTATATGTACTTTGTTTTACAAAATACAATTTCAAAAATTTTGCATAACTCCAGATCTATTTTTTTTTAACTTAGAAAAAAAGATTTTTATTTCCCATCATTTCACACTTAGGTGTAACTTCGCCTTTTAACCCCAGTGAAAAGGTTCACATAACAAGTTAAGCTAGTTACATAGTCCTTTTTATAATTCATCCAGATTCGAACTTCAGGCCTTGAATCCCATTGGTTAGCATTTCAAGGTTCATTAAATCCCACTCCTTGACCACATGCTCTCATTCCCACATTTCAATTTCCCCCCCCTCCTCATCCTCATATACTCTATTCTTTTATTAATTAACTTTTAGTTTTAGTTTACATCATTCGTTTCCACGAGATTTTGAGTTACAAATTTTCTCCCCATCTTTCCCCTACCCACCACCCCAAAACAGCAATCCTATGTTTACCCCCTCCCCCAATCTTCTCTCTTCTATATCCTCCCCCATTGCCTCTCTGACTTTCTGGTAGGCAAGATGGATCTCCTTAACCCAATGCCTGTATATCTTAATTCCTAGTTACATGTAAATAATAATAATAATATATACATATATAAATATATGTATATATATATATATATATATTTTTTAACATTTTATTTTAGAACTTTAAATTCTAGATTCTTTCCCTACCTCCCTCATCACCCATCCCCACTGGAAAGACAAGCAATTCAATACAGACTGTTCATGTGTAGTTACGCAGAGCATCTCCACAATGGACATATTGTGAAAGATTGACTATATTTCCCTCCTCCCTATCCCACCCCCCCAGCTTGTTCTAATTTCTACTTTGTCCCTGTGCCTTTACAGAAGTGTGTGCTTCTAACAACTCTTCCCCCCCCGCCAACCTGCCCTTCCCTCTATCATCTCACCTCTCATCCCCATCCCCCTTACTTTCCTGTATGGCAAGATACCCAATTTATTTTTTTCTTAAATGAAAGATCCAAACATACTTAGTGCCTTTTCTTATTTAAAATACATTAAAATTTGAAGAAAATCAAGTTTTTGAGCTATGTTTCAATGGGAAAATGCTTTAAAAAAAGATAAGCCTAATAAAACACAGAACTTGCTTAAATCAACCCTTTTAGTGTTAATTAGGTATTTCCTGAGTAACTTAAAGATAAAGAAGAGATTAGGTGCTTCATATATTAGTGATGTGGTTAATCAGATAATCACATCCTGAGTGGAAGTATCTTAAAATGCAATTTTAGACAAATAGAATATAGCAACAAGCAGTCTTTTTCTTCATATGCCTTTTGTTCTGCATGAGACATAAAGCTTATTGCTAAAGGGACATTTTATAAGCTAAGTCTGGGATTAGGAAGCCAAGAGGGTTTTGATTTATAGCTACTGAAGAAACATTATACCTTCTTGTATCAGTTAAAAATCTCTCAGATAGTCTACCAGTCAACCAGAGAGAAACTATAGGAAAATAATAAGGTATTTGAACAATGTCAAACAAGAATCAAGAAATCTGGCTTTATGTGATGAAGCAGTGTTAGGAGAGCTGAAAATTTGTTATTAAGTGTAGGAAGCAGAATGTATACCCAGAACAAAACTAAACAGTATTCAAAACACTTGATACTTGAGAAAAGACAATCTATGCCTAAGATTAATAGTTCTTTTATTCTTGCTCCAGGTATATTTTTTCTTAAATGTGAGATCCAAACATACTTAGTGTCTTTAAGTACTATTATTTTTACAAAGTCTTCACTTTTGTAGATAAAAAAAATTTTCAAGTGTATACTTGTTTTGTTTTTAAATCCCACTTTTTACATTTACTAACTGTATAACCATGGTCAAGTCACTTAAGGGCTTTGAGAATTAGGTAGCTCTCTAAGTCTCAAAATTATAAATGGTTTGGGGCTCCCATGCCTGGGAAATCTTGGATAAATTGTGATGTGTTTTCCTTAATATTACTAAAAATTGCCTATTTATATACATACACATAAATACAAACAAGCAGATATATTTCTGTATGGATATATGTATCTGTGTGTGTGTGTATAGACTAGTATATATAACTTCATATTCTAATAGTCATTCATTTAATTTTTAAATTCTGCTGCAAAATGATCATAACTGAATTGGTTGATTATGTTTGTCCTAGAAGAATTGCATTCTAATTGGTAAATGTTAATAAATAATAGAAATCAACACTTTGCTAAAATTTTTTATGCCCCTGATAAACTTAAAATATCATTGGAGAAATAATTTTAAAGAATATAGAACAGTTAGCAAGCACTTTAAGTCAGTATTTTACTTATGGATTAAATTGTATGATGAAGGCTCTGTCATAGTTCAAAAAGAGAAATGATCATGGGTTAGAGAATTCAAGAAAAGTTTTATTCATCATGATGATGCCCAATTGGAAATTGTCTTTCCGTTCTCATATTTTTCACAGTATTTTGTTTAGATCTCTGTTTTGTAATTCTCATTCTACTTTTTTTAAAGTTCTCTGGTTGCTTGTCTAATCCAGCTTCAACCCTTTTCCCAAGTGGGATGTAAGCTTCTTGAGGGCAGGGACTATGTCATAACAAATTAATATATTTTCATATCCCCAGAACTAACAGAGTGCCTTACATAGTAAGTAGGTTCTTAGTAAATATTTATTGAATTAATTGAATTTTACTAAATTAAATTACATTTCTGTGTTGAAAATACTTTGTAATAAATCTATTTTTAAATTGCCAGAAGAGCCGTGGATAGAGTTAAATGAGTCATTAACAAATCTTTGTTAGCAATTTTACCATGTTGTTTTTGAGTTGTCATTTTGGGCTTATTTTTTTAATATAATTTAACAATTTCTTTGAGAAGGTTTTCAAACTTGAAGACGACTTTGACATTTATTATTAAATGAAGTAATATCTTCCATGAATTTAACTTACTTGAATTCATATACATATATGTGTGTGCATGTATATTCACACATATTTACACACTCACACACACACGCGAGAAAGAGAGTAAGAGAGAGAATTAACCATTTGAATAGAGTAGATGATTCTGTCTGCTGTTACACTCAATGAATGTAAGTATATCATAGAATGAGCATGAAAGGGCATGCATGAATCTTCTACTGCCACAGGTACCCTCAGTTCCCATGCCTTTCAGACTGCGAACATACTTTTTCTTTCATGTCACTTCCCAGATAAAAATCATATCAGTTTGTGATTCTGAAGCATTTGAGAGTGCTAAGGACTTTGGTGACAAGAACACCACCACCTTCCCAGGTCTTCAATGCCTGTGACTGCACAGGTAGCTGCCAGGCTGAATCTCCAGTAGGGTTGCTTCTCAAGACAATGGCTGGGGACACTGGGCTAGAATCAAACCTTTTCCCAGGATTCTTGGATTCAGGGACTGGGATGTCTCCATCAATCTGTGAAGATGGTGGTCAAGGTTGTGATAGTATATTGACTAGCCTTGCACCTGCTGCCACTTGTCCCTCCAAGATGTCCTCCTACTTCAAATAGGCTACATATCAGTTCTCTGAGTGGCAAGGTGTTGGCAGTAGGTAAGGAGCTGGCCTCATCGCCAAAGTTTTTCTCCCTAGCACTCCTATGAGTGCTAGGTGGGAAGCAGGACCCATTGTCTGTGGGGTGCTGCCACTCCAAGAGCTCCTGTGTTTATCTTGTTGGAAGGGTATGTCCATTAGCTTTCATTGTACAGTATTAAGATTGATACGGTACTATTTGACCAGAGTTTTGTTGTCTTTTCATTCTGACTTCATTTACATTGTTGTCACTGTCTTTTATTATTTGAATTCTGCTTTATGTTTGCTTTATAGAAATTTTGCCATATTTCTCTGTCATAAGTATCACTCCTTATCATACAATAATATTCCATTACATTTCTGCTACATAAATTATTTAGCATTTCTTTGTGTATATGTTTTCAAATTTTGTTATTACAAACAATCCTTCAAAGAACATTTTGTACATGTAGATCTTTTCTTTATGTCAATGACCTCCTTGGAATACGATCAAAGTAGTGGAATATCTGGGTATGAACAATTTAGTAAATTTTTATAATTCAGTTTTTTTCTCAATTACTATTCTTTTAGTTATCCAAGTTAGCCCCAATACCTATATCTAATTTGTTACCCTACGTCTATGAATACATCTCTACCTAGAGATCAAGGACAATTTAATTAAAGAGGTAGAAATTAAGCTGGCCAGTGATGGAGGAGGGGGGGATTTTGTAAGAGGGAAATGAAGAGAGAAAGTAGGCATTTCAAGCTGAGGAAATAATGAGCAAAATGTACAGATATAGGAAAAAATTAATGCATATTCAAAGCTAATAGGAGTTAAATACAATCTGATTTCACATGGTGGTGGTGGTGGTAGTAATAGTAGTAGTAGTAGTAGTAGTAGTAGTAGTAGTAGTAGTAGTAGTAGTAGTAGTAGTAGTAATAGCTAGCATTTATATGGTGCTTTAAAGTTTGTAAAGTACTTTAAAATTACCTCATTCTATTCTCACAACAATCTCAGAAGATAGATGCTTTTATTATCCCCATTTTACAGATGGAGAAACTGAGATTAAACAAAGGTTCTAAGACTTGCTCAGGGTTATACAAGTAGTAAGTATCTAAAGCAGAATTTGTATTCAGGTCTTCCTGATTCTAACTCCAGCTCTATCTACTCTGTTATGTACCTGCCTGTTATTCTCTTCCTATTATACTACACTGCATTTTAAAATATTTCTCTTATTTATTTATAATGTATTATTTTGAGTCATTGTTAATTATGCATTTATCAACTCTTTCCTTCCACTAGACTGTGAACACCATGAAGATAGGCATTTTGTCTTATTTAAACTTATCTTTCCAAACACCTACTAGTCCACTGTATATATTAGGTTTTAATTAATGTTTGCTAAAGTGAAGCGTGAATAATTCCGTTTCTTTGGAATATAGTTTTTCATGTATAGAAGCATAGATAAAGTTAACAAAGAATAGATGAACTTGAAAAAAGAGGCAGAGGTCAGGTTGTGGAATACTGTGAGTACTAATCTGAAGAGGTTGTGCTTTATTAAATGGCTAATGAGGAACCACCAAAGGTTCTTAGTAAATCAGTAATAATAGTATCATTGTTAATAATACCTAGTATTTATATAGCACTTACTATGAGCCAGGTACTCTCCTAAGTACTTTACAAATATCTCAATTGATCCTCACAACAAACCTGGGAAGTAGTTGCTATCATTATTTCCATTTTATTGAGGCAAGCAAAGGTTATAAGTGACTTGCTCAAGTTTACAAAGCTAATAAGTGTCTGTGATGTGATTTGAACTCAGGTCATCCTTATTCTAAGTCTAGCATTGTATCCACTTCACTAACTAGATGCCCTTAAGTACTTTAATAACTTGGAAAGCTAGGTGGCACAGTGGACAGCATGCTGGTCCTGGAGGCATGAAGACCTCAGTTCAAATCTGACCTCAGACACTTACTAGCTCTGTGCCCCAGGACAAGTCACTTAACCAGTTTTCCTCAGTTTCCTCGTCTGTAAAATGAGCTGGAGAAGGAAATAGCAAAAAAACGAAATGACAAATCATTCCAGTCTCCTTGCCAAGAAAACCCCAAATCTGGTCATAAATAGTCAGAAATGACTGAAAATAATTGAACAACTTTAATAAGTTAATGTAGTGGGTGGCAAATACATGTAGAGGGGGGTAGAGAAGCTGCAGACTATGATTTTAATACAAGGTTGAGATAAGAAGGACCCAACCTGCATCCTATCAGCAAAAAAAATGAAGAGATAAAAAAGAGAAAGATGGCAAAAGAAGTACAGACTTAGCCACTGATGGAATAGATAGATTGAAGAGGAGGAAAAAGTCAAGATAACTCTGAGGTTTACATGTGTAATAGAAAGGCAAGTAAGTACCTTTAACATAACTAAGGAGGATATAAGTTTGAGGTGCTCATGAGACAGACATGTAGAAGTAGAGATTCAAACTATGTCATGGGTACAGAGATGATAATGTGAAAATATTGCAGTAGATCATTGAGATTACTGATGAATTATAAATAGGGGCTTGAGAAATGCCTATATTTATTTTGAAGAAGATTAAAGAAGATCCAGTAAAGATATAGAGAAGGATCTATTGAAGAGGC
Source organism: Pseudochirops corinnae (assembly GCA_028646515.1). Taxonomy (NCBI): domain Eukaryota; kingdom Metazoa; phylum Chordata; class Mammalia; order Diprotodontia; family Pseudocheiridae; genus Pseudochirops; species Pseudochirops corinnae. The sequence continues at coordinate 416,664,788 of CM053585.1, read as the reverse complement.
AAGAAGAGAACCAGTGTCATTCAAGCCAAAAGAGAAAAAAGTTTCGTAGTTATCAACTACCTCAAATCCTTCTAATGAATTAATATTAAAAATGACAAAAATTTGTATAGCACTATAAGGTTGTCAATTATTCCTCATAATAATCCAGTGAGGTAGATGTTAGTATTCTCCCTTTTCAGAGGTGAAAAAACTGAGGCTAAGATTTTAAGTGACTTGCCCAGATAAAGTATAAGGAGGCTTGTTTTTATCTCAGTCTCAGAAACTCTAGCATGGAACTCTAATCTGTGCACAGCTGAGCGTCCCTGACTGAATGGAGACTAAGAAAAGACCATTGGGTTTTGTGATAACAAGTCATTTGTATTCCCCACAAAGTCTAACATAGTGCAATGCAAATTGTAGGTGAGTGATAATTACGTATAGAATAAATGAATGTGAGTGAATAAATGAACAAGTTAATGAAAAGCATTCAAAAGGCTTTATAAGAATAAACAAACATTTCCACCTTAATCACTAATGAGGTAACATTATAGACTACATTTAGACAGTGCTCCCATACTGCTCATGCAGATATGAATTGTAGGTATTATGTAACCTTGGTGTTTGATTAATCAATTTTTAAAAATATATTTTATTTATGTCATTTTTATTTATTTCCCAATAATTTCTCAACCATTCATATACTAGACCTTCCCAATAAACAGAAACATGTGATTTATCAGCTACTTGATATATCAGTGTACTCAAAAACTGATTATTCAAATAGGAAAAAAATCTGATTAAATCAGACAATATACACAATATGCTGGCCTTAAAGTTCTCCATCACTCTTCTGGGAGGGAATAGGTATGGTTCCATATCTGTCTTCTGAGACATTCATTGGTTTCTTCAATTATTCAAACTTTGACTTTTAGTGTTTTTTTAAATGTTCATTGTAATGATTACATTTTTTTTCTTTCTTTTGCTTATTTTACTTGGCATCACCTAATAACAATTTTCCATTTTTCTTGCAATTCTTTATATTCATCATTTTGTACTGTATAATAGTTGTCAAGTAATTGATGAAAATTAGTCATGATAATTATCTTCCTATATGAAACAAAATGCAGATTTGGGGAATTCTATCTGGGATAGCAAAATTACATATAAGAAAATAAAATAAGAATGGTAGGAGATTAGGTTCAAATTATTCTTTAAATAGAAGTATTTGATCCTTCTGAACACATATCATATCACCAGGGATCCAAAGACATCTGTAAAGCAATAAAACTAAGATAAACTTAGGTGTGAGTTTGTATAGCAAATTATGTATGTATTTGTTCTCCCATAAAGATTCTTTAAAACATATTTAAAATTTAGAAATCTCAACTTTAACAAGAACAGAAGTGATTGCAATATACTTATCGTTATAAGAAAATATCTAGGAAACTATCGTGATAATTAATAGGAGCTTACAAATGTTCATAGGACTAGTATGAAATAGGGAATAATGTAATTCAATAAGAGGTTGTCAGGTCAATGTTACCAATTAGAAATGTTGCTAGTATGTCAAGAAAAAAAGCAGTCATTTTGTATTTCTTATATTCAAACATATGTAAAGAAGTACTAACATTGAACAAAGGAAAATTTTGTTTGACTAACTAGAATAGAGTATTCTGAGATATACAGCTTGCCAAATTGTGAAGTTGATCCCTAAATCAAAATGATAAAAGTTTCATTGTTTAAGTGATTTTAAAGTAATCTAGACTAAACTCAAGAAATCCTGTAGCCAAATTCTTGTCTTTTCTATAGTTCTTCCATGCACAGAGCTTCTATTGATTATCTCTGTTTCCAGACACAAAGCTACTATTGACTTCCATGGTCAGTGATAAATTATTTTAAATGAATTCATTTTTATTTGGTAAATTAATAAAAAAAAATATTAACCAAATTAGTGTAATACACTATGGTTTCACAAAATTTCAGGTAGCAAGAAAAAAACAGAAATTTTTAGTGATTACTTAAAATGTTCCCTGAATATACTTTTTTCATATATTCCTCATATAACTCCACATATTTCTTCGTATATGACTACTTCTTACCAAATATAGAGTATAAGGATGAATACATTTCATCTGATAAAGTACAAAATTACTATTGAAAATACAGTAGAAACATCATCAATGTTTTTGTCAGAGGACAAGTTTAATAGCTATGTTGTAACAGTCTAATTTCATAATTTGAGTTTATTCAAGTTTTTTAGCTATCCCTATTTACATACAATATTTCAGATATAAATATGTAATATTCTTTTTTCATATGCTGTTATATCCATTAAATTGTGAACTCCTTGAAGCCAGAGACTATCTTTTACCTTTTCTGTATACTTCACACAGTGCTTGACACACAGTAGGTGTTTAAAAAATGCATGTTATTGATTGACTTATGCTTTTGTCCCACATCAATAACTGAAGGCAATAATGCTCTCTTTTTTTTTGCCTTTTTTTGGTATTGCCAATCTTAGCACAATGCCAAGTATACAGTAGGTGCCAAATAAATGCATATTCTTTGTTCCAATTGGTTTTTTTATAAAATTAATATTAAAGAAATATCGCTAAACTTACTTTGCAACTATTTATACTTAAAATCAGTTTTAGTGTCCTAACTTCAGTTATGCAATCTGCAGCACTGTTGGTTTTTTGACCATTCTGATTCACATTTGACCCAAATGATCATATAATATAATCTTTTTAATGAATGAAATAGTTTTTACTATTTTAACGTAGATGCAAAGCCTCATTATCAATGTAAGTATTGTAATATAGTGGGTTTATAGGCACAAACACATACCAATAAGTATGAGAAGGGGTTGGGAAGAGAGAGTGGGAATCTGATCCTGCTTTTAATATTGTACATGATGCTTTCCTTGCTGTTAAAGTACATTCAGCATTCAATACAAGGGAGAGCTGACCCTTTAAATTAGAAAAGATGTACATTTTTTTACATCTTTTGCCTTCTTCTGACTGAAACAATAAAAATAAACATGAAGCTGTCAGACCAGCCTCTTCTTATGGTATCATTTGCTTATGATGTCACTGCTCCAAATAATTGGATTTATTCAGGCAATTTATTTTTTAAATATGCGGTCTCTGTGAATAGCAACATCATAACTAGAGACAACTCTTTATATTTCCTCATGATGAAATATATACATACCACATATGTGTTACATCTATTAGAACATAGAATTAAATAATATACAAAATAAGAATATAGTATAAAAATTAAAGAAAGATGTCTTATAACCACCTTTGTGGTCACCCCCTATATATGTTCAAAGTCTCTAAGTGCTCCATAGGAGCTTTTTAATTATTTTTCCTATTTGATGTTGCTAACCATAATGAATGGATTGGAAAAGACTTTTTGTAGGAAGTCTCTGTGTGTGTCATTTCTGTCCTGGTAGGCATAGTAATACCTGGTTGGTCTTTGATATCCTTCTGATTTAAAAAACAAAAAACTAACTGCTTACAATTTAGTTCTTTAGTCAAGCAGTAGTTAGGCTTGTGACAAAAAAAAAACAAAAACAACTTCTATTTGTTCAAGAGAGGGAAAGAAGAAAAAATTCATGTTTTTATTTAAGTTTGGTGGTTTTGTGGGTTATTTAACATCAAGTCAGTATCACATTAGAATGACACAAAACTCCAGGGAATGCTCAGAAGTTAGTGATTCAAGAAGCTTGGGAGGCAACATGTGTAGCAAAGAAGAAAAAAATCAGCTCCTACTGCAGGATAATTTTCTACAACTTATGTAAAATCTTTTTTTCATATTTCTCTTTTTATGTCCCCACCATGATATTTTATAACTGGGGCACTGGGGGGAGGCCCGTTACCCTTTTTAAGGCTGTTAGTGGACATCTGAAATTCTGTAAAATACTGAGAGAAGGGGAATTTGCAGAGTTTTGTTATCATAAGCAGTTATTCTGTTCTTCCCCTAACCAAACAACTCCACTACAAGAATTTTAAATGCTAAACACATGAAGTTCACATCTAGAAGTTAAGGTTTCAAGAGTTCTCGTATTATGAGAATGAAAAGCATTTTGTTTGTTCCCTATCATTAATCACTTTATATTCAACTTTATGGGATCATAGGTCATAGATTTAGAGCTGAAAGGAAACCGTGGAGGGCACAGAGTGGCCAACACCCTCATTTTACAGATAAGGGAACTGAGACTTGGAAAGATCAGGTGACTTGGCTGTGGATACACTGCTGATTAGTAGCAGATCCAGGATTCAAACCCTGTTTCTACTTTCTACAATATCATACTATACGGCACCTTAATAATTTCCTCAGAGGGAGCCCAAACATTTGAATTTCTCTATCAATAATGTTCTCTTTATGTTTTACAACCTTTATATTTTCAACTTTTTCTCCTCTTTTTTTCAGTTTCTGTATTCGTACCTTCCCCATGTGCTTTCTTATTTTATCGATGCCTCTTATTTTTACCAATATTTCCTCATCTTTCTTTGGGGGTCTAATTTTAAGAAATCATGGAAATAGGAAATGATTTGCCTTGGGAACCTTGATTGTTATGGACACTGACAGTGACTAAGAAGCAAATGTTATCACAGATCCATTTGTACACAATCACAATCTGTCACTTTTTTCCCTGATTTCAGTCATTTTTCTTGTCGGCTTGCCTGCAGTCCCTTGGCTCATTCCCCTGCCCCCATTCAGGGCCCCACGGAGAGGAGGAGAGAGAAGGCTCATAAAATAATAATACCTGACTTTTGTCTAGCACTTTAAGGCTTAAAATTGGATTACATACATTATTTTATTTGTTCCTCATAATTCCCTGTGAGAAAGGTATTATGAATATCATCCCCATTTTGTGGTAAACTAAGTCTAATTCATTATATGTACATTTAATAATTAAGTTAGTAAGTTTAAAAATCATTATAAATTCCAGCTATGAGTTTTGGATAAAATATAATAAACATGACATATAAAGAGGAGTGAAGGAAGTAAGCATTTGTATAGTACCTATTATGTGCCAGGTACTGTGTTAAGGGCTTAAAAACAACAACAAATATGTGATTGGAGCCTCACAGCAGCCCTGCAAGATAGGTGCTATCATTACCCCTACTTTGTTGTTGTTGTTCAGTCGGATTTTAGTCATCTGACTCTTCATAACCACATTTGGGATTTTCTTGGCAAAGATAATTGAGTGGTTTGCCACTTCATTCTCCAGCTCATTTTGTAGATAAGGAAACTCAGGCAAACAAGGTTAAGTGACTTGCCCAGGGTCACATAGAGAGTATCAGGCCAGATTTGAATCCGCAAAAATTAGTCTTCCTGACTTCAGGCCCAATATTCTATCCACCAAGCTAAAAGCTGTTTTAATGTAGTTAACAAATGAAAATTGTATAGTATATATTTATATTTGAAATATTAGACATGCAAACTTATCTAATCAACTTGAGAAATCTATGATCTGCTCCATTCAGTCTCCTCTAAATCAACCTAATCTTTCCATTGTAATTGCATTTTTCAAAGTTAATTGCTAATGAGCTTTGAATTGTAAAATCTAACGGCCTTTTTTTCAATCCTCATCCCCAATGATGTCTCTGCAACCTCTGACACTATCAATAACCCTCTTCTCTTGAATGTTTTCTCTTGTCTGGATTTTTATGACAGTGTTTTCTCCTGATTCTCCTCCTACCTGTTGGATCACTCATTCTTAGTCCCCTTTGCTAGATTTTCATTCAAACCATACCCACAAAAAAATGAGCATCTTTCAAATGTCTATCCTCGGCCCTCTTTTCTTCTTCCTTTGGTCTCTTGTTTGGTGATATCATTGGCTTCCATAGATTGACTTACCATCTCTATACAGATTCTTAGATCAATTAATCTAATGCTTACCTCTAATTTCACATCATCAGACCTCTCAAACTCAACATGCCTGTTTGAATTTTAAACCCCTTTCATAACCTGACTCTTTCATACCTGTCTAATTTTCTTATATTTATTCCTCTCCATGTATTTTACAATATAGTAGCACTGCCCTCTTTGCTATTCCTCACAAGATACTCCCATCTCTTGACTGAATTTTCCCTGGTTTTCCCCAATTCCTCGAATGTTCTCCCTCCCCATCTTTGCATCATGGAGTCCCTGGCCTCCTTCAGATCTCAGCTAAAATTACACATTCTACGAGTCTTCTCCAGTCCTTCTTAATGTTATTAATGCCTCCCCTCCTCCTAAGATTATCTTCAATTTATTATGAATATATCTTGTTTGTACATTTTTTGTTTTTATCATGTCTCCCTCTTAAATTGTGTTCTCTTGTTGTCCCTTTTGTGTCCCCCAACACTTAGCATTAGCACAGTGTTTTAACAAAGTTTTAACAAATGAAAAGAATGTACAGTACATATTTATATTTGAAATACTAGACATGTAAAATAGAATTCATTGTCTTTCCCCAAAGACCTTCCATACTTCCAAACTTCCATCTTATTTTGAGGATACCACAGTCCTCAAAGGCACACAGACTGGCAACCTCAGTGTCATCTCTAACTTCTCACATGCATTCATTCCACACATCCAAGTTGTTCTTTCTACCTTCACAAGATCTCTCCTATATGCCTTGTTTCCAGTCTCATGGCCACCACACTATTTCAGGCCCATATCATCTCATATCTGCACTATTACAAAAGTTTTCTGGTTCCTGACCCTGCCTCATCTTTCCCCATTCCTCCACTGAACTATCAAAGTGTTTTTCCTAAAGAACAAATCTGGCCATAGTATTCTCTCTCTGTCTTTCTCTCTCTCTCCTTCCTAAATTCCAATGGCTCTTTCTTACCCCCAAGATCAAATATAAAACATTCTGTCTGACTCTTAAAGCCAGCATGGATCCTTATTACCTATTCAGTCTTCTTATACTTATACCAGCTTCCGTGTATACCATAATCCAGCAACATTGGACTCATTGCTATTCCTTGAACAAGACGTTGCATCTCCCAACTCTGCACCAATGTCCCTAATGCCTGAAATCCCTCCTCACCTCTACCTCTTGATTTCCTTCCAGACTGGGATGAAATCTTACTTTCATCAGCACACATACACACACACACACACACACACACACACACACACACACACACACACACACACACACACAAAACTAGTACCTTCCCTCTAAGATTGAGTTTCATTTATATTGTATAGAACTAAGTGAGACAATGAATCAAGTACTGAAGTCAGGAAGACCTGATTGTCTCAGACATCTACTAGCTGTATCACTCTGGGGAACTCATTTAACTCTGTCCTGGTTCCTACATTGTAAAATGGGCATAATAGTACCTAGATGCAGGGGTTGTTTTGAGGATAAAATGAGGAAAAATAGTAAAAACACTTTGCGAACTTTAAAGCACCATATAAGTGTGAGCTATTATTATTATTACATAGTTAATGTCATATTGTCTCTCCCATTATAATATGAAATCTTTAAGGGTATGAACCATATTTTTTTCTTTCTTTATAGACCTAGTGCATATCACAGTGTCTGGTGCAAAATAAGCATGTAATAATTGCTTCCTTTTGATGATGATGTTATTTTAAAAGTTTCAGAAACTGCCAATTTGACATAATAGTTATTGTAGAAAATTAGTCTAAAATATTAAATTTGATACTCAATATTTCAGAAGTAAAATATTCAGTTAAACAAAATCATAGTAGCTCTGATAAGAGGGTTAAGATTAAAAATTAAGAAAATGATTAAGTGAATACAAATTATCCCAATAAAGTTTCTAAAGAAAGGAAATAATGACATGAAAATTTTACATTATTTCTTATGTTACGTTTTTGCTGAGGCACATTTGACAAGACATTCATTGTTATGGTTTAAAAAATAAATAAATAATGACACATGGGGGAGTTAACACCCAAGAGTGAAAGCAGTCATTTAGAATGAGGCAAGAGAGATCTTACTAGAAGTAATTTGAAAAAAAAAAATGAAAGGAGAATACATGACTGAGGATTTGGAAATTTTTACTAATAGTATCCTTTAAGTGTTTTCCTAAGGGAAATAGGGTTACTCATGGATTTTTTTTAAGTCATTTGAAACTAGCCATGATGTAATCAAGAATAAACCATAACAACTCATTTCTGTTTTTTCAGGTGATGAAAGAAATGATGAAATAGTCATTTCCTATGATATTTCTATTAAAAAAAAACATTTGTTTAAACCAGACACCTTTTCCATCTTTGTTTTCTTCCCATTCACATGTCAATTATGTAATAAGCATTTATCCCACATCTACTATGACAAAAAAAATTGTGTGAAGATGTGAAGCTCCAGCCAAAGAAGGATCTGGATCCTCTTTGGAAAAAGTTTGTCTTGTGATGAATGATGATGCAGTTCTACAAGCACTCTCAGAAGAATAAGGGTTAGGAGAGCATGAGATGAACAAGAGTGCTAGTTCATGACTTGCTGATAAGGAATATTAGGCAGCCATTTGTCAGCCTCATGGTAAAATAAACAGGCATGTTGTCTTTTGACAATATATGTCCAGGAGATGATTAAGAACCTCCCAAGTCATTTCTGATATAATAAGTACTACATACTTCTTCACACAGGCACAGGTGATACTTCCAGGAAGAATCAAAAAAAGTATTACAAAGGATAATGGAATTTTGGGCAAAAAAATGGAAGACTTTAGGCAGACAGATTGTGTCTTTATCACTGTTATCTATCCAAGATAAGGGCATTAAAAATGAAAGGCAGATTTGAGACAGAAACATCAGATTAAAAAGATGGTATCTAAGAATGGAGTTTAGATTTCTAGACTATGATTTTAAAAGAAAAGGTTCCTGGTCAGGCATGAACTATATTTTATAAGGGATGGTAAGTTATTGGGGTTTTTTTTTTTTGCTTTTATTTTTGTTTTGTTTTGTTTTTGCCATTCATAGCATTATTCTTTGTAGTAGTTAAGAAATTGAAAAAAAAATGGATTCCCATCAGTTGTAGAATGGCTGAAAACATCTGTGGTATGTTAATTTAATGGAAGATTATTGTGTAGTAAAAAAAAATGGTTAATATGAATAAGATTAATGCATCTGGTGCAGAGTAAAATAAGCTCAACCAAGAAAACAGGAGATACAATTACTTCAAGGGTATAAATAAAAAGAGCAATAAAAAGAAGGAAGCCTACCTCAGTGCCTAGAGGGCACAAAGTAGGCACTAAGTAAATGTTTATTGGTTCAATAATAGAAAAAAGAAAACTAGAAAACTTCCTGGAGAAAAGAAGAAGAAGCATATCTTCTCATCACAGAAGTGTTTACCTTAACCAAAAGCCCCAGGATAGATAAAAAAAAAAAAAGTAAGTGACAAAGTAACGTTGTATATTAAGAAGTTATACATAAGCAAATACATCCAAGAGCCAGAGGAGGGAAGAATTGTAGAGAGCATGTGGGGAAAATCAGTGGAGGCAGAAACAGATATTGATATCAGAACAATCTATAGACCACCTGGTCAGAAAGAAGAAATAGATAAGGTTATCAGTATACTGTATCTCTAAGACAATATTCACAGCACCCACATCAACTATGAATATGCCACCATAGTTCAGAATTGCAAAATATAACAGACTCCCCATATAGAAGACAGAAGCAAAGCATTTATTCAAACAACAGAAAGCCAAGATCTTTTGTATCCATTACGTGGGTTAATGGGAGTTTAGGGGTAACTGATGTCAACAGAACTTTACAACACAATAACAGGGATAACACATAAATAAATATTTAATAAATAAATAAATAAATAAATAAATAAGCACATAAAACAGTATCTTAGGGTGGGGCTGTAATAATAATGAAATTTTATCCCTTTGTGTTGACAAAGCTAACAGGTACTTAGCACCTGGTTTGAAATTAATTGGATCAAGCCTCTGTTAAGAAACAAAAGGTATGAACTCCTGTTGCTGACATAACAGGAAGTTGCTGATGTAACAAGAAGGGGCAGAGCAAGGAGGAGCTAATAACTATATAAAGAGAAGCCCTAGCTGGAATTTCAGATCTTCTTGGATCAGGTTCTGGAGGCTGAGGAAGAGAGGCCCAGGATGGAGAGAATGATTTTTATTTTGAGAACCTGGATGAAGTGATTTTGATTCTAGGAGCCAGCTGAAACTTCTGTGAGTCAGCTGGAACTGTTGAGAAGCTGCTGAGGAGCCGCTGTGTCCAAGGACCAGCCAAGCTGCTGAGGATTTCCAAGGACCAGCCAGAGCTGCAGAAGACTGAGGAAGCATGACTATGGTGTCAATATTTTGTCTGTTTGTGATTTTGTTAAGACTTGACTTCCCAAGTGAGATTGTGAAGGATGTAAGGTGGACTGGACACTGTGAGCTTCAGTGTGGAACAGGGACTGCATGGAGAGCTGGACAAGTGGCTGGGAGCTATCTGCCTTTGAACCCAGGTGACAGTTTGGTGAATCCATGTAGGAGCTGGGACCATAGAAGGGGATCCGTGGAATCTGAGAGCATACCTCGGGTCAAGATGAAGAGATCTCTCCATGGATACTGAATAGTGACTGATTGAATATATAACTTACTTATGACCTTGAAATTGTAACTTATTTGTGACTGAGGGGTGGATGGCCCATGAATTTTATACTACTCCTTAAGAGAGTGCTGAGTAGTGACTGATATTGTAACTTAGTGTGCCCCATAAGTGGAGAACTTTGACTTTTGTATTTTGTAACCCTTAAGGAGCCTCCTTAAGGATGATTGAATGATTGAGTTACTAAGTGATTGATTGACTAAATGATTATACTTTGTTCAAAAATATGTGACCACTGTGGTGAAAACTATGTGGCCATTTTTAGTGATAAGTTGTTGTGAATGCTGTATTTTGATTTTCTGTGATAAGTTGTAACATTGTGAATGCTGTACCTTGATTCTCGGTGAATGTTTTGCCCTGATTTGTTATTGAATAAATAGAGTGTTCACTATACTGTGTATTCAGAACCTTGAAAAGCTGTTCACAGCAGCCATCCTCTGGAAAGCTGCTCGTGCTTGGCTTTAAAGGTGCTTGAGCACAAGATCTCATCAGATACTGATTACAAACATACGCGTGGAATAGCAAAAATGAAATGTTTCAAATTTTTAAACATCTACTAGAGCTCTTTTGTTGCTCAGAGCAAAGCAGTTAATAATTTTTTGACTTGCCTCAAAGATTTTGTCCTCCAAAAGGTGGAGGAGGTAACAAGGAAAACAACATTCTGTATCTTACTGACATCATGGCATAAGGTATAGAGAGTTGGCCTCAGAGCCAGGAGGACCTGGGTTCTAGCCTCATCACTGTCCCATACTGACTATGTGACCTTTAGCAGGGAACTTAATCTCTCAATGGTCCAGGGCACTCTTTAGATCACTGAAAAGGCACTGATTGGTATTAGCATAGAAAATTTCCTCCTTCTGGCATTCCTGTATCATTGAAATCTCAGGTCCATTCGATATCCCTGTCGTTGTTCTAGTTGTCACAAGGATGAACTTGTTGGTGAAATAGAAATGATAGAAACCATAAGAAAAATATATGATATCTCATGATAAAATAGGTAGGCTATTGTAAACAAAGCATTTTTGATATTCTGTCCTACTTTTGCTTAATTATGTCTTAAGTTTGACCTTTAAGCCCTCAGGGAAGAGATCATCAATGTCTGGAAGTGTATTTGCCAGGTTTTTAAACATAAGGAACACACAGCACACAGAATCAACAGCAGGAAGAGAATGAGACTGTCACAGCACAAAATGTTCTTTGTTTTTACAGGTTCTATTAGTTAATGTATTAGCAATTCTCTAAATGCCACTTTTGCTTATTAAGTGGTTTTGAGAGCAAATGAAAACATACGTTTTATTCCTGAATGGAGCATTTCTGAGATTCTTAACAAATGCACTTCTAAAAGAAAGAGTAGAGGGAAAAAAATCTGAGAAACTTGTGCCTGAAGCATCACCATGCAAATGTATTTTTCAAAATATGGGAATCCATATGATTTTTTAAAAATATTAACACTCCCTTATTGAAAATAAGAAAATTACCTTAAATGTTATATTATACAGTGCACTGAATAATAGTGAAATTTTTAACTTTAAAAACAAAATAATCACATAACTCCACTTTATTTTTTCCTCCAAGAAATCTAATAAATAAGATAACATACCCAAAGTATTCAAATTAAGTTTAGAGTTATTTGTGTGTATTTTGTAATTACTCAAATATCTATAGGAAGAATCTAGGAAATGCTATAAAATGCTATCAAATTCAAAGCCCCTCATTGTGAATCAGTACATTGAGTGGTGTAGAACCTGGTAAAACAGGAGACCCCTTTTGTGAGCTGTGTGGGTGTGCCAGAGATCCTCAGTGTTAAAACTAGTGGCAGCCTCAGTTGCATCAGGGTGTCCTTGAGGGAAAAAAATTCACTAAGCCCCCACACCACAGGGCTTTCTGGCTCTTTTTATCTAAATCTCTCTGTCAGTTGAAAAGGAAAAGGTCCATAATGTGATCTGACCACACACACACTTGTACACGTACACATTTGCACACATGGACATTGTGGAAAATAATTATAAATGGCTAATGATAGCTCTCAATCCTGACGAACTACACTAGAAAAACTCTCTACTATTGGATTGGTCCTCTCAATCTGTTCAGTAATTGTCATAAATACTTATGTTAGCTGTCTATTTAGGTTTGTTTGTTTTTATTAAGAGCTTCAAATAGCATAGAAATAAGAATAAGATGATAAAGAAACAGACCTTCCAAATTCCAGTGCAGTTGAGAGGAGACAAATAGCTTTCTCCCTCCTGCCTCTGCTTCTCTTTCCATTTATTGGGGAGGGAGAATGGGGAGTGATGGATGGGTATAATGGAAAGCATCTCCAGAATGGAAAGGGGAAAAAATGTTGCTTTGGACTGGGTCTGCCTACCCTACAGACCCCATGTCTTTACAATCTGCTCTTAATTCCTTATTTCATAGTCTGTCTGCCTCACTTACATCTGGACACCACCTTTGTTCAGGTCTCAATCTGCATTGTCCCCACTAGTGTCTGCCAAGTGAATAATAGCTACTGTCAGTGCCCTATTTTGATAGTCCCAAATGGAGTCCCAAAAATTAATCCTTCCTTAGCTTTTGTGAGCCCTACATAGCCCTTCAGCTTCTTCCAGTGGCTGCTGCTTCTTTGCAAACATCTCTTCATAATCAAAAGCTTTGGAAACATGGAGAACTCTGCACAGTGTCTCCACTCAGCACCACAAATACATATTGCTCTTTCACCAATTTTTCATGGTAAAGTCAATAGGAGAGGGTATGATTGTGCACTAAGGCAAGGAGTACAAAAGCAGTAAGGGTATTTTGGAGGATAAATGCAAATCTCTCTATAAGTACAGATATGTGTATTTGTGAATATGTATACATATGTATGTACTGATATTATCCCTTGAAGTAAGCATTTTATTGGAGATAGGGAACTTTGAAATTGTGTTTACATAATGCCAAACTATAGCCAAAACTATAAGTAAAAATTGATTGAGTAGATTTTATCTACTTTTGAATATCGCTGTCTTTGTTCCATTTCTTATGCACAAATTATCATTAGAAACACACTGCAACCTGTTCTAAGAATCAGCCATGTCTCTAGTACAACTAAGTGATGTGGAGGATAGAACATTGTGTCTGGACTCAGGAAAACCTGAGACCAGCTCCCGACACCTACTAGCTGTGTGACTATGGGCAAGTTACTTAACCTCAGTTTGCCTCAGTTTCATCAACTGTTAAATGAGAACCACAATAGTACCTACCACAGGAGGTTGTTTTAAGAATTAAATGAGATAATATATGTAAAGTGCTTAGCACTGTGACTGACATTTAGTAGATGTTATGTGAATGCTCCTTCCACTTCCATTTCCCTATCCTTTACCCCACTTGCCTCCATTGATCACTGGATCATTCATGAATTTGATTCCTTGGAGAATTCAGTGTTCTATAACTCACAGCTAAAAAATGTCGGTAGGAAAATATCAGTTAAAAATAGAGTTCTGGGTCCAACTCATTGTCCATTGACGTTGCTTTTTTTAAATACAGGTAATGATGAATACAGGGAGGAAATTGTGTATGTATATATGTGTGTATGTATGTATATGAAAAAAATTAAAATGCAGGTTTTTTGTTTATCCCAGGACTTAGCATAAAATGTCCACCAAGTAAGATTGTATAATAGAATACCAATTTAAGTATTATAGGTAAGGAGTCCTAGAGGTCTACAATTTTCACCTTACTTTAAAGAACTACCAAATAGCTCCTCTTCCTTTTATGTGCCATGCCCCAAGCTACAGAAAGAAATCCTTGAAATTCAGGGAAATAGAACCAATGCCAAGAACTGACAAATTCTTAAGACTTTTAAGTGAATGAGTTCATAACAGATAAGAATGGTAGATTTATCCAAAGGGTATGTTATTTGTGAAATCAGGAAGAATGACTCAAGTAAAATGGTAATGGGTAATTACAGTATTCTTCTGGGAATATTTACTTTAATGAGACTTTCTGTGACTTTTCCTTTTCCATAAACGAAGGCCCTAAGAGGTAAGGGGGCAGCTGGGTGCTCAGTGGATAGAGTGCAGGACCTGGAGTCAGGAAGATTCAACTTCATGGGTGCAAATCTGGCCTCAGACAATTATTGTAGGCAGTCTAGGCAAGTCATTTATCCCTGTTTACCTCAGTCTCCTCATCTGTATAATGATCTGGAAAAGGAAATGACACACCATTCTAATATCTTTGGCAAGAAAACCCTAAATAGGGGTCATGAGGATTCAAACACAACTGGAAAAAAATGACTATATAACAAGAGGTATGGATTCCTACTGTGGTGTTTTGGACACTTAGCATCTAGGAATAACTGCCAACTCATAGAGTGGTTCCCCCAGAAAGTGCCACTCCAGTTTCAGAGTACTTGGTAGATCCACATTCACTTAAAATCATAGCTTAATATTCTCCCTGCGACCAACCCCCACCGCAACTATATGTTTATTTATATGTATATATATGTAGGTATATGTATGTGTATGTGTATGTATATGTATATGTATATGTATATGTATATGTATATGTATATGTATATGTATATGTATCCTGCCAGAGGATATAATTAGTTCACAGCATCACAGCAAAGGCACTTCATATTATTATGTTATTATTATGTATGTTGTTGTTGTTATGTCTGTTATTAAAAGAGCAATAGAATAGTTCTCTCATAAGTTTGAGGCACACTTCCAAAAATATTGTTGTTTAGTGATTTTTTGGTCATGTCTAACTCTTCCTGATCCCTTTTTTGCTGTTTTTTTGGAAAAAAAATATTGGAGTTGTTTTCCATTTTCTTCTCCAATTCATTTTATAGATGAGGAAACTGAAGTAAAGAGGGTCAAGTGATTCTCTCGGGTTCACACAGCTAATAAGTATCTGAGGCCATTGGGCCCATTGCTCTATCCACTGCACCCATCGGTGGAAGAGTAGACACATATAGGATATATTTTTAGGTAACACGTGCTCAAGAAACACACATGAAGGGGAAACTCATGCCTCTGAAGATGTGAGTCCATGGATGACTAATGGATGCTACTCCACTGAAATCATTGTTTCTGCTGGACACTATGTGATTGCTTGTACTGGTTTCACCCAAGGAAGGCCCCACTGGGTATGTGGCTACAGAACTTCTCTCTGCCTTTGGCTTCTGGCTTCAGCTAAAGCCCTTGCCTATAGTGGTAACTCTTCCTCAGGAGAAAAGTGAGCTCTCTTACATCTTTTTGGTTTAAATTCCCAAGGTTTATTAGCATTTGCAGAAGAAAAATGATGCTTGCACTCAGATATCGGGCCAGTCCAACTTGGGGAAAGGCAGAAAAAAAAATAAACTTCTTCAGCTTATTATCTCAAGTAGTGACCTCTCTTGGTCCTTTCATAATCTTAGCTAAAAGGTTTTTCTTCTTTAGAAGAAGATTCTTTGCCCCAGGAATCAAGATCTTTTGAACAGTATCAAAGAATCACCCGGGTATCTAACCAGATATGGACTTACGGACTAATTTTTTTTTCTTAAAAATAAACTTCCTAGTGACTAATATTGGAACCTCACTCAACCTTAAGTGGGCATTCTCTACTCTCCAGATTGTGCTCTCAACAAATTTCCAGGGATTTCTCTATCCAAAACACTTTTTACTCACGGGTGAGGTGGTGGTAGGCAATGCAGAGATAAAGCTAAGCCTGGGGTGTGGGGCAAGGTCATTGTCTTCAGTGGGAAGAGCCTTGACTTCAGAGGATCAAGATTTATATCTCACTGCTGAAACTTAACTGTGTAACCCTCAAAAACCAAACTGAATAGTCCTAATTTTGCTCATCTGTAAAATAAATGGATTAGACAAATGTCCTCAGTGGTCCCTTCCAGCTCTAGACCCATCATTGTCTGATCCTTCTGTCTGTATTTTATATGTGTGACCAAATTACTAAAACTTTTTTTTAAAAAAGATTTCAACTCCTTTATACTAATACTTCAATGATTTTTTTTTTATTTCATATTTCTTCATTTTATTATTTGGTCATTGCAGGAGACCTTGAATAAGTTATATGCTTTATTAGTAAGTACTAGATAAAATTGTTATAAAACAATTAACAAGTAGATTAATGGAAATAATTCTAGTCATATATTCAAGTGAAGCATATTGGATTTTTCAGTCACTAGTCAAAGAAAAAAAATGACCAAAATTGATAAGAATATTAAATCCTCTGCCTGATTATAATATTTATGTGAACCTATGGGCTGGTTAATGTCCATCAATAGAAAGTGCCCTTGCTATTGATATAAACATAAAGACATTCACTTTCAGAAGATTAGCTGGGAGTGATTTGTCAGTCAAATAGTACTTTCAAAAAATGTTTAACATAAGCATAGGGGAGAAATTTGTTCTTCCACATATATGGACCAACATCAAATTATATTTAGGGTTACAATTTGATCTATTTTCCAGTCATTAAATATTGCATTTTCTTCATATAATCATAAATCAGGATTTAGATCAGAGACCATCTAGTCATATAACCCCTCATTTTACAGATCGGGAAACTGAGAACTAGGAAGATTAAGTGATTTGCCCAAAATAACACAGGTGATATATGAGGCAGATTTAAGTCAGGTTCTCTGACTCATGAGTCAGTGTTCTTTCTATTGTGTTGACTTGTTAAAAACATAGTGTTTTATGGAATACTAAACAGTCCTGTTTTAAATGAAAAAGTGTCTTATGTAACCACATTCAAAACATATCCATAGATAGCTGGAGATATAAAACAAATGTTTTCTCTATTGTCAGACATTGAACAGTTTTCCATTTCTGAGAAACATAAACTTAGCTAGACTTTAAGCAGTTATTTTCTAGTCAAAGGTTAAGCAGAGGATTTCAAATGGGATTGCTTTAATACCCACCATAATCACAGCCATAATAGACTCCACCTGAAAATGTGTCCTTAAGTGCAGACTTGTGTTTTCCAGGTGTTGAGCACTGACCAAAGTATGCCCCTAGTTTACAGTTTGTTGGAAGTGACCAAAGAAAAGCTTTTGTTCAGTGTTCTTTATGAACTTCTGAAAAGGTTTGGGTTTGCTTCAGGGCTCACTTTTGATGTTTTCATTCTGTCTTCAGGCAAATTAATATTTGAAAATTGAATTGATGCGAGCTAGCATTCAAAAAAGATTTGCTGTGCTGCAGTCATTTTTAGAGCTTAACAATTAGACTTTCTCTTTCTTCCATTTCAAATCACCATGTATTTTATTATGTGGTGGCTGACAAAATGATATGATAGAAAAATAAATGATTTTGCTGTAAATCATAACTATCCTATAAAATAAAATTGAACTTTATGTTATTTTAAAGTTTCAGTGATTAGTAATATAGTTTAAAGCTATGTATTAAATGAAGTCAATTAACACAGCTTATTATAGTAGATAGAGGAGATACCTTGGAGTCAGGAAACCCCTGGTTCACATTCATTCTCTGACATATTACCTGTATGATTCAGGTCAAGTCACTTAGCCACTTGACGCCCTGTAAAAAATGAAACAAAGGAAGAATTTTCTAAACTAAAAAGTCCTCACATTGATAAAAATCACAGGTCTTGACCATTCTTATCCTCATTCTCCCCTAAAAATGAAATCTTTCCTCTATTTTTAATGTTTATAATAACTTGCATAGTTATTTCAATTACAATGAGAGGATTCTTTTCTAAAACAATGCTATAATGTCTCCTCTATGACTTGGTGATCATCCTGGATTCTTGAAAGCTAAACCAGTACATGTGAACTCGAGAACTTCCTAAAAGATTATAGAGTCTTTAAGAAATGGCCACCAGGTGAGAAGCAAATCGTGAAAACAATCCACTAAATTGTGGAAGGGCTCACAACATTGGTGGACGTTCCTATGTGAGTGGAATAAGTGGGGTGGAAATGGGAGAGGGACACTCAGTCTTGGAATATGTTATAGGGAAGCAAAAGAAAGCTGGGAAGGAGCCAAATTTTGGTAGAACAGATTTTAAAGGTTTCAGAGAAAGCATAGTTAGGAAGATACATAGCACTAAGAGGGTTTGGGCTATATGTGAGGGGGAAAAAGGAGAGCAAAGAAGGGATTCAACCAGGGCATGGTGCCTACCATATAGTAAATTGGTGAGGGGAAGGCTGGGAAATAAGTATTTAAATAGTGCCTAGTATGTGCCAAACACTGTGCTAAGCATTTTACAAATATTATATCATTTAATCCTCATAACAGCCCTGAGAGGTAGGTGCTGTTTGCCATTTCCTTCTCCAACTCATTCTAAGGTTGATGAAACTGAGAAAAACAGGTTAAATAACTTGCCTAGAGTCACACAGCTAATTAGTGTCTTCAGCTGGTCTCAGGTCTTCTTATTCACTATATCACCTAGCTACACCAGAGACACACTTGCTTAGTGGAATAGGCTGCAGTATGTTTCTAATGATAATTTGTGCATGAGAAACAGCACAAAAATAGTGATATTCAAAAGCAGATAAAATCTGAAGCTATAATTCAGTTAAGCCAGGTGACCTGAACTTATGGAATACAGAGAAGCCATATCTTACTATTGCCTTACTTAGCTTAGTTTTCAACTCCGTGTTAGCCAATTTTATTTAGTCCTTTCCTTAGACTCCTTGGCTAAGAAAACAGAAATAAAACAAAATTTAGAACTTGTACCTTCTCTTGATGTTCAATTATTATCATCCTTTCTACCCTAACCACTTAAGCAATCAATATACAATTATTAAGCACTTTGAGGTAGAGAGGTATTACAATGGATAGAGCCTGGAGTCAGAAAGTCCTGAGTTTAAATATGACCTCACTTAGGAACTGTGAGACCCTGGGAAAGTCATTGCTCAATTTGCCTCAGTTTCCTCAAATGTCAAATGGGGCTAATAACAGCACCTTCCCCACAGTGTTGTTGTGAGGTTCAAACGAGATAATTTTTGTGAAGTGTTTAACACAGCATCTGGTACATAGGAGACACTATTTAAATGCTTATTCTCTTCTCCCACTTACTGTGTGCTAAGTACTATGCTCCAGTTCAATCTCAGTTTCTCTTTTAAATTGTACTACTATTTCATTGTTGAATCATTCATTGACCTGTGATTTCAGACCTCTTTGCATCCTTAAAAATATTAAGACCAAGTTAGCAACATCTATGCAACATTGTAGAAATGTTTTTTCAGTACTTTGATTCAGCCTTGACTTTGTTGATATGAGTTCCTACTCTGATTTTCTTGCAACCCATTCATACCTTCTCCTTATCTGTGACTTTTTTCAGACCACACAGGATTGGGGCCTATTTAATTTTGTTTTGTTAATTTCATAGTTTGCTGTAACCAAAGATTTTTCACCAAATGCCTAGCATATTGAGGATGAATCTCTTTATGTATAGCTTGGTTAGTCTTTACAAAGTTGACATTGTTTTATTTTTTTTTCTTTTTTCTTTTTTCTTTTTTTTTTTATTATTTTCTTTTTATATATTTATATATTTATTTATTTATTTTAAATTTTATTATAGTTTG
>CM053585.1:416622677-416644181 GCA_028646515.1 Pseudochirops corinnae | reverse complement strand
ATATAGTGCTGGGCTTGGAAACAGCAAGACCTGAGTTAAACCCAACCTCAGACACTTACAAGCTGTGTAACCTTGGGCAAGTCACTTAACCCTGGTTGCCTCAGTTACCTCTTCTGTAAAATGAGTTGGACAAGGAAATGGCAAACCCCTCCAGTATCTTTGCCAAGAAAAACTCCAGATGGGGTCATAAAGAGTCAGACACAACTGAGCAACAGCAAGTTATATACTAAGGAATAATAATTAATATTCAATTGGTGCATCAAGTTTTTTTTTAAAAAGCACTTTATGTGCATATCCATTTTATCATGTGAATTAGTTACTATAGGTATTATAGACCCTGTTTAATAGATAAGGCATCTAGGGCTCAGAGAGATTATCTGATTGTCAATGGTCACACAGATAATGGGGCTCAGAGCCAAGGTTCAGCCCAATGCTCTTCTGACTCCAAGTCCAATTTCCTTTACACTATACCACATTACCTACCATGACTATTGTGTATATAATTATTATGTTTTAGATAAATTATATGTGCATATTAGAGGTAGGAAACTAGATGGGGCAACATATAGAGCGCTGGATGTGCATCCAGGTTGATCTAAGTTCAAACTCTGTCTCTGACACAGATTAGATGTGTGACTCTGGGCAAGTCAGGTTATCTGGTTCATCCTCAGTTTTCTCATCTGGAAAAATGGAAATAATAATCATATCTTCTTCACAGTGTGCTTGTAAGGATCAAAGAATATGATGCATTTAAAGTACTTTTTATAAATCATAGAGCTGTGTGTAAATGCCAGGTATTGTTGTTATTATATAAACACATCTTATTTTCAAGCATCCAGAAAATGTTGAGATTGGGGGATGTATTGATAAAGAAAGGGTTTTGTGAGCTTAATCACTCATATTTTAGAGAAAAGTCTATGCAACTCTAACAAATTCATTTTAGGCAATGGCACCTACTACATCTGTGTCCATTGTGAATGAGAGAGGCATTACTTTACCTTTTTGTGGCACTTAGTTATTTCTTTTATCATTTCTGTGAAGGGAAAAAGAAAGAAAAGGAGCAGCAATCAAATCAGTATGTTTTACTATTTCAGCTACTGGGGTAAAACAAAAACAAGAGCTAAATAAAGTATTTTACAAATTATCTGAATATTTCATTTATTTGTGCCATTTTTTCTATCATTACCACAAGTAATCAAGAATTAAACATCTTTAATAATAAATCAATTTAATTTATTTAGTTAAAAAATTTTAGTGAAATATAATCATCATCTTCTTCATCAAAATAACTCACGTTTGTATGTCATTTTTAGATTCTGCAAAACACTTTCCTCCCAAAGCCGTTTGAACGTCTGAGTCCTATACTTCTATTTTAGAGATGAGGGAGTACCTAAACATTTTAGTCATTCATACCTTTATTTCCCTCTTTACCACAAGTATTTAGGAATTGGAAATATCTTATTATAATAATAAATTATGCTAATTATGTTCATTTTATTAAGAGTTGTTGTATCCTTATAGAATTTCCAAAGTACTTTCTTCAGAACTCTGTTATCTAAATAATAAAAGTATTATCATCGTAATTTTTATAGATGAGAAAACCTAGTAAAATCTAGTTTCAAAGAGGTTATGTGACTTGGCAAAGATCACATGTATGAAAAGCAGGAATGGGGGTTGAGACTACTCTGAACCCAGGTCTCTTAGTTTCCACTGCTCTTTCCCCTAATCACATCACCCTGCCTCATAGGTACAATTGGTTATACATAGGAATTTATGCCAAAAAAAATATTTATAACAAAGGTATTACTTTAATAGCAATATTTTTAATGTTTACCTAGTCTCATTTTGGTGGCATAAAGACATAAAACATCTATATCAGAGCTAGCTTAAGAGTCTTTCTCTTTTGGGTTAAGAGACAAGTATAATGTTGTAAATAATTGCATCTTTGAGGGACTTTTTTTTATTTTGGACTTAAATACTGGTGGAGGAGGGAAGAGCATTTCCATATACACAGCAGGACGCAAAAGAAGATTCTATATGAAACCCTTAATTTCCATTTCATATAACTTGCTTTTTTAAGAGCACAAAATAAATTCTACTTTCAAATTGATCCTGTTTGCGTGTACTTCCTTCTAAACTTCCTCCTTTTCTCTTTTTTGCATTATTAAAAATGTTACATGGCCCTCCTCTCTTAGGGCATTACTGTTCCCATGTCCCCTCCTCCCTTCTCCAATTAAATATTTTTAAAACCTCATAAAGAATAAGCATAATCAGAGGAAATTAATCTACATGGTGGCCATTTCAGAAATGTGTTTTTTGTACCTTGTGTCTATCATCTCTGCATCAAGAAATTTGTAACATAATTCATCATAGATCCTCCAAAGACATAGTTGGTCATTACTTTGATTAAAGTCTTTTTCTTTCAAAGTTGCTTTTCTTTATAGTGTTGCTGTCCATATACATATATATGTATATGTATGTGCATATCTATATGCATGTGTATATCTGTCTATATATGTGTGTATTATATATGTGTATATATTATATGTTTATAATGTTTTTATTCTGATCATTTCATTCTGCATTGTTGTTGTTCAGGCATTTCAATTGTGTCCATCTCTTCATGACCCCATTTGGGGTTTCTTGGCAAAGATAGTGGTTTGCCATTTCCTTCTCCAGCTCAGTTTACAAAAGAGGAAACTAAGGCAACCAGGGTTAAGTGACTTACCCAGACTCACACAGCTGGTAAGTGTCTGAGGCTGGATTTGAATTCAAGAATATGAGTCTTCCTGACTCCAGGCCTGGCACTCTATCCATTGTGCCACCTAGTTCATAATAACCAGTATTCCCTGAAATCATCTTTTTCATTCTTTCATATTGGATAATAATTTTCCATTACATTTGTATAGTATAATTTAACCAGATCACAATTATCTAAGAGACAATATGAATTATAATTAATTTATGAAATTGTGAAATAAGGCAGGCACATCAGGTTCTTTGGGTACTTACTGGGAAAGGCCACAATGGCAGTGGAAAGGGAGCCTGAAATCACATTTTCATAAGTCACAGAGGTCATAAGGGCAAATGGCATAGAAAACAGACAAACAGTGCATGTTGGTTGGGGATAAAGAGGCAGACAGTATGGGAAGAGGTATGGTGTGGCAGAGGCAAGCAGTATGAGGAAGAGAATGGGTGGAGGGGGAAGCTACTTATATAATCCGTGGATCAGCCATTGTGAACAGCATGGACCATCAGGGGTTGAGGAGAGTAGAAGTCTGGGGTCTTGCTCTCTTGGCCTTTTGGACCTATGATATGTAAATTTCAGATAAGTTTTACCTATCCACAGTAGGACCCCAAGATTACCAAATGGCTCTGATAATTTTGAGATGATGTGAATTTGTTAATGTTAAAGTTTTGTTGACAACTCTTAGATGATTTGAATATTTTAATGAACTAACCCCAAGATGACACAGAAAATAGTATGCTTCCCCCAAAAACATTATGAAAATGAGACCCCAAACTTCTACTCTTAGATAATTATTATAAGCAAGTACTTCCTGCTACTGGTTTGTTTGTTTTTTAATATGGGCTACATATAAACTTACTATGCTGATACTACTCTATACTGATTACCATACGATTTTAACACACAATCTTTTAATACTATCTGTTAGATTCTAGTTCTTTGTGCTACCCACTGTCCCTTTTAGTCCCCTTTTTAGAGTCAGGAAGTGTTTTCCTTGTTACTATCTCCTCATCATATAATATTCCCTATTAACCACCATCCCCTATCCCTACTAGTTTCCCTGTTGAGTTTGCTCTATATCTTCCCCAAAAATGTGTATATATGTTCAGTGTTCAACCTTCTTTTGTCAATTTATGGGTCATCAAATTCATTTGATGACCATTCTCCCCCTACTTCACTCATTTTCCCATGTTTGCATACTCTTCTCATGATAGATAGTAAGTTCCATCCACTTCTTCCTAGTGTATTCCTTTTATGCTTTTTTCTCTTTTTCCACTTTAGATTGTCAGGACAGAATCAATCCATCCTCCTGGCTTCTGTTTTTCTTGTTTATTTATCTTTCTCCTCTTTAAAGAAATGAGGATTCTAAAAGGGATACTTCTTCATTTGTTAGAATGTTAGCACCACATCTTCACAGACTTCTTAAATAAATTTACCTTTCTAAGCTTCTCTGGACTATTATTGTGTTTGTTATTTCAAAGTTCCTACTCAAATCTGGCATTTTTATCAGCAGTGCTTAAAAGTCCTCTATTCCATTAATGATACACTTTTTTTCCCCTGTTGGGATTATAATCAGCTTTGAGGAATAAGTAATTCTTGGTTGTAAATCTTTCTCTTTTGCCTATAAAGAAGAACGTTTATAGTAGAAGCTGCCAGGATTGTGTGAACCTGCCTATATTTCCTTGGTACTGGAACTACTTCTTTCAGGATGCGTTTTTTTTTTATGTGGGTACTCTGGATTTTGGTTATAACATTTATGGGACTTTGCTTTTGAGGGTCCTTTCAGGAAGTAATCAGTAGAATCTTATCTATTTTTATTCATCCTCTAGTTCTAATATATATCTGAGCAGCTTCTGCTTATGATATTTTTTTCTCTTTTTTTTCTTTTTTCCAAATTGGTCTCTCCATTTCACCCATATTGGAAATTCAGGAGCTACTTCAAGTCTGGATCCATCCACTAATCAGTAACTCACTCACCTCCTTCACTCACGGGTGGCTCACTGCAATTATACATTATTAAATGCAAACACCTGATGGCATAGCCCACTAGAGGTCAGAATTCCTGAGGTCAAAATATTATAAGTCCAAGCCTCCCTGGCCACAGGGATTACAGACATGTGCCAAAAGGCCTAATCCACTTATGATTTATTGAATTATCATGTTCAGGTTTTTTTAAAAAAAATTATTATTTATGGTTTTCAGTGAGTCTAGTAATTTTTAGGTAGCTCTTCTTGAATTGCTTTACAGGTAAGTTGTTTTTTTAAAACAGATATATTTTATTTTAATTTTTTTCAAGCTTTTAATTTTGTTTAAATATTTCCTGTTGTCTCATGTAGTTGTTGATTTCTACTTGGTCCGTTTTAGTTTTCAAGGAGTGGATTTCTTTGGTAAGACTGATCACTTTCTCTTCTAAGTTACATATTCATCTTCCAATTATTTCTTCAAGTGTTTTTATTTTGTTTCTTTATTTCCCCTAGGTATTCCGTTAGCCCTAGTGAAATATTTATTTTTTCAAAAAAATTATTTTCTATCCATAGTAAAATTATTATTCTTTTGTTCTTTTGGTGATATCTCTATATCCATAATATTTTTTTTTAAATCTGGACTGTCTTCTTTGATTTACTCATTTCTCTAGTCTTAGTTCCCAAAGGGCTTGGTACCAGGGTCCTCACACTGTTTTTGGATGGGGTAGTGAACCTTGCTTGCCTACATTGAGTTTCCAAACTAAACTATTCTTCCTTCGGTTAACCACCCATCCCCTGCATCTTTGTGGTTCAAAGCTCTGGCTCTTCAAGTTTCTCATTTGATTCTTGTTATTTAGTTTGATACAAAGCAGCATTTTGTGGGAGCTCAGCACTTTCATCCTTAATTAAGCAGCCAGCTTCATATTGAAGTCTATCAAGGTACTTATCAATATCTGTTAAATACATAGTCAATTAGATAATATGTGTCTTTGTTCTTTTCCTTTTCTCATAATAAAGGGAGACATTTTTTTAAATGTTTGAGTTTTGTTTCCTCTTCTCAATTTAAAATGACACAAAAATGGCAAATGGTAATACAACACTATGCCAAATAGATTATATTGCAAGCATGATATACCTACCCTTCATGTCTCCTTGATCATTTAACTCCCTGGTATGAATTTCTGCTTTATGTTTCCTGATTTGACAGAATAAATCATGAGTGGTTAAGTTCTTTTTTCAAAGTAACTATTTGTGACAAAAGATGTATTTATCTTGTATTCAGAGGATTTATGGAATAACAGAATAATATAGCTTTTAAGATAAACCCTTAAAATCTCATTTTGCCTCACTCTAGACATGTTTATCAGAGACCGTTGCTAGAATAGTAATATGTTGATTATGCCAGAACCTGTATGGATTGTATGTCTGTGGTTTATTTCATACTACCTAAATAAATATATTAATTACACATATGTCAACCATAGGGTGATAATAAAAACCTAAAATTTGTATAGCGCTTTCTATGTGCCAAGCACTGTGCTAAGTGCTTTACCATTATTGTATAGCTTGATCCTTACAACAATGCTGGGATGTAGGTGCTATTAATTATTTCTGTTTCACAGTTGGGGAAACTGAGGCAAACAGATGTTAAGGGATTTGCTCAGCTAATGAATGTCTGAGTCCAGATTTGAACTCAAGTTTTCCTGACTCTAGGCTACTGAACCACCTAGCTGCAAATACCCCCTGGTGCCTTGAGAAATAAGAATTTCATATTTTCTATGTTGGTTGCTCTCTTAGTTCTATTTTTTAAACTTTCTTTTCTTTACTGTTCTAAGACATGCCAAAATAATAAGACGTGCATGAAGCTTAAGAAAAAAAGCCACTGAGAACCATTTTGCCTCAGGCTCTAATCAACTAGTTAGAGGTCTTCTGGATGTACACCTTGATGCTCTGTAGCAGAGTCTGTTAAAACAACTCTCCATATGTTTTGCTGGCTCACTCATTTTTAATGAACCAAATTGTATTTCTCTGCCTTCCTTTGGGAGCTGATCGCATTGAAAAGAAACTTTAAATGTAATAGCAGATTATTGGGAAAGCTACTTTTCAGCCTTGCCATTGAAATCCTTATTTGCCAGGTAGTTTCAGACATAAATGTAATGTTTATTGAAATTCAGCTTACCATTTGTCTGAATATAATTTGGGGTAACTGTGCTGAGAAGTAAGCATGATAAGCTTCACCTAGAGACCAGAAGTCAAAAATGAAATCTAATTTGAATAATAAAAAATGTTATAAATAGCTTTCTGAGGAACGTGTAACCTGTTTTTTTAAATGAATTAATTCTTTTTAATTAAAACATTACATAAATCAGAACTTGAATAAGAAGGTTGAATGAAAATTACTATCAAAATGAATGGTTAACTGAAAAGGACAATAAAGCAAAGCCAAATACTATTTAATTATAAGAACCAATCTTGAAAAAAGAAGGAAACACACTTTTCTCCTTGCATTTAAGAAATGGAGGGTTATTGGCATGGGACAGTGCATATTTTTATCAGATTTGGTCACTGTGTCAGCTGATCCTCCTTACTTGTTTTTATTGGTCAGAAGGGGAAACACTCCCCTGGTCAAGTGAAGGGCATATCTGGAAATGGGTGTAATATGAAACCAAGAGACAAAACTTTTAAGAATCAATACCAAAAGGCTATATTTTAAAAGAAAAAGAGTAAAAGAAACATTCATCAGACTATAAATCCTTCGCGCAGGACCAGTACTTTTTCTGTCTCTTGCAAAGGTGACAAGGAGGCTAGATTAAATAAAGCTTGCCCAAGATTAAGAAAGGAAGATTATTGACCTTATCCTGAAAGGTTAGAAATCTGTTTTATCATTAAACCTTGGAAGCCATTCCCTACATTGGCAGAAGCTGGTCTGGAAATATAGTAACAACTGCCATGTAAATGATTGAATCTCCTTATGGTTTTTACTCTGAAGACTCAAAATTTTGGCATCTCTATTTCCCTCCTCTGGACCTCCTGTGTCTTTGTTAGCAGAATCTCTGTAGATGTCTAACTGCCAGCAAAGTGAAGAGAAACAAACAACCATTACATCAGGTATTGGTAAGTACAATCCCAGGAAAGAAACACTAAAGGAAAAAAGGATCTCTCTACTGGATATTGTGCCAGCACATATTAACAAGTTATTCACCATGTAAATGAACAATGGAACCCCATACTGAAACAGCTGTTAAATGCATAAAACTGTTAAAGGATTAGCAGTGCCAGAGGCTGAAATGGAATCAAACAGGTGAAATGGCAATATAGTAAATAGAGAATATTCCTGAGTAAAATAGCTATGTTATTTAGTTTTCTACTGTTGTGGTAACCAAATTTGGAATTCTTGTGCAGAGTTCAAACTCCCTAGTATATTTTCTGCCTCTCTGTAAGGAGCAAGTAATTATTAAAAATAGTATGCTGGATTTTTATTATTTTATGGTTTTCTTTCTTCTTCACTATATAAAACTTGAGTGATATTTTCCTGTAGCAAGCATCTTGGAAAGAATTCAGAAAATGGATTTCTCTGAAATCCTTGATGTTTAATCATATGAGGGGGAAAACACCTATTAAAATTTTATTCGTTAAAAAATTTCATCATGTAATATGAACCAGGGTGAAATAAAATCAAAATACCTTGGGTAGAAAAGGAACAGCATTTGACTGTTCCTATTTGTTTCAAACAATGATGAAGTAAAGAGAAAATCTCATATGGAGATGTACTCAGAGGTTTGCTTCATTGAAGTCTGTACATGAAACTAGCTTATAGATCCTCGGTGTTCTTTGACATCTTTTCAGATTACATACAGGCCACACATTGTTTTATAAGAGCTATTTTGTAACTTTTGGGATGAGTAATAGACCAGTACATACTATAGAGTATAAACCTCTTGAGGGCAGAGATCATTGAATTTTGGTCTTAAACCCTTAGCATCTTACGCAGTGTTTGACACATTATGATAAATTGATGATAAATAAATAATAAATGCATGATAATATGATAGTAATATGATAAATAATATGATGAATAAATATATGATAATATGATAAATAAAAATAAAATGATCAATTGACATTGATGAAATTTTTGATTGATTTCCATAGACTCCAGAAACTTAAATATAAATTGTCATTTCAATGTGTATCTATGTCTAAATTCAGTCTATTTCAGTCTAATTAATCTGACTAATAATGGGGTTAATATGTCTATCTAGTATATGAATTGGTTCTTGTTCTCTAGGTTTATAGAAGTTTCCTTAGAATGAAAATAATTAATCAAATGCTTCTACAAGGTCTTTTTTAAATTCCTCTCTTTGGAGGGGGCAGTAAATGACTCTAAAAAATGAATGATGCAATGGCAAATAAGCATCCATGCTAGGATAAAGGAGAGAGAACCTAAGCTTAAACCTCATGAATCCAAGTGAGAGTTCTTGAAGAATGCTCTATATAGCCAATAAGGCCTCAGAAGGGCATGGATGAATAAATGAATGAATGAGTGAATGGGCCCAAGTTACGCATTTTCTATATGCGAGGTTTTATCATTAAGTGGTAGGAATAAAATCGAGTATAGCAGTCCATGCCATCAAGAAACTTAAATTCCATTAGGGAAGACAATATATAAAGGGGAATTAGAATAGGAAGA
This sequence comes from Pseudochirops corinnae, assembly GCA_028646515.1. NCBI lineage: Eukaryota > Metazoa > Chordata > Mammalia > Diprotodontia > Pseudocheiridae > Pseudochirops > Pseudochirops corinnae. The sequence continues at coordinate 416,634,778 of CM053585.1, read as the reverse complement.
AAGAAGCTGGGAATGACAGGAAAGTGACATGGAAGGCTTGTTCTTGGCATGGCAATGTGAAAACTCACCTGTGAGAACCCAGGAACAAAAATGAAAGAGTCCAGGTTCTCCTGAAGTAGGGTGTACAGTGTCCAGGTGGCATGGTTTAGAAATAATCGGGATTCTGAAAATCTCCAGGTCCATGTGCAGTATAATCCATGAGTAGCTTCCTTACTTTCTTCTTTCATGGAGGAAAGTCCTCATCTTTCTTATGTGCTAGTTAGTCTTCACCTACTTCCTAGAAACTCTAGGGCAGTGATTGGTGGAGAGAGTGTACAAGGTGTAATCTGTTACCCCAGAGCTTCCAGATTTATGCTTTAGGATCTCTGAACATTGTAATTGGTTAAATGGTATGAAGGGCATAAGATTAGAATGCTAATTACTACAATTGCTCAAGTTCTATTAACAAGAAGAAGAATGTTCTGTTATCTGTGATCCCAGATGCTATGGAGCTATTAGGACCCACGTGGATTCTTGTCTATGAAGTCATAATTTTGGAGACAAAAGGAAACTTAGTTTTAGGGTATAAATCAAAAACAATGAGAATCAATTAAAACTACATTGGAATATAGAATAAGAAACCATAGGTAAGGACGTAAGTATCTGAGAGAGTTCTCTCTAAATTTTTGGGTGATTAGTTCATAACAGGTCTTATGGAAAAATAAAGAACAGTGCCATAGTTTATACATGGGCTAAATGTCTGAATTAACAATCCTGAGCCATCATCCAGACTCTTAAGCATGTATATAAAAAACCCTAGAGTTCACACATCTCTTTTTTCTTAGTGCTCCATGTATTCAGAGTGATGAAATTGGGAGACTGACTGACAGACCCCCCTGGGCACAGGGGAGGGATGGCTTAAGCCCTAACATAGTGTGTAAGAAAACAATAAAATACATAATACAGGATTTTCCTATAAGAAATTGAAGCTGCTTTTGGATGACAGGGCAAAACATTCATTTTATCATTTTAGCGCAAAGATTTAAGGCATCTTTAAAATGTTTAATGACGCACTTCCAAGTGAAGACTAAGTCTTAATTTAATATGTATCTAGCAGAATATGTGTGTGTGCTGTGTGATTATCATGACTAATGCCCATAAACAAAAAGCATATTAGCGTGTTGTCTCTGTGGTGACATTTCTGTTTTTAATCTAATAGCCTGCTTGTTTTATAAGTTTTGCCTTTATTAGGAACTCTTACATCAAAGAGTTATTAAGATATACCATAGCCACACACACACATGTATGAGCTCATGAGTGTGTACACATACATACCTTGAGAACAAAAAAGCATATATAAGTGCGATTTATTACCTTTGCATGTTCAACAAGCTGTAGCTTTGCTGTACTAATAAGAAAATAAGAATAGTAGTCAGCACTTAAATAAAATTAATCAATAATTTAATAACAGAAGGGTAAGCATAGATGAATGGTTTACTTATTAAGGAATGAAAGATAGTTTTTAAGAAGAGTTTAATTTTAGAAAGAGGAAGAGAGAGACTGAGCAATAATAATCTATGCAAAATAAGGCCTTAGTTTCTTATTATTTCTTGTTTTTTATATTATTTTATATTTTATTTTATATTATCCTTAGTATTTCTTATTATCACAGAGTAACTACTATTGACAATAAGAAAATCTGTCAAAGCTATGACAATTACAAGTGTTAGAGTATATTCTTCTCTCATGCTTTTCTTTAATATAACTGTACTAATACCTTCTTGAAAAGGAGAAAATTTAAAAATTAATTATATACATAAGAGTAGGCCAAAAAATAAATATCGACTTTGACCTTGGATACAATTGTGATGTGTGGAAAAAGGTGTGTGGTGAGAGCCAATTAGTGCATGGGGCCCTGCTACTAACCGGCAGTTACCATGTTTCTGGGTACATCTCCCCACTACGCTTTGCCTCAGTTTTGTCTCCTGAAAATAGAAGGGACTGGATTAATGAAATCTAAGGCCTCTTCACTTCTAAATATCTATGATTCCATAGTGACTCAGTAACAGAGTATGCATATAAATTTCTGGCCTTAAATGTAGCTGTGGGAGAGATTTTTACCATGCAAAATTGTAAGCGTAACCATTGTTATTGCTGCTTTTATAAAAGTTGAAGACGAACTGTCCCTAACTGAATTAGAAGCAATATACTAAAGATAATATTTCAATTTTAGTTGCTAGCATTTATCAGGAATTGGAAATTTGCCAAGTAGTTTATCTATGCGTTGTCTCATTGGATCCTTATGCATTTTTCTGTAATATAACAGCAACAATAATAACAATGGGATTTATATAATGTTTTAAGGTTTGAAAAATATATGCATTATTTCATCTGTAAGTATCTGAAAGGTAGATGCTTATTTTAAATAAGAGGAAACTGAGGCTGAGCTGTTAAGTGATTGACTTAAGATCACACCAGTAGGAATTATCAGAGATAATGTTGCATCTCATTCATTCAAACCACACTGCCTCTCAGTAATGGTTGTGATTTTGCAAATGCGTAATCTCTCCGTTAGTATAGAAATGTAGCTTACTAAATGGTGTTTAGGAGTTTTTCTGCCTTAAAAATGAAAACTTTCACCATGTAGCCAATCTGTTAATAAATATTTTCATACTTAGCTAGGTCGATCCTAAGGAAACAGATAAACAATCCATCAAGCAACCAATAACAAAGAGAAAACTTGTTATTAAATTTTAAAGTAATATACAATGACATTTCTTCTACTAACATAGGTTCTCAGCTATCAAATTTTCCTAAGGGTCAAGTCTGGTCACATTCTCCTGTTTAGACTTCTTTAGTAATTCCTTATTTGTCCATAGGATAAGAAATAAATAAACTCCCTGTGGCATTTGGTTCTCCACAACCTAGATTCATCCTTCTTTCCAAACCTTAACTTCATACCATTCTCCTTCACACGCTTAATTTTCTATAACCGTATTGGACTACTGAGAAGCAAGATAATAGAGTACCTAGAGAAACGGTTTCAGAGCCACAAATGGCCTTAGTCATCCCTTTAATACATACTGACTTTAAGATGGAGAGGTCCTTAAAACTCTTAGTGCCACAAGCACCTATCTAGAAAATTATGGAGAAAGTGCCAACCTACTCAGGTGGATGGAGTTTGCTCAGCATAGAGATTCTTATAACAAAGAAATCATAGGTTCAGTCCCTTTTCTTTTTGGACTACCTGATGATTGCTGATTTCATTCTTTATTCTCCCACCTTCATATATTTTCCTGGGCCATCCATGTCTGGCAGATACTTTCCCTCCACATCTGTACTCTGAAAAAATTTTATCTTCCTTTAAGGCCCATGTCAAGTGTGGCTAGGTGGCAGAGTGGATAGAATATTGTGCCTGGATTCAGGAAGTCTCATCTTCCTGAATTCAAATCTGGCCTCAGAAACTTATTAGCTGCAAAACCCTGGGCAAGTCACTTAACCCTGTTTGCCTCAGTTTCCTCATCTGTAAAATGAGCTAGAAAAGGAAATGGCAAACTGCTCCAGTATTCTTTCAAAGAAAACCTCAAAAAGGGCTCACAGAGAGTCAGACATGACTGAACTATCAACAAGCATTTATTAAGTGCCTATTATTTGCCAGACAGGATGCTAAGAGGAAAGCAGAGAAGAATAAGTATTTATTAAAGGCCTCTTAGGTGACACTTTACAAATATTATTTTATCTCATCATCCCAACAGCCCTGTGAGGTAAGTGCTATTATTATCTATAAAAAAAAAATTCAGGCAGAGGTTAACTAGCCCAAGTTCACACAGTCAGGAAATGTCTGAAGCTAGATTTGATCTCAAGTCTTCCTGACTCAGCTCCAGCATTCTTTACACTGCCACCAACCTCATTGCCAAAACAAACACAAAGCTGCCAGTCATTTACCTATTATAGGGGAAAGTAATGTTCATAAAGTTTTTGTATGTTTTTTTTAAGTGGATAGTTTTTTTTTCCTCCAGTGTAGCTGGATTACAACAGTATAAATATAGTGTTTATACTCAATTAGAGTAGAAAAACACATTTTATTGTTTTCATCATTAATCTAATCTTTGGCTGCTCTGCTTAGCCTATGAACTTGGTGAATTCTTTTATGAAGTATCTTTGTTCCTTTTGTACTGGAAGCAATTAAAAAAAATTTAAAGGTTACAACAGAATAACAAAGAATGCAATGAACTGATGGAAATGTTTTTGCTTCCTTTGAAATAATGGCTTAATATTTTGATCTCTTTCAGGAAGTTGATGGCAATAAAGTGATGTCTTCATTTGCCCCACATAACTCATCTACCTCACCCCTGAAGGCAGAAGAAGGTGGGCGTCAGAGCGGAGAATCATTGTCCAGTACGGCCCTAGGGACCCCAGAAAGGCGCAAAGGCAGCTTAGCCGATGTTGTAGATACTTTGAAACAAAGAAAAATGGAAGAGCTCATCAAAAATGAACCAGAAGGTAAAGACTGGAGAATAGACCTTTATTTGTACTTCTTGTGGATTTTGTCAACCCTGGGTGATGTTGCCTTCTATTCCCCCCTTTTTATTTTTATTTTTTGCATTTTATGCTCCTATGATTAAATTTGAGTAATGAAACCCTATCATTATAAATGCAATGCTAGTATTTATAACAATTTAATTACTTTTTTCAGAAATTTTCAAATGCTATAAAATTTTTTCTCACTTGTACATGTAGTCCATGCAAATTTAACTAAGGTTATCTTTACAACTTCCTTGCAATTTTGAATAATTTTTATCTTATTTCTGGGGAAACTGAGGTGTAGAGAAATTGACTTCAAAGAACAAAAATAAAACTGTGGCTATAGAGCCAAAAATTAAAGCTATTTCTGCCAAATATGTCCAGTACTCTTGTTAATTTCCCTTTATATGTTTGGTTTATTTAGAAATAGCAGTTTGAATTTAGCACATCCTGTTAGAATCTGACAAAATGTTGTGTCCCTGTCATAAGGATAGGGACTGAATCTATCCAAGGAACTCTTTCGTGAGGAACTCATTCTCCCAGTGTAAGCTGGTCACCTCCCTACAACTTATATTCTTATAGAGTTCCCTAGAGCATTGACAAGACATGACTTGCCTAATCACTCTTGCAGAGGCAGGGCTTAAACCAAGGTCATCTCTAACTCCAGTGTTGGCTCTTTATTCACTACAACATGCCGACTCTTACCTCTTTCTCCATATGATTGGAAATCAGTCTTTCTTTCCTTCTAATGAATCAATTCATTGTAATGATCCTTAAAAGCCCACTGAAGTTCCCACCATTTCATTTGCCTTCCATTGCTTTACATAATCTTTATTCCTTATATCCCTTTCTTTTCAAATGATATTTTCCAGACCTAATTTCTCATTCTCTCCTTATCCCTCTCTTTTCCTCATATTGGGAGCCTCCCGCTTCATAAACTCAAATCAACTATAAAGCCTTATGAGACCCAAGAGCATCTCATATTGATACTAAAAGGTTCTGTGATTTTATTGGTGTCTCCTCTCTTCAGAAGAACTTATTATAACCCAGACATACCATTTCATCCTTTGCAACTCTTTTTCATATTTTTTCATAACTCCTCCAAGTGGGTCTGACTAAAATACTAGGAACCTTGCCTTACATCTCTTACCATTGCAAGGATACTCATGGAACACTCCCTAGAGGTTTTTCTTAGAGGTCAGTATGTGAATGGTCCATCTGTTTTACTAATGAGTCACTTCTCTCTGAGATCCCATTAGTCTGATTCTTATTACTCTCTTTACCCTGACCAGGTACCTCTCTTTTTTCTTTTGGGTGACTAATACCTCCAATACTTAGAAGATTGTGACATTCTGTTATTTAAAAAATAATATGCTAATAGAATCACCAGTGTTAAAAAGATAAACCTTTGTTGCATAGATTCATTGAAAGCTTAGAGTCATTAAAAGCACTGTGTGATTTTTTTTAAAAAAGAACATTTTGTCAATCCTCTTCTATTTTAATATCACATTTGCTTCCTAATCCCTCCCTCTTCCCACTAGAGAATTCTCTCTTGTGGCAAGGAGGTAGAGTTAAGAAAAACAAATGCATACATTGATCTTTTCTGACAATATATGTCTCACACTATACCTGCAGTCTCCTATCTCTGCCAAGAAGACTTCATTGTTACTCTTCTGAAGTCAACATTGGTCAGCGCATCAATCAGAGTGGTTATTACTCTGGGGGGATTGTTTTCTTTTATATTATTTTGGTTGTTTTTAAACACTCTCTTTGTTTTGCTCATTTAGCTATGAGTCACACACATCTCCAAAAGTCCTAGGAATTCTTCACTTTTATAATTTTTATGATGTAATAACATTACACTAAATCCATTTACCATAATCTGTTCAGATAATTCCCTATATTTACAAATTCTTTGAAACAACAAAGAGATGCTATCAATGTTTATCTAATATAGTCCCTATCCTTATGACAGGGACACAACATTTTGTCAGACTCTAACAGGATGTGCTAAATTCAAACTGCTATTTCTAAATAAACCAAACATATAAAGGGAAATTAACAAGAGTACTGGACATATTTGGCAGAAATAGCTTTAATTTTTGGCTCTATAGCCACAGTTTTATTTTTGTTCTTTGAAGTCAATTTCTCTACACCTCAGTTTCCCCAGAAATAAGATAAAAATTATTCAAAATTGCAAGGAAGTTGTAAATTATCTAATATTATCCCCTGATTTCTTAGGGGATAATAATGGTATTACTAGGGTCAATGATATATAAGATTAAGTTACATTTCTAGTATAATTTCAAATTGTTTTCCAGAACTTTTTTTTATCAGCTAATGGTTTCTCAAGTGGTTCACAGTGTGCCTATGTCCCACAGCATCTGCAACATTTATGCTTTAATCTGTTTGTCTTTGCCAATTTGATAGGTAGAAGATAAATTCTCACAATTGTTTTCATTTATATTTCTTGTTACTTACGATTTGAAGCATTCTTTCATGTGTCTATTGATAAGTTTGCTTTTCTTCTTTTGAAGACTTCTTGTTCAGTCAATAAGCATTAATAAACCATCCTAAGTGCTGGCAATAGAAAGCATAGGAACAGGCAATCTTCTTCATTTCTCAAGGAGCTCACATCTAATGCTGACGATTATATGCAAACAACTGTACAAATAAGCTATATAAATTAGCGATAATCAAGGGAGAGAATACAGAATTAAAGGGAATTGGGAAAGACTTTCAGTAGAAGGTAAGATTTTAGCTGGGACTTAAAGGAATCCAGAGAAGTCAAGGAGACAGAGATAAGGATAGAAGGCATTTCAGGAATGGGGAACAGTCACTTATCAGGTGGGGCAATGACTGACATCTCTGTCCATCCCCTATATATCTTGACTATTAGAATTTTATGTGACTCTTTTTGTGGTGATTTTTCCCGAATTAGCAGCTTCTCTTATTCTGGTTGTATTATTATATCTTGAACATAACAAACCTTTATTAAGGAAATTTGATGTAAAGAATTTTCCTCAATGAACAGATTCTATTTTTAATACCTTCATTCATTTTGTTTGTGCAAAATATTTTTAACTTATGTACTTGAAATTATTAATTTATCTTTTATTATTACTTCTCTTCTTTGATTAAGAACCTTCTCCCAAATGATACTTATAATTCCATTTCTCCATTTTTAAAATATTGTATGACTTGTGTGGGTTGTATATCTTTTAGAAGAGGAAATGCACAGTTATAGTGGATAGAGAGCTGATCTTCAAGCCAGGAAAGCCTGGCTTCCAGTCCTGTCTCTTTTATATACTGGCTGTAACCCTGGTCAAATCATTTAACCTCTCAGTTCTCTGGGCAGCTCTCCAAGACTATAAATTGCACAGAAGATGTCAACTAGCATTAAAAGAAGTTTCCTCATCATGGAATTCCTTATGTCAATGACATCATAGGATCAATCCCCATCCACTTGAAGTTTTTTGTTATATCGTAATAGATGCTAGTGTAAACCTAATATCTACTAAACTGCTTTCTTGTTTTCCCAGAATTTCTTGTTTAATAAGGAGTTCTTATGCCAATTATTTGTCTTCTTAGATTTTTTGATCATTAGTGCTATGTCTGATTTTATCAGCATCTTGCTTACTTGGTTCATTCCATTGACCTTAATCTTTTTAACCAAGACATTATAATAGCTTTGTGGTATAGTCTGAGATCTGATAATGCTAGACTTCACATCAGTCATATTTTTTCATAATTTCTATCCTTTCTTGTGTTCCCTCTTAGCTATTCATGATAGCACTTTCCTTGTGAATGGCTGAAGTGGAGTGAAGGTACAAATTATATGAGCTGAGAAGGCTAAGAAACTTGGATACACAGGTTTTTGAGGAGGCATCAATATAACTCTGAAATGCTTCAGTATAACCATAAACTCCTAAGCCACCAGTTCTCCTTGAGCTTTACTTTTCCTAAAGCTTTCCTCTACCCTCACTACAACATCCAGTCAGTATACTTTTTCCCTGTGGTCCATGACCATCATCTTAGTTTGGAGGTTTTTTTCCCCTCTCCTTCCAATCTGAACACAATGCCTGATCAGTTCAGTTTTACACAGTCCTCTTCCCTTAAAGCTCTTGCCTTCTCATTCAGTCTGTTAATGCCCTTTCAAACCCCAGCCCTGAATTATTAGTACCACCTTACTTCTCTGTTGCTTCTTCTATCCTGCCTGTTGCTGCTGGGACATACCCCAGGTAAGTACTTGTGTCACTATAGATTTTTGTTATTTAACTTCAACTTGGCTTTTTTTTGTTGCACAGAAACCTTCTTTCTCTTGATTGACTGTATCACCTTCTCTAAAGCATCTGTTCCAAATGTTGTCCTCTCCCCTCACATACTACCTATACCATTCCTAAAAATTCAACAGACTTTCATAATTTACTGGTTAAAAATTGATGCTATCTGTTGTAAACTACCTTTCCTCCTCAAATCTAGATCTCAACTCCACTCAGTATCATCCCTTTAATTCTTTACTCATTCACTGCAATTTCTAAGGAAAGGATGTTACTTTTCCTTGTCAAAGACAATCACTATATGTATGCCTTTGATCTGATCCATTCACATTTCCTCTAGGACCATTCTCTCTTTGCTTCAAGATCATTCCTTCCTTCTCCCTAACTTTCAATCTCTCCTTACCCACTGGCTCCTTACCTTTTGCCTACAAACAAGCCCCATTATCCTCTGCAATTGTGGCAACATTTTGCTTTATCAAATCAAATGCCTTTATATAGTCAATAGTAAGTAACATGGGATTTTGTACTTTCTACCTTTTCATTAATTGTGTTACTGTAGTGATGTGGTCTTCTCTAGAATGTTGCTTGCCAAAAAAAAAAAAATTTCCTTTTCACATCTCAATTGTGGGTTATCTTTTGTATGTATGTAGATTGTTCTCCTGAAGATTTTGTAGACAAGGCAAAGTTATGGGCAAATATTTATAATAATAACAGTGTCTGTGGTTTTTTCTAGGCATTTGATATTCTCTCCCCTCCCATTCCCCTTTCACATATCTTAAGACTCATATATTAATACTTTCAGAATAATGCAACATCAACCTTCTGTATGCATGCTTGGTCTAGACCAGCAATACTTCCTATATTTTTTGTATTTAGTACCATAACACATTTGTAATTTGTATGTTAGAGTCCAAATATTATGACTCCACTATTATATATGGAGCAAAGTTTGGTATATAGAAATCTGTACAGCTTTTCCACTCTTCCATTGTACTAGAAACATGTTTGGAAAAATAACTTTCATGTATTATCAAGTGATGTGCAACAAATATATAGAAGATGCTTAACTCCATTCTGAACCTATGCTAGCACACAAATCCTATTCTATATAGAGACTGTTTCATTTTAGTCCCTTAATGCCCTGTGTCTTTCCTAGTAGCCTGCATGTAGTAGGTGCTTAAAACATATTTTTAAGTTGAATAAATTGAAATGTTCTACTTAAAGAAGGAGATTATTTTTATTTTAATGCTCATTTAATATTCATAAAGACATCACTGACAAAAATTTTATGTGGCCATATAAATTAAGGTGAACCTGCAGTTCCAGGGACAGAGAGAAATTAATCTGTTCATAAAATTAATTATATGGACATATAAGAATCTTAATATAAAATGACAAAAACTACTCCAAATGCTTTTGTTAGCCTTCTTCAGGTAATTTGCACTTATTTCCAACAGAGGCAGGATGACTAGAACAGAATTAAATGCGAACAGAATTGGCAAAAAAAAATTGTGATTTAAGTGATTGTGATTTAAAATTGTGATTTAAAAAAATTTTAAAAAATTGTGATTTAACCAATTTATTGTTGGGTTTTTTTATTAAGCAAATATTTACTGACAACAGCTCAGGTACAAGGCATTACTGTTCCTTAGGGCTGCTAGATGGCACAGTGGATAGAGTGCTGGGCCTGGAGTCAGGAAGACTTGTCTTCCTAAATTCAAATCTGGCCTCCATCACTTACTGGCTGTATGACCCTGTGCAAGTCACTTGACCCTATTTGCCTCACTTTCCTCATCTGTAAAATTATCTGGAGAAGGAAATGACAAATGACTCCAATATCTTCACCAAGAAAACCCCAAATGGGATCACAGAGAGTTAGGCACAACTTAAAACAACTGAACAACAGCAGCAACAGTACTGTTTCACAGTGGATAAATTCCTTTTATCCTATAAAAATGCCTAATTTTGTTATTATGGAAATTGCTAAATTATAAGGAATAAAATCAAGGTTAAAATTATTGGGAATTCAAAATTGAAAGGAAAAACACATGTTTCTAATAGAAAAGGAATCTAAATTTAAGACCTCTACATCACATTACTAACACCAAGCATACCAGAATGTCATTGTTTCCTCCCATAAGAAATATCTCAATCGTTATTTTAAGTAATCGGTTCTGTTGGCATAGTAAGATAGTTTGGTCTGTTTGGACCATTCAAACAGTAATAACTGGTGGGTCAATAATGGGAAACAGAGACAACATATTCTTCATGAGTTTATTGAGATTAACATTTGGTTTTATTCATATTCTTACTTAACTATCAAGCAGCAGCCACATTTATATATGCAGCCAAATTTCTTATACTGGTCTAGATTATGAAAAGATGCTAGGGACATATCTTTTTGTTCTTAGTTAACTAAACAGTGGTTCTAAAAGAATTCTTATATCTAACATACTGTGTCCTATAGAAGTATTTTATAGTACGTCTTTTCTAGAGTTGAAACTAATGTTTTCATTTCAGTACTTCCCACAAGGTTTTTCTTCTTTGGCTTCTTTTTAAATCATTCTATTATTTAAAGTTATTATAATCATGGTGATATTGCTGTATCACTAAAAATAAAATCTATAACACAGGAACCTAATGTATTATCTGAGGGTAGAAGAATATGTGCCAAAAAGTGAAGGGATATAAAGACCAACTTATTATCACTTCAGAGGTATCTAAATGGCTCAGCAAATAGAGTGCTGGGCATTGGAGTAAAGAAGACCTGAGTTCAAATCCAGCCTCAGACACTTACCTGCCTTTTCACCCTGAAAAAGTCACTTACCTTCAGTTTGCCTCAATTCACTGGAGAAAGAAATGGCAAATCATCCCAGTATCTTTGTCAAGAGAACCCCATAGACACTATGGTCCACAGGGACACAAAGAGTCAGATACAACTAAACAACTGAAGTATAACAAAAATTATCAATTCAGTAATCATTGTACAAAACTTTGATAACATTTATATTATCTATATTATCAACAAACTCATGATGCAGTTTCATACCTATAACTTGTTCATATATGACATAGGCCCAAGCTTAGGGAGAACATTAGATACTGGCAATCCACATGGAAAATTATTCTCTATGCTCATGGTTTTTAAATCCTACCACCAACACAATAATATCAAGAATGATTTTATTAAGTGTGACATTGTGTTTTTTGTTTTTTTTTTCTTCTTTTTTTTATTTGCTCATTTACTTTTAATTTACAAGATTCAGTTCCACAATCACTTGAGTTTCAGATTTTCTCCCCTCCCTTCCCCCCCCCCCC
>CM053585.1:416591180-416622177 GCA_028646515.1 Pseudochirops corinnae | reverse complement strand
TCAGAGACATTGGTTGTAAATATTCTTTCCCAATTTCCCACCTCCCTCTTAATCTTGGTTACATTGGCTTTGTTTGTGCAGAAACTTTTCAATTTAATGTACTCAAGGTTATCTATTTTGCATTTTGTAATGCTCTCCAATTCTTCTAAGTGTGACATTTTGGAAGAAGATAGTGTAAGCTCAATACAATTCTGCCTAGTCTTAAATTCATTATCATATCTACCAAATAAAGCTAAGTATATATTCCAAATTAAAAGGGAATAGAACCAAACCATCTTATTAATAACTTAGTCTACATCAGTGACATCAAGGAAACATATTAAACAGAGCCTTCATCTTATCAAAACTTTTTCTAATGATATCAATATGTTATTTGGACTTGATAATTACAAGCTTTTTAACTAATGACACAGAAAGTTAGAAGCTGAAGACTTTTGAGTTTGACTCTAGAGGTCATATTATATTAGCAATTGAAGGTAATACTCACTAATACTTTGGTCTGCTCCAGCCAAGACACCACATGTATGAAGAAGTCAAGAGAACACTGTGGCTATTTACATTAAGACATTTACTGGCATCCTAAAATCAAAGCTGAATAGAAAGGAAACATTTAAAGCAATTAACAGCTAGTCAGTCTCAATATATACTATATGTTCTATAAAATCAACCATAATGGGTTTAGAATGTATCATCAAAATTAATGAAACATAGAGCCAATAACCCTAAGACAGTTTTAGAAAGAATAAGACTTCTTTATCAGAAAGGAGAATGAGAGCTGATAGACATTCTCAGATCACATGATAACAGGTCAAAAACCTAGAGAAGAAAATTTTGGAATAGGAAATTTAACTTCACAAAGCAGTGATCAAGGCTGGTAACAAGTGTAAGTCATTGGGATTGTCAATTGTAACTTAAAGTGGTTTAACTCCAGATAGATGACTAAAATATGAATAAGATCCAAGAATACAATCAAATAGCTCTCATTAAGTGACTTCTACATGAATTCAGATTACATCATGTCCACAAAGATGCTCTAGACAAATGACTGAGCCATGTGGATTTATTTGTGGAAACAGAAGATGGCATTTCATGACTAAGATCGTTGACACCAGATAAAACATTGATCCATAAAAACTTTGTTTCTAATAGATGTCACTATCCCAAACATTCATGCTGTGTATGAGTGTCCCAAAACTGAATACATTTCAGATATTGAATTTTGAGCTTCACAATATATGCAACAAAATAATATTTTTTTTCCTTAGCCGTGTTCCAATGTCTTTTAAAGACCATTAAAGGGAACATCAAGTTGTGAAAATCACATTAAATCCTAGCTAAATCATTATGAGGGTGCTATATTGATTCCTCTGCCCAAAGAAGGGGAAAATAAGGAGAGAAAAAGACTTCCTTCTTTCAGACTTCTCTCACCAAAAGCAAACTAAGCAAAGTTCACAAGTTAGAAGCAAATGGCAAATAGAAAAGGAAGCCACTAAGGTGAATCTCCTAGAATAAAAATTAGACTTGTATAAGTGCTTCAAAAAAGGGGATAGTCTCTCTAACATAATCTTCCTTTCCCCAAATAGTTTATCTTTACATGTAAGAACAAAGATTTTTAAAGTTGTAAATAGAACAAAAAAGCATCTACGTGAGGTTTTGGTTTTTTTACTTTTTATCCATACCATTACTATTGTCATTATATCTTCCTCTTTTGAACATTTCCTTTTTAAGGAATATGTATTTTTATAGATTCTTATCTGACTGAGATCACTCTAACAACATAGAAAATCTCTCTACAAAGTGAATAAAGGAATGTTTGGAGCTAAGAGTTTACTTTTACCATTACTTTAATTTGGATCTATTTGGTAGTGTCAGATGAAGATGGTGAAGTGTTCAGGTCCGTTGTCATCACACTGTCGTATATAATCCTGTTTCAAGACCTAAATTTGACCTCAAATTCAAGACCTGTCAAACTTTAAAATGTTTTCTCTACCCACTGGAAATCATTCATTTGGATTCATTGTAGTTGCCTTTATTTGTTGTACTGTCTTGTGTGAATAATTTCCCAGTCATCTTCCATCTTCTTCGTTCTTTCATTTTTTTGTAACATGCCTAGATATATAAAAGCATAAGACCTGCAGGATATACAGCTTATGCTGACTTTTAAGAATAATTTTACATATCCTGAAATAGCCAAAATATGATTATATTTTCATCTTTTGTTGTGTGCCACATCACTAAGTGTATTTTTTTTTAGGAAGACAGATCCCTAGTGTATGATATTTGGTCTTGTAAACATCCCCTTCAGGTGATTTGTTTTGTGTTTAAGTTCATATTATAAATCATAACACCTGTTTCACTATAATTTAAATGGATGCTGTTTCAGGAGTCCTTTAGAAAATAAAGTGAAACATATGGAGTAAAAAAGGTAGTTGAGACAAGAATTCAGAATTTTCAACTGATTTTATGAACTTTTAACCAACATTTCTTGATAAGGAAATGAGATCTTCTTTGGGTGCAAAGATTCAAAGCACACTGCTAATGGCTTCTCTTAAATGACTGTTGTTTTAAAATCACATCTGATGAATGCAGAAAATTATAAAATTAATAATCAAAAAAATCCTAGTGATACTTTAATTTATTACAGATTCTTTGTTCTGTTTTTCATTTGTTTAGTTATTTGCTGGCCTTTTTACAAAGTACTTGTCAAAAAGATTTGTAAATTGTGTTCCCCTGAAGGACAAAGAAGGACATTTTTTCAATTGAGAACTTTTAAAGTCTTTTGCTTGCAATGTGCTGCTATTGAAGGATACCCTTAGTACATTGTAGTAATATACTTGTCTCTGAAGTTTATCCCCTCAGATTTCCTACACTCTGAAGAGCTAGCTAGACTCTAATTTTTTTTTAAAAGAGGCCACTGTAAGGAAATATAATCACAAAAATTATAAGTAAAAAAGAAATGAAACACAATGAGGAAAAGTGATAAGTTCTTAAATAGAGTCTGAATTGTTGCATTTTCATGGTAGATATAGGGAGCTGGGGTTGAAGCCCTCACAATTCTTACTTTAAGAAAAAAAGAAGTAAAACTTGTTCATTTGTCACCTCCATTTTTAAGTGAAGTTCTAACAGTTTATCCTGATAAGGTTGATTTCAATGGCTACTTTAAAGAATTTACTCAGCTTCTCATCCCAGTCTTTCTGACTTAGATCTGCAAAGGTTCAGACATAGCTTTGGGGTTTTTTCCTTTGATAAAATGTCTGAGCTGCTGATATAGCACTTCACTAGTACAAGGAAGCACTCTGGTCAAAGAAGATTATAATTTGTTATGGAACTTGTGTTTTTTGCAGGAAAAAAAGAATGGAGTTTTACTTTGTGTTAGAAAGGGACTAGTTATTATAAGGTAGCAGCTATCCTAAGGATTTAATTCTTCACCCTTATCCTCCTTTGAAGACTAAAATTCCTTTACTCTTTTTTTGTGCTTGTCATTTTCCTGTTATATTTTGCCGCTGACCAAAACATGGGTTAGTCTACTGACACAACTATACAAATCTCTCCGAAACTCTCTTTACCCAATTTTTTCTGACATCCCCCAAACATTTCATACTAATGGAGTGGCATTGCTTTTTGTGTCCTTGGCAAAAGCTGTCAGTTGCAGAATGTTATTTTTAATGCATGGACCACTTTTAGAAGAGGCTTTGACTGAAACTGTTAATTTAAAAATACACATGAGAGGAATGTGCCAGCTCTTTTTGTCTGCTTATGAGCCACAGCTTTGGGGGATGTCATTTATTCAAGATACAAGAGCAAGCCACCTGTTTCTGAGGCCTCTTGTCCTTCATATTAAAGGTTCAGGTCCTTGTTGAATAGTAACACTCTAATCTTGGTCAACATACACAACAATTACCCAAAACTGATTTGTCAGGCTAGCTCGAGGATTTTTTTTATGTGTGTGTGTTTCACTCTGTTACCCTCAAGGCACTTGTCATGACCGTGCATATTAAAATTAATCAGACCTCCCAGGCCTGTTTGCCTCTGTGTTTTAACATAAAGAAGTGGATATCAAGAGTTTGTTCTAATTAAATAGGCCTGCTTGGTTTTGTTCTAGTGGGTACTTGGTCTTTTTTTTTTATTTTAATGGGAGATTCTTGTGAAAAAGGCACGACCAGCACTACAGTTAGTGAAGAGCTCACTTCAAAGTTTTCTTTGCCACCTGCGCCCAGATTTCTGAGGCCTGAAGGGCTCCCAGGGTGCCTTTCTTAACTACCCTTAATGTGGATGAAAAATATGGCCAGTGAGTGAAGTATCAGTGAGGCTAGGGCAAGGCTAGAAGCCAGAATGAAGATCTGACTTGTATATTTTAGTGCTATTAAGCAAGCCCATCTTGTTCCTTAGATCCCAAACATGATTGTAGGTTTGATGAGTTATAGTGGGTATTTGGGGAAGGGCAGAGGCTGAAATGCATAGCAATTTTCTCATTCCTTCATGCCCTGGATTTAAATGTAGTAGTGATGATCCATTTAATTTAGTTTTCAAGTAATCCACTCATATTAGGTACAAACAATTTGAGATAAACATTTCACATACATATAAAATAATTGCTGCCCTGAGAATTTCTGAACATAGTCCACTTTTCATTGGTGATTTACTTTCCCATTCTGAAGAATAAACAGAGATGCTTGTCACAGTCATAGATGAATGTATATTCAAGAAAACACATGTAATATTATGAGGTGTAAATCTCATACATTAATTTTTAAAAAGACTCAGTAAATATAACAAAAAGGCTCTAATGATTGTATATTTGATGATATGATTGAGATAAATTTGTGGACCAGTATTAAAGATATGTGTAGGTTTCACGGGATTCCAAACTATATTCATGTGGAAATTATCTCTTTGTATTTTTATATCAGAATTATTTATTTAGTGTGATAATTTCAAAATGCTTAAAATTTATCTGAATCTTATATTTCTGCTTTAGTAAAATCTAGTTTAGATCTCTCATTAATAATAAGAATTTTTTTAAGTGAACATTTGTCTCTGAAGCTTTGCATTGTTTGGGGTCAATTTATAGTGACCACAGAGAATTCTCTATGGGAGAAGAGGCTATTCTGATCCCACCTTGTCTCTTCTGATTAAACTGCCTCTCCCCCTAAACTAAAAATGGATTAAGGCCTTCTACTTGCTTTAGTAATTGTTTACGTACCAAGTGAAATTCAGGATTTCTAATACGAAATTCTTCAAGGATAAATGCACATCCATTGATTAACCTATCTGCTCTGTTTTTATACTCTTGTGCAACCCAAATGTCAAAAACTGTATCAACAGTGCCAAGCATCTGCCTGGTGCTTGATGGCATCATAGAAACCCATCCACTGTTTCACCTAGGTTGCTATTCGTTATTTAATAACACAATGCAAACTGTTCAGTGTGGGTGTATATGAAATGATGAGGGGAAAAAAGGACCCTGAACAAGTAAATACATCTTTCATCATTTCTTTTGTTTGGTCTGTTTATGGTGCTATTCTTGGTCAATAGAAATTGTTTGACAGTTCTGCAAAAGAGTAGGCAACCTTTTCTTGAACCTTTGTCTTTTTTGTTTTGTCTCAGTAGAAAAGTTTTCTATTTGCTGTTCTCTTTTTATTGCAACCTGTCTTTTGAGAATGAGTTTGAGTATTGTTATTTCAGTGAATATGACACATTCACAAGATTATGAAACATCATTCGAAGCTTTATCTCATTTGTATGAAATGGGCATTCGAGAGTCTAAAATTCAAGGTTAACTTTGGTACTCTGAAACATAATACTTTTATACTTTTAAAAAATGTCTTGTTAGAAAAACAAAATGGAATATCATATAGTACAAACTTTTCTTGCTGTATAATGTGTCATTCACACTGCTGCACACCTAAGCCTGCTTGGAATGTTTAGTCTTAATTCAATTTGTATTTAAGATATCTCCTCCCTATTCATTAATGTAGTATCAATGAAGAATGCATCACACAGTATAATTACTGAAGAGAGCAGGAGTTGGGAAAACAGACAGTAATTGAACATGTTTGCTTATTGCTAGAGGACAGTGCTACTACATTGGTATTTAGGACATTAATAGGGAGGGATTGATTTGTTGTTTTAAGACAAATTCAATCACTGTTCCTTAGATCTTTGTTTGCTGAGGTCAAGTTATGCTTTGTTTTTATAATATGCCCAAGAAGTTTATGCATCTCAGCCTGGCATTAGTCACATTAAGATTTTAAAAAACAAACCAAAAAAATTTAATGATCACAATACTTTTTTATCATTATTTTTCTATCTAGTTATACTGCCTACCAGTAACTTCTTTCTTCATTTGCTCTTCTTTCATCATATGTATATAAGTATTACGTGTGTGCACATATGTGTATGAATTTCTCAATTGTCTCTTATATGAATTTTTTAAATATTACAATGCATCTATGCATATAGTCATGTGTATTTTTAAAAGGAATAGAGACGTGTTCCTTCAATTGAGGAATAAAACTTCAAATGACAGGTAGAAATTGCACGATGTAAATAGGAGTGACCAATCCAAAGCCTTTAAAAGAAAAAAATAACAATTAAAAAATAGTATCAATAAAATTGGTCATGAATAATATGTTAGTGCTTGTCCTACCTCTTCTGCTATTTAAGTTGGAAACAAATATTCTGATAGATTCTACAACTTCTACATTTGAATGCATCTTTTTATTGGAGTTACTTCCTCCTATAAAACAATCCATCTATAATTTAGACAATGGTCTTGCTATGACCAAAAAATTCATTACCCATTAGCTAAGCAGATGATGGACCTGTCTGAACTTAATCTGGTTGTCAGACAAAAAATACACAGGTTATCAGTAGCTTCCATACCCCCAATTTTTCTAGCTTGATTGGACTTAGTCAATCTAATGCTCCATTGAAATACCTTTGAGAAGCTAGGATCACATTCCTTACAAGATGGCATATTGGAGTAGGAATTAGTGGTGTTCTATCACTCATTTATGATAAGAATCACAAAATTATTGCCCTTTCTCCCATTCTATTTTTAGATTTTATAAATCCTGCAAAGTAGATCAACTCAATTAAAAATGGATTTGGGATTATTCATATTGTCACTTTCTTTAAAGTATTACTTAGATAATGATAAAGAAAAATATGAAACATAATAAAAAGAACAGCAAATTTTGTAAGCCTTGTAGTTATAGCCACATTTTTCTTTGCTTCTTAAACTGTAGTTTGCAAATTTCAGTATGCTTTGACTATGTGAATGTATTTCCAATGCTTCACGATGGACATGAAAAATTAATCCAGTATAGAACCTTTTAATACATGATATAGTTGGCTGTTTCAGAATTCTTAGAATTAAGAAAGATATCAGATATTTGTATAAGACTTCCTAACTCTCCTTTGAATGGTCATTAACTTTCTATATGTATCTCAGGAAGCCCCATAGAAAGATACTAAATTATATAATAGGCACTTTGTAGCTTTCCAAGGCTGCTGAAGTCCTTTCTGTTAACTTATAAGGGCCAATGTGAATATATTTGTGTGTATGTGTGCATGTGTATATGTATGCATAAATGCATATGTATAACATATATGTATATTATATATGTCAAAAGTCTATGATGACAACAGCACCTTAAGTACTAAGTATAGATGACTGAATAAGGTTCGTGTTTCTACCACTTTGGCATAAACTCACATCTGCCAAAGATACCTACATTGTAAATTCTAGCATATGCTTATGTAAAATAGCTGAATAATTTATACTTGGTTTATTAATGAATATCATTTTTAAAATAGGAAATTTTCTATAAGATTTGACTTCTGTTTTCTCTTCGAATAGGAAAAAAAGTCATGAGTTAGTAACACTAGCTACTTTTCTTTAGATGATATGCACGTCTATTTGTCTGTATTAATGAGTTTGGAGTCATATATGATGGATTCCCTTTCTATTTCTGCCCCTTAATACCTATATGACCTTGAGTTAGTCCCTTAACTTCAACGACCTTAGTTTTTTCATTTGTCAAATGAGATGTTTTGCCTATATGTTCCCTAAGGGCTGTTCTAACTCTTGATCTTATTTCTTTGAGTAATAACTGGCAAGTTGTGTGAATAATGAATGGAAAGAGTAGAATACTAACTCTTCCAATATACTGGAAGCTCCTTTCAGGCAAGAGCTATTTCATTTTCATTCTTGTTCCAAGCACTGAGCCAAGTGCCTTGTACATAGTATATGTTTAATAAATGTTTTTGATTGCATTGAAAGAGCACTGGAAATGAGAGATGAGAATGTGTATGAAAACTTAGTTCTGCCATTTACTAGTTATGTGAGCTTGAACAAGTCCCTTATATTCACTTTTTAAAGTTGTCTATAAAAAATTAAAATAAAAAATAAATATGAATTATTTGATTATTGTTTCCTCCAATCCTTAATTTCCTCATTTATAAAATAAGAACAATTAAAATAAAGAAATTAGGTGTATGCCCTGAACATGAGGTTTATCATGAGGATCAAATGAAAGTATCTAGGATCACACAGTAATCTTTATCATTTTATATTGATGTTAGGTACTACTACCACTAAGTAAAAATATCTGTAGTAATAACAGAGTGCATTCACACTCATTCTGAGGCTAAAAATAATGCTAGCTTTTTTATTCAGTTCAGTTTAATGAAACATTTATTAAGCATCTGCTATGTGCAAGTCATTTCATTAGGCAATAGAAATGCAAAAAAGAAAACCACAGGATATTTCCTTTCCCCAACCTTATGATATAATAGTAAAGAAAAGACAAGTACTCATACATATAATATTTTAATTTATTTATTATTTTACAGTTTTGTTGGTTTTTGTGAACTATATTCTTTTGCTTGTATTGAACCATTTTTGTATCCCTTATGTGATACCAAATTTGTCATAGCAAATTGTTTTATGGATATAGTACTGTTGTATCCTTAGAAGAATTTTTAAGTGGTTTGAGTTAATGTTCACTAGGAAAAAATTATTTATTATGTTTTTTTCTCTGCATTATATCTCCTTTTGGATATCAAAACAATATTTGTCTCATTAAAGCAACTTAGCCAAATGTCTTCTGTCTGGGAAAATAACTTTTTAGGGTAAAAATGTCCATTTTTCTTTAAATGTCTGATAGAATTAACTTGTAAATTCATATGGCCTAGAGTTTGTTTGTTTTTAATCTCTTTTAACAGTTCATTTGTGGTTTCTCAATTTGCTTTTCTCTGATACTGGGTTTATTTACAACCTCTATATTTAATTTTCAGCCATTTGATTTTTTTCTGGATATGAATTCACTTCCTTTGAATTCTCAGTTTTTCTGCCATGTAATTCTGTATAAGACCTTCTGATCATTTTCTTTATTTCGTCTCAATGGTCTCTCCCTTTTTCTTTATTTGTTTTGCTAATTAAGTTTTCCCTGCTTAACATGATTCTTCAAATCATGTTACCTGGTGGCTTGTTAACAGCCTTTAAAAAAAATAGAAGCTTTTAGTTTTGCTTATTTGTTTTCACATTTATTATTTATTTTTCCTCTAATTTTAAAGACTTCTTTTGAATTTGTTTTAGGATTATTCATCTGCCAGTTCTCTTGTCTTTTTAATTTCATGCTTAAATTGATTGTCTCTTTTTCTATTTAGTGATATATGTTCATATATATCCACATATAATTTTTTCTCTGAAGAAAGCTTTAGCTTCATCCTATAAATTCTTGTGTATTGTCTGATCCTTGTCACTTTTAGTTCCTTTCACATGAACTACTATTTACCCATGTCTTTCTTGTAGTATATGCAGTTAATTTATAATGCTTTATTATCATAATTTTATATTGATTTCTATCCAAGTGTACCTTACTGGATTTGTCTTGTCTTTAGAGCCTATTGAGTACTTTTTTATTCTGATTCTGTCATCCAAGATATTAACCATCCTTCCTATTTTATATAGTCAACAAATTTGATAAGTTTCATTCTGTGCCTTTATATGAATTATAAATAAAAATGATGAAGAGAATAGGATTGCAGATAGAAGGCTCATTATGCCCAAGTATAGATTTCTCTTTAGGTTCAGACCTAATTCTTTAGTTACTACCCATTGTGACTGGTTGTTCACAAATTCTGTAGTTTCCTAACCATAGTACAATTAGTATTCTTTGCACTGAATTTTGCCATGAAGATTTTATGAGATATTTGATTGATAAAATGCCTTCCTGAAATCCAGGCATTCTGTTTATGACATTTAACTCTGTCTTTGACATATTATTATGTGGAGTACTGCAAAGGTAAATAAAATACTTTATTGTAGTGGATGAAATGATGGTCCATTTCCGACACAGTTTATTTATTGAGTTCTCAAGGATTTTTTTTTCTCCTTTCTGTATTTGAAGTATGAAGAATTTTCTTTTTGTGTATTAATCACTAAAGAGATGAAACATAGCATAATAGATAGAAAGTTGTCCTTGGAACCAAAAAAATCCAAGTTCAAGTTCAATCCTGGATGTATACTGACTTCATGACTCTGGAAAAGCCATTTAACCTCCTCTGACTTCAAGCCAGAGGTGTCAAACTTGTGACCTTCCCAAATGTAGCTAACTAGAACCAGATGAAAGTATAATTAGGAAATGTTTAACAAAATAAATAAAAATGTAATCAAACATAGTTTGTGGTTATCTTAATCAATATCAAGACTATTTCTATTCGAAGGCAACACCACTCTTTTGAGCAAATTTAAAAATGAAAGTGGAAGAAAAGGTACTCATGTACATAGGTAGAAGGATTTTCCTTCTCTGAGAATTGCTTAGATCAATGAAATTACCAGTCCAAATCCTTTTCTTAATGTTTAGAAGATGGCTTGTTTCTGATGTATAATTCTGTCAATTCTATCATACTCTTCTCATCCTTTTGATGGGGTTCAGATATAAAAGAGACAGTTCTAAGTTAAGGCATTATTCTGCTATTAATCTTTTATATTTAATGTCCTGTAAACACTTGGCCAGGTGAGTAAAATCACTGTTTTTTTATACTTGAGTTAACATTTCAGAATGTAATCTCACGCTCTGTAGACCTACTTAAAGCATCCTCAGTAAAACTCCATTAGCAAATAGTACAATAGGGATGAAAAGCACCTATATCTTTTTCTTTATGATTTTGATCTCCATTAGGTCTCTATATTTTGAATGTTTTTCATCCCATGTAGCCTTGGAGATTGTATAGGTATGGCAATATCTATTTTTTTTAAACTGCCCTAATTTAGATGTTGTTTTCCTCATTGTCATTTATGGAAAAATAAGGGAAGGATAATTGATAGTGACTTGTTGACTTACAATTTTAAACTGGTTTAATACAGAATTCATTATTGATATTAATCAACAGCTACTATGTTAAAGAAAACATTAAGGAATTTCAGTGATATTTCTGGATTTGAGGACTTTGTCTAGGCCAGCAGTTCTCAACCTGTGGGTTATGTTCAATTTGTAACAATGAAAATACATCCTGCATATCAGATATTTACATTACAATTCATAACAGTAGCAAAATTACAGTTATAAAGTAGCAACAAAAATAATTTTATGGTTTTGGGTCACCACAACATGAGGAACTGTATTAAAGGGTCACAGCATTAGGAAGGTTAAGAACCACTGGTCTAGGCCAACTCAACCATAACTACCTTAATTTCATCACCAGTATTGTATGTTTGTTTCAGGACTTTTATAAATGCAAATTCTTTTCTTCTTTTGTGAATGTAAATGAAGTTGCAGTGCTTGCTGGGGAAAATATATACACACACACACATATATGCATATATGTTACTATATGCATATACATATTTGTAATTGCTGACAGTCCATTTTATGGATGCAGGACTCCTTAGGATATGAAGTACTGAACAAAGGCCTCTGAGTGACTGTTATGCTGTTACTCTACTTAAAGAATGCTTTAGACCCTACAGACTGGTTCAGGAGAACCAAATTTTAAATCAGAAAGTCAGACCATGAATAAACATTGGACCTTTTGCTGTTTGTTTTGCCACATATCCCCTTATGAGGTCATTGCCACCTCTGCATGGAATTGAATCACTGAGTTCTGGGAATGTTTCAGAGTTAAAGTTGATCCCTTTAAAAAGATCCAAAGTCAGCCATGAAGTGAGTCAGACTCTTTCTACCATTCTTTTTTCTCTGCTTTCTCAACACCACTACTATTACCTCCACCACTACCAAATTAGTAGGTCAAAAAGCATTTATTAAGTATACCTTCTCTGTGCTAGGTATTGTGCAGAGCCCAGACCATAGATCTGGAAGCAAAGGCAACAGATAAGATCTTGTTTTGAAATTTAGGAAACCATTTTTATTGCTGCTACCCCCTTTTATCACTTTGACCGCCTCTCACAGTTGTGAGGGTCAATGAGATATATTTATAAAGCACAAAGTGCCAAATATGCCATCGATTCTTAATAAATACTTGTTCTCTCCCTCCTTCCTTCCCACCCTTCCTGCCCCTTGCCCATCATGAGCTGATCTAACATATAGATCACCCAGCCAAATAATGGATGCCCATCTGTAACACCATGTACCAGCAGATTCCCAAAAGAATGCTACTGTGAAAAGCTTTTAAGGTTTGGATTACACAGTATAGTGAATACTGTTTATTCTATTACAAATCAAGGTAAACATTCACAACAAAACACAATATAATATTCACAACATTACATCTTATCACAGAAAATCACAACATAGTGTTTATAACAGCTTAACATTAGAACAGCCACACAGTTTTCACTACAGTGGCCACAATATTTAGAACAAAGCATTCAATCAATTCACAATACAATAATCAATTTTCCACTCATGGGGCAAATCATTAACTTAATCACTCATCTAGCAATCAGTCATTAAATACAATCATTAGAAAAACCACACAAACCCTCCACCCCTTGGTGTCCAGCAAACCTCAATTTGATCCAAGGGGAGGCCTTTTCTTCATCTTGACTCTGGGTGGTCTCTCTGATTAGCTGGATTCCCTTCCATGGTCTCAGCCCCTCCCTTAATCCGCCAAACAGTCACCTGGATTCCGGGGCAGACAGCTCCCAGGTCCTTGTCCAGTCTTCCAAGCAGTCCCTGGTACACACCGAAGTTCACAGGGTCCAGCACATCTCAAACCCTTCACCACTTCTGTTGCTGAGAACTCAAAGATCAGCTAAGCCACAAACCAAAGAAGGCTTATCCTGATCATGCTTCTTTAGTCCTCCAGCAGTTCAGCTAGCATTAGGACCCAGGAGAATCTCAGCCTTCCGGGAGGCCTTCCAGGCAAGCCCTCTCAGCCTTCCAGGTGGCATTCATCAGATTCTGGTCTCAGGAAAACTCCATCTCAGTTCTCAGCTTCCAGATGCTGGGAGAGAAATTCTCTCTCTCTCTCTGTCTCTCTCTCTCTCTTCTTTTTCTCTCTTTCTCTCTCTCTCAAAAAAACTCCAACTCACTTCTTCAGTTTAGCAGCCCAGCTCCCAGATGCTGGAATAATCCTACTTCCTCCAACAGGAGCCATTTCTGGTTCTGTCTCTCTGTCTCAAGAATTCTTCTTTATATACACACTGGCCTCCTGTCTCAGCCAATCCCCTTCTTCCACATCAACAGGGAAGTTCACAGCCTCTCAACAGGGGACAGAGTCCACACCTTCCATACTTAGCCCTAAGTTACTAAGGGCTAAGTATCTGCTAAACTGATTGCTATTATACCATCTTGATACAAGGAACCAAGACCTTGAAATATTCTCTATCTCTACTCAGTTACCTATAACAAATATTCTTCAGTAAACCTCATTTGAATACATAAGTTTCATGAAAAGATTTGATTTCTTCTTTTCCTTTCCTACCAAATTATGTAGAGGCAATTAGATGACACAATAGATAGACTAGTCAAATGGCCCTGGAGTCAGGAAGACCTGAGTTCAATTTTGGCCTCAGACATTTATCTTGGGCAAGTCACAGAATCTGTCTCTGCCTCAGTTTCCTCAAGTATGAAACAAAGATAATAATAGCACCTACCTACTAGGGTTGTTGTGTGGATCATATAGCATATTATTGATAAAATGCTTAGCCTAGTACCTGATGCATAGAGTAGGCATTTAATAAATAGTCCCTTCCTTCTTACTGCAGATGCTGATTTAACACACAATCACTCATTTGGAGAAGTATTTGCCCAAAAATGTAAGAATTAATATGAACAGGCAATCTCATTTTCTTTCCATTTTAAGAAAAAAAAAATAGCACTATTTAAGGATCTCCCTAAATATTCAGATTTTTGTCATCAAGGATAATTGTGAATACAGTTGTTCAAGCATGCTGTGGCTTATTAACTTCTGTGACAGCTAAACAATTGTGCCCAAAGAAATTGTGTTTTAGCTAATCTTTTGTTGTTTCCAAAATATCTCTTGCATACATTTCCTTTGGAGTTCTTCATTTTTTGTGACCTTAAAAAGCAGTTACTAATTATCCATACGATAGGTAGTGGTAAAATTTTAACTGAATATTACCAAGTTTAAATGTTACCCAATGTTCTTATGTTAAAGACTATGGAGATTTGTTCAGCACTTAAACTATTAATAACTTGTATCAAGCTACTTATAAGAATGTTGTGTCCTCAAATACGAATGTCAGATAATTTATCTTACACAAAGTCATCACAGGTCATTAGCATTTAGAAATTTTGTGAATGAAGACATATTTCCATTTGAATTTGACATCTCTGTTTGAAAAGCAACCAACAAATTAAAACATAATATACCACTTTCAAAAAATTACTTTCTTGTTCTTCCTTTTAAAGTAAGTGAGTTATAGTAATGGCCTTTGGAGATGGATAAAGGTTATAAGAGAAGACAAAGGAAATTATTTCAAGAGCTTACTTATATGGGGTTGGGGCATTTTACTCTTCTTTTCTATATAGTATTATAAGAACAAACATGTTAACAGAAAATATGAACTCTAATATTTACGCAATATCTGGATCAACACTTTGCAACAACCTTGAAAAGAATGCCCTAAGTAACCTGTTCCATCTTTTATTTATTTATTTGTTTTTGCTTTTTGGAGGGGGGAAGGTAGGGCAATTGGGGTTAAGTGACTTGCCCAAGGTCACATGGCTAGTTTTTGTGTTTAGTGTCTCAGGCCGGATTTGAACTCAGGTCCTCCTGACTCCAGGGCCGGCGCTCTATTCACTGTGCCACCTAGCCACCCCTGTTCCATCTTTTAGACGCGTTGGGCAAGAGTACTTTGAGAGGGTTTGATGAATAGCTGGTTTGAATGAATTCAGTAAAATGTTCAGAGTTCCTTAAAATAGAAAAGATTTTTTTTTTAATGTGTAGGTATAGGGAAACTCCTAGCTGTAAGATTTGCTGGAAATGATGAAAGTACAAGGTAAAGGGATGTTTGGTAAATTAGTATGGCGTCATATCATTTACTTAACGTTGAAAGTGGTATAATAGTACTTGAATCCTAGAGACATTCTAACAAATTCATTCTTGGTATGGTAGTTTGTATACCTCAAAAAGTAAACAGTTTATTCTTTTTTGCATTTAAGATTCTTCTCACCTCTCTATCCTACCTATCTGTCCATGTTTTTCCTTGCCCTGATACATATAACTCCCATGCCGTGCATGCCAAGCTTGGAGGACTGAAGTTCAGGAGGTGTCCTTGAAGGAAAACAAAGACTTTGTATGCCTATTGACGGTTTTGGGACCAGTTTTGTGTCTACATACACATACACACACTCTCACACACGCACATACACACACCTCTGTGAGCTCAGCACATAGTATCTATAAAATATTTTTAGTTTCTTGAAACTCATATGAAACTTCATTGTTAGTGTTATTTTATTTTATATTTTTGGTGGAGACCTATGGTGTTATTGTTAACTAGAGAACTCACAAGGTAGAAACTCTCCACTAAAGCAGGTTATCAACTGGTCTACAAACTATGGCCTTCGAGAGTTGTTTATTGCCCTGCCCTGAAGAAATAAAATAACTCGGTCATGGTAACACATTATGTTTCAGTCAGGGCTTGAACCTGAGTGTATGGTGTGTGTGTGGGTGTGTGTGGGTGTGTGTCTGTCTGTCTCTGTGTGTGTGTATACACATGCACATGCATGCACACTCTCATGTGTGTGTATATATTAAGGTGGTCTCCTTTTTGGCAAAATAAATCTTTCTAGGACATTAGGATGATGAGCCCTATGTCATTAGTATTGTACAATTTTTATAAAGATACCCTTCTAATCTGCTATGGGTCATTTTACAGCTACTGTTGTTGTTAGTGGTGTTGAGGGAATGGGTAGAGTACTGTTCTTGCAACCAGGAAAAATGGCCTGCCTTTGATGCATGGTAGCATCTTGACCCTGGACAAGTCACATAACCACTTAATGCCCCCATACACCTCTCTTGAGACTGTAATTGCAGAAGAGTAGCTGCTCTGCTATGACTGAGTTTCTTTGCCAGGCATTTTTTACACCAAAGAAATGATAGTTTTGGTCAAATATTTGTAAGGTTGCATATATCTGCTTTTTAAAATCTAGGACAGTATTAGCTGATATATCTACCTCTTTGTGAATTATGTTTTATTTAAAACTCGAGAGTGTTAGATTCAGAGTCAAAAAAAACTGAATTTGAATAGCAGCTCTGCCAAAGTCACCTTCCCTTTCTGGGTCTCAAGTTGACAAAATCATACAAGGATAGAATTTCAGAACTGGAAAGTACCTCAGTGGTTCCTTAAGGAACTTAAGGAACTTAACTTCCTTAAGGAACTTAAATCAATATTTCCTTTCCTACATGCCCACTGAATGATCATCTGCAGCCTTTACTTCCCTCAGCTCTTAAATGTGGGGGCTGGACTACATCAGTGGTTTCCAAAGAGTGGTATAGGGACACTTGGCTGTCCCTGAGACTCTTTCATAAGGTTTTCAAGGTCAAAACTTCTTATATTCATATGAATACTAAGGTATTTTAATTTCTCCTATGATAAATATCAATAGATATAACATATATCCAAAGCTCTTTGGAATAGGTCTTCATTAATTTTTAATTATCTAAAGGGATCCTGAGAACAAATAGTTTGAGAATCATTGGACTAGATGATCCCTAAGGCTAAGGCCTCTTCCCTCTCTAAATCTGATGAATTTTCACTTATAAAAATTAAATAATAATATTTGATTTTGTATACTTTCCTATACATATTGCAGAATCTATCCTGAGTAAAAAGCCATCACAGTTTCAGCTATCAATAGTCGTTTTCTTGTTTTGAAGAACAAATAGCAATCTGCTTTTGTTTTCCTTCATACAACCTATTCACAGCTTATTTAAATAATTTGAAGTAATAATTTAGGTTTTTTTGTTAATGTGTAAATTTCAAGCAATAATGTTCTTTAAATGATTCCCTAAAATGTTTATGTTATTAAACAGTTAAAGAAGATATTTCAAAATGACAAAATAAATGTTATTGTCTGTATATGTATACATACACATAGATATATAGACATATCACAGAGATTTCTAACGTCCTTAAGGAACTTAAATAAGTGACTGAAAGGTTTTATTAATTTAGGATGGCATGTCAAGAAGAAGGTGTAGTTTCATATACTCAAGAGAAAAATGAGTATACCAATGACTAAAGATATGTTTTTACCTGTATTAACAATCACTAGTTATAAATTTATTTTTTAACACATTTCAAATCTGCAAACCCAAAAACTCTCATCTGTAATTACCTTTTCTCTTTGTTTACCTCTGAAAACAAAAACATTGCACAAAAATTAATTGATAGGCATTGTGATCTGTATGTAGGTGAATGAGTGAATGCCCCTGGACACATCTTTTTCCTTATCTTCTTTGGTTGTCACTGAAAGAGCTCCCAAGCTGAGACAGATGGCTGCTGGTTTAGTTACGTGTGTGGGAGAGAGGAACTTCCACATGTGATTTTTACCATTTGGTAGTAATTAGTTTGTTGTATAAATTAACATTAACTGAACCATTCTTCAGGCATTGTTTGTAATTATCTTGACTTTGAGCCTCTGAGTTGTGTAAAGAAACAAAAAGCAGGGAAGAAACTGCTCCTTGTTTTACACAAAGTAGAGGAATCTATCATTAGGCAGAATAGAACAACAATTATTGTTGTATGCCCAATAGACTGAAAACTTTGAAATAACCATAAAAGAGAAAAAGGCAAAGATTTTCCTTGAAGTTAATGGTTTAGCAATGCAATTAGAGTTTCTGAAACATGTTCCCTTTGTTAAGAGAGGAAAACATGTAAAAGAAAAATGAAATACAGGAAATTTTGGTATACTGCCTTTAGCAAAGGCAATTTTCGTTTCCTTTGGTTTCCGTTGATAACCACCAACAGAAAGTAGTATCTATCTGCTTCCCTCTTCCCTTCTCCCTCCTCTTATCCAGTACTTTTTTGTGCCCCTCCATTCTCCCTTTTTCCTTCTCTTCTTGCCCACCTGTCCCTAGCTCCTTTTCCCCTCTTGGTAGCTACCCACCTCAGTTGTGAGGAGATTGTTATAAACTGTAAAGCACTATATAACAGTGAATGGTCATAATTTATGTTAGCATTATTATCATTCTTTCCTTATATCATTTTTTTTCTGTTCCACCTTATTTATACAATACACACTGGCAAGTGGATGAGAAGTCTCTGGATGCAGATTTGTTAAGATTGCTTAATTGAATTTGTGTATTTGCCCAAAAGTTCAAAGTTTTTTTTCTATATTTTTGTGAAATGAAATTCCTATGATGTATGGTATCTATTCAAGCAAGAAAATGGATTTACTGGTGGAATATTTGTACTCTAGGCTTTGATCTCTGTTAAAATCCAGAAGGGAAGATATTCCGTAGAAAAGAAAAATAACATAAATAACTCAGTTCAGCATTTCCTGTGTTTTGTTTTAAGGATACACAAATATCTTTATAAGGAAAACTTCATGTTGCTTCTCAATAAGAGTAGGTTTGTTCATAATTAATCACATATAAAAAATTGATATTTACAGTATACATTCTATATTTCAAATGTTATTTATCTGCTTTTCTTTTGGGGTATTTTTTTGAAATCTATTAATAGAGAGAAATAATTTCTCCTCATATTTTGACCCAGGATAATTCAAGTATGCCATCCCACCTTGAGGACTGCTGGGTATCACAGGAGATAAGAGTGTGGGGAACAGAGGCAGAAAGACTCATCTTCCTGAGTTCAAATCTGACTTCAGACACTTATTAGCTGTGTGACCCTAGGCAAGTCACTTAACCCTGTCTGCCTTAGTCTCCTCTTCTGTAAAATGAGCTGGAGAATGAAATGGCACACCACTTCAGTATCTTTGCCAAGCGTATTTAAGAAGAGTCTGACATGATAGAACAACAGAAATACTATTTTTACTGCTTATAAGCAGTATGGAAACCAGAACTTTGATGTTGACAAGAAAGTATTGTCATTTATTTTATTAAGAGGTTTTATTTTTTCCCCACTTTTAATAACAACCAAATGGACCATAAACCCCAAGTGACCTCAGGTGATTTACAACAAAAAGGAAATGTCATCATTGGTTAGTATCTATCATAAAGCTTTGGGAATAATCTAGATAAAGAGTTGTACAAACTGGAGATTTCAGAAAGGGAAATGTATAAAGCAACCTACCTCTGGAACTTCATGGGCCTGGCGTAGTGAAAATCACTTAAGGGGGGTAAAATGGAAGAAGAAAAATCTTTACTGAATTTGTAGGAAGAAGCCCTAAGCCCTGGTGGATGAACTATCAAGTTCCTGATTGTGATATTGATTAGCTGTGTGGCACAACCTCTGAGAGTCTGAATTCCCTCATCTGTGAAATGGGAATAGTAATGCCTAGTTCTACACCATTCACAGTTGCTGCGAGGCTCAGATTTGAATTCAGGAGAATGGGTCTTCCTGACTCCAGGCCCAGGACTTTATGTACTATGCCACCTAAGTGTGCAATATTTGCATAGTTCTACTATTTTAAAGAAGTGTGGAAGAAAAGAAGACACTCTGTTCTGTCATGAGCTTCTTGTTGTGGTTGGATCATCTTCAAGTCACATCCAACTCTTTTGATCCCATTTGGGGTTTTCTTGCCAGAGATAGTAGAGTGGTTTATCATTTCCTTAAGCTCATTTTAAAGAAGAGGAAACTGAGACAAACAGGGGTAAGTGACTTGCCCAAGGTCACACAGCTAGTGTCTGAAGCCAGACTTCAACTTAGGAAGATGAATCTTCCTGACTCTAACCCCCGCACTTTGTCCACTGCATCACCTGGCCACCCTATTTACCCATAAGACATCTTTAAACAAAAGTTTTTTCACTGTGTAACTTAATTTGTGTCAGTGGGATGGGGGGATGGAGTGAAGATTGATATCAGAAAAGTCGACATCCACCATTTCAAATAATTAGCTATAAAATTCAAACTCTTATTACGTATATCTTTTTAATCATTTACGTTAAATAACTGGGGATTCCCAAATATTCAACATTAAATTTAATGAAAATAGTTGATCTCCCTTTTCATTTTCCCCCTATACTGGTTGATAAGAAAGGCATTATTCTCTTATTTCTTAGTTTTGGCTGTTAAATGAGGACACTCATCTTGTGTGTTTTCCTGTGTCCAGAAGAAAGACAAAGGACTAAAGATTGTATTTAATAGGTATCTCCTTTTTTCTTTTTCTTAAGACAAAAAAAATATTTTAAATGGAGATGTGAAAGAATTTGAGAGAAATTTTAAGGGGGCCACTTTCATAGCTGAAAATGGTATATGTAAATGGTGTTACCCAATGCAGGGAGTGTTAATTTAATTTAAGGAAACTAATGTAATGGGATGCTGTTTGATTTGTGCAACATTAAGCTCTGAATGTTAGGTCAAAAGATTTCTTTGTTCTGAGGAAGCCTATTATGAAATTCATGAACACCAAGGTTACCAAATTTAACCTTCCACAGTAAATTTTTTGTCTGATCCCATGGGGTTAGGATAAGCACTTTTACCTCTAACTAGAGCCTTTCAGTCTGAACCTTTTTTTTAATAGGTGAAAGAAATAAAGCTCATAGAAACTCAGTGGTTTGGCCAATTTCACAGAACTACTTAGTGGCAGAATTGGCAATTGCACCAGGTCTTCTGATTACAAATTGACTTCTAACATTCTCAGTGAAAATCTTTTTTGATATAAATATTTCTCTCAAATGGTGCCCTTCTTGCTCCAAATATTGGAGGAATAGTTAATAATCAAATAAACATTGACTGTGTTCTTCACAAGCATTAACTATGAAATTTTTATTTTGTTGACCAGGTAAAAGAAAAACTCCTGTATGATATGAGGTGTTTTCAAATAAAAGATAAGAAAGGAAGAGGGGAAAGCAGTTGCAGTGGCTGAAAGCTCAAAGAGAATAAATTAATTAACCCAGGAGAATTTCTGGGATGTTGCAATGAGAAACTGTAGCTTTGAAATCCAGTGATCTTTATCCACTTTGGGGTTTGGGTCAAAGACCTTGGACAAGAGAGAAAAAAAGGAGGAGGAGGTACATTATAGAAACCAGATGTTAAAAACTGATAAAGGCCAACCAGCCCAAGCTGTTAAAAAATAACTCTACCCCCATCAAAAGGTGACATTCTTTTCTGAAGTCCTCTGTCCTTCGAGGAGAGAAAGAGACACAATTCTGGCTCTGCTTTTTTTTTTCCTTTGGCCTACCTTGTCGAATGGCCCTGGAAGACTAAACAGGTGTTATCTACTTTTGATTTCAGTGCATTTAAATTAATCCTGTCAGCTCAGCTGTTAAAACAACTGTCATCTCCAGCTGTTAGTAATTTTCGACTGGGCACTTTTACAGGTTGCCAAGTTCTGAGCCTGCATTGTGAGGTTCTTTCTGAAGGCGCTACAGTAGTAATTTGTTCTTTAAGAGGCCTTCTATTGTAGTGTTATATATTTGAAATGATCATAGTGTTCTTAATAGCAAAAAATATCATCAGGGGAAGCTCTGAAATATAGAATTAAGCTGTGCTTGACGCTTTATATATGTAACTTAACATGATATTTGATATTGAGATGCAAAAGATAGGTGAAACAAATAGGAAATGAGGTTATACTTATTTAGGATATTTTTCCATGTCCCCAGAAATAATATCTTCTTTGACTAGATTCTTGGTTTTGAATTTTTTTTATTCTGCTGAAATATATACTTAAAAATTGCTGTCCAAATCTAAGCTTTCAAATTATGAATTTTATAAGCTATATTATTCTTGTATGTGTAATATAAAATCAGATCATAAAGATCGTGTAAAATGTATACTTTCAACACTTGTGATATTGAATAGCCACCTTTTGAGTTAATTTACTAGAAGCAGGACAAAGCTATTAGGAAATCCAGTCCATTAGCAGAAATTGTAAGCTAGTAAAAATGTGCAGTAATCCCAAATCTATCAAAAAAGATATTTGTTTGCCGCTGATGTAACCATCTGGAACCAATGAATTTTCTTCCTCTTCTAACTTTACCATATATGGGATAGAAAAAAATTATACCTTTTAAGTTCATTTTGTAAAGCTAGAATTTAGAAGTTGAATTTTCATATATATGAAAGATCCATTTTAAAAGTTATGATAGCTTCTAAAATTGACCTTGTTAGCAGAATATAACTGTAGGTTTTAAACATATTCTGTGTGGGTTAACGATAAAAATTACTCTAGTTGGACCTGTCCCATTAAGCATGTTTTTTTTTTCATTGCCCTCACTCATGAGGAATATAGTACTTTAAATCAAGGTTTAATAGTCGTGTTTTGTAGCTTTAGATTAAGTAGCCTATATTTTATAATTTTCTAATGAATTTACACAAGCATGTTTTCCATGTTTAAATGCAATTGTTCATGCATATAAATACAAATATACTTGTGTGCAATCGTGATTTGGTATATGTATATGCATGTATTATGAATATGCACATAGATTGTATATACACACATATTCAGTCCTATATAATCTGCCACCAAGAAGAACAAATGTAATCAGTACTTCTAAGTCTTTTGAGTTTTGAAAAATATATATGAAGTACATTTTCTAAATTCAAGATTTAAAATGAGGGTGTTTCCTCCCCAAACAGTTCTAGTTTCTAGCAATTAGCGCACATATAGGAGGAAAGTGTTTCATTTTAAATGAGTAAGTGGTACTTTTGGTATTTTTGATAATGTTCATTTTAAATAGGTGATAGGTATTATATTGAATTCTTATAGGTTGACACCTTTAGTGACATATACTGGTAGAACTCTAAGTAGAAAATGTTGATTCTCAGTTGCTATCAAGTTACTAGTTAGATGAACCATATATTCCAGAGGAACATGGTATAATTTGAAATAATGTAATTGGATCAATTAATTCTATAGACTTAACTTGACTATGGGTCACATATATGCATAAGTTCTGAGGAGCATTGGTGGGTTCCTTGGTCAAGAGAAAGGGAGACTAGAGGACAGAAATGCAGAGTTATGGGGGGGGGGGAATATTTGGTAAAATCTATTTCCCTTCCATCTCTTGCCATAATATTAATCATTGAAATGATAATAATAACTTACATTTATATAGCACCCTGAGGCTTATGACATACATCACAAACATGATTTCGTTAGACTCTCACGTCAACTTTGTTAAGAAGGTATTGTTTTCATTTTGTAGACAAGAAACCAAAGCACAGAGATTAAGTGATTTGTTATAGGGGATAAAGTAGAAAGTGATAGAGCAAGTTCAGTGAGGGAGAAAGCCCTAGCTCTTAAGGCAGGCCATTCCATTTTAATTGTTGAGCTGTAGTTCCTGGACTCAAGCTTAAATTTACCTTTTTGCAATTTCTATCCACTGCTCCCAGTACTGCCTCCTGGGGTTAAATAGATCAAATCTATCCCTCTTCCACATGGTCTTCCATTTTGAGTCTATAAACTGTGAGATTATAGGGTCAGCATTTACATAAGAATCCCGGGTCTTTTAAGGGAATCATCTATTACACTTCATTATGAATACTTAAGGTAATCTGGGTTTTAAGGTTATATCATATTTTGGTAATGAACCATATTTTATATAAACAATAGGAGCTCACAATTTAACAGAACCCTACATGAAATCCTTTAATAAACAGAAAATTCCATTTTGTTATATGAATAATTAATCTCTGTTTTATCTGCTTGGAAATTTGGATCTTAGTAAATCCTTTTTTCCTGAAGATAGCACCCAGGTAGTTGTCTATACTTTT
The DNA here is from genome assembly GCA_028646515.1 of Pseudochirops corinnae. Classification (NCBI taxonomy): domain Eukaryota; kingdom Metazoa; phylum Chordata; class Mammalia; order Diprotodontia; family Pseudocheiridae; genus Pseudochirops; species Pseudochirops corinnae. Next base: position 416,597,888 of record CM053585.1, on the reverse strand, counting down.
TATTCATATGATTATTACTGCTACTGCCTCCTAAAGTTAAAAGGGTGAATGAAAAGTGCTTTAGTAAGCCAATATCATCTGCTAGAAATTAAATGACACACAGATTCCAGGTTGGAAAATGAGTAATGGATGAAGAGGAAATGGGAAAGAATAAGAATGGGAAAGATTATGAAGAATGTTTCTCATTGTCTCTGCCATTTTATTCTTAGTAAGGACATTAAAGTAACATAGGGTGTTGCTATGCAACACAATAATCTGTGAGCTCCACTTGTGCTGAGCAGAATTGTGTAGTCTTTGCAGAAAAATAAAAGTTCTGATAAGCAGCTTATTTGTGCTTCCACATGTAGTGTTACAAAATTATCTAAAAACTTATGTACATTCAGTGGTGGATGTATAAAGAGTTGATATGTGCATCTATATATATATATATATATCTATATATCTATATAGAGAGATATATAATATGCATGTATATGTGTTTATTTTTGTGTATTTTGAGATTATTTTAAGAATATTGTGGAGACACAACTATTTAGCCTCAGTAACACCAATATTAGGGCAGCTAGGTAGCGTAGTAGATAGAGTCCTGTGCCTGGAGTCAGGAAGACTCATCTTCCTGAATTCAAATCTGACCTCAGAGAAGTGGCACACTTGCTGTGTGATCCTAGGCAAGTCAATTAGACCTGTTTGCCTCAGTTTCCTCATTTGTAAATTGAGCTGGAAAAGGAAATGGCAAGCTACTCTAGTATCTTCAACAAAAAAAAGCCCAAATGAGGTCGCAAGGAGTCAGACATGATTGAACAACAAGAAGACCTATATCCACAAACACTATGTACTTAAACATGTGTGTTCTTCTCTGAGTTTTCAGAAAATACTAATTATAACAAATTTAGTTTCACTAAAATGATTTTATATAAAATATTAGTAAAAATCAACTAAATATAAAGGATCTTTTATTACCAGGTTTAGACATTCTCAAGTTCTTGCTATGACTTACGGATCATGTAGGTAACATGCTTTCTAATCCTTCCTAATAAAAATATTGAAGGTTCAATAAAAATAAGGAACTTGGAGATGAATTTTCATAGTTGAGATTCTTAGAAATGATACACTTCCAAGTGCTGGTAAGAGCTAAGGAGTAGACATGATAAAGTATAGCACAAGTAAATGTCTTGGGTGAGGAGATAGAAGAATGGTGGGGTCAGGATGTTAGAAGGTGTGACTACTTTGAAGTCATTCTCTCAGTAAAATTAACCTTTTTGAAGGAATAGTAAATAACAGAAGTTTATTGCTTCATGCTTTTAAAAAGTGAAATAAGAGAAATGTTTTTGAGTTGAGTATTAAAATCATTGAAGAATGTGAAATTGTCTTAGAGATTGGTAGATGGAGAAAATGTGATATGCTTGCTTGATACTGATTCTAAAAGATAGTTGGATGATTAGCGTTGACAATACCTAGAAGAAGCAATGGTGCCTCCTCACGATCCTATGAGTTTGGAGGAGAAAAGATGAACTTTCATGGGAAAGAATTACTAGTGTAATCTAGTAGTATAGAGTACAAAAAGGGGCTAATTCAAGAATGGAGGTAGAGTTGGTAGAAAGGTAGGTAGAAATGGACTAGATGGAGATGAGGAAAGTGGAAAAAAAGTGTTCAGGGGAAAAGTTTTTCATTAGACCAGAAATTCCTAATGCTAAGGATGGGAGCACAGGAAGATTGGCAGGTAAGATAGAAGAATGTTAATGATTTGAAAGGGAAATGTTATGTAAGTAGAGTTCAGTTCAAGGAAGTTTTTCTAAATAGTGTTTGAATGATATTCAAACTTTGGATCCAAACCAAATATGAAATGGAATGAAAATACTTTTCATGTCTCTTCTGTCATCAATAAGCATTTTTCTTTCTCAATAATTTAGCATTGAAACAAAGTTTTAAAACCACAAATTCATCTGTCAGGATTCTCAAGAATGATTAGCCTGAAATTCATTATCAATGTTTGTTCCTAAAATGCAGTCTTTCCATTAGTAGTATGTAGTATCATTTCTCTATTATAGTTTAGATTTTAAAGGCATATTTAACATTCACACACGTACACATGTATATCCATCATGTGCAAATATTTATGCATACATATAAACATGTGTATATATATATATATATGCATATGTGTGTGTAGATATATGGAAATATGCGTGTATTGTTGTGAGGGAAATGAAGTAAACCAGGGAAACAAAGTCCAAGCAATGCTATTTATTGTCAAGGGTTGAAGTTGCAAAACAAATTGGCTCCAAGGCCCCTCTGCAGGCACAAGAACCCTGAAAAGAGAATTACAAGGGTTTTTATAGTTAAAGGACAATTTCTATTTTTCGATGTTCTATTTTTATATTTTGGGAGTTTCCAGTGCTTGGGGATGCTGTTTGGTTGTATCCACCTTCAACCTGCAAGCCAGTTAGAGATAGAATAATAGCTAATTTCTTTGAAATGACATGATTTTCAGGAAAAATAAATAGCTCAGTAATACAGAAACTTGATTAGTCATAGCTCAGCCTCTTCCTTGTGAGGTGGTGAAGAAGTCTAGAACCATGTGATTTTGTAACACCATCTGAGCTAAAAAAATCTGTCTCAATTTGTACGGAGGAAATAGATTCACTTGTGGGCTGGTCCAATCTCTTAGTCTCAAGGGGGAGCTGTTCCAGCTGCTTGTTCTTCCAGTGCAACAATCACTATATATTGATTTAGGGACCAATGGAACTTTATTCCTTTTACCATCTTGTTTTACATCCCTGTTAGTTAAGAGTTTCTTCTCTTTTTTAACCCCTATAGGTCCATGGACCCATGTTTCTGGTAGAATTTTTCCATGCTAGTTTTATGGTATAATTGAAGACTAAAAACAGTGGAACCAAATAGGCAATTCCACAGGTGGTGGATTAGGGGGTGGAGAGGAGTAGGTGTTATCTTTTCAAATTTTAAAATGACCTGGTGTCACCAGGCCCCGTGAAACTTCAGAAAGGAAAGTTTATTTCCACCACAGAGTTTTGCCAAAACTCTCCTGTTTTATAGTGTTAGTCCTAGACTTTATTCAACTGGATCTAGCTAGACTCACTTTACATAAGGTTGATTAGGAAACATGTAAAGGTTTATAATCTTTAGCATCATTGTAGAGAATGGCTTTGGCACAGATAAATGGATCCCTTTTAATAATAATATTAGGGAAAGGAAGATTATTCATTCAGTTATCTATGTTACCTAAATCTGGAGTAGCAGTAAGATCTTTCTCTTTTTTTCCACACAATAATGGAAGCTTGGGGCTCTAGAAACAACTTTCAAAGAGATAACCCTAACCTTATTAATACCATGAGTCCTGTAGAATTTAAGAGCTATTTGGTTTTTCTTGAGGGGAATAAAGGAAATGCCCTTTGAACTTTTCAGCATCCTTTTGTCAGTGGTATTAAGCTTATAAATGGACAAAGCAGAAGATGTAAAAGCCCCACTTAAAAGTGAAGGGTCATAATCTGCAATGCTCAAAAGGTATAAACTAGGGGGTGTCCACTATAAGCAACAACACTGCATGCCAATTAAATATATGGCAAGTATGGCAAAAGGCACTCTTATGGGCAGTTACAGGAGTGACGTCTAGAGGCATCCAAACTCTCCTAACAGAATCTATAATTCCTTGTGTACCAAAATGGTCCCTTTTATGAATAGACTGAGGGTAGAAGCTCCAGGGGAGGAGCAGTTTGTCTACTGTTTGTCGTGGAAAGCCTGGTTCCATTGTGTAGTTTCAGAAACATTATGAGACAGAGAGAAGTCAGCTTTACCAGAAAGAGAAAGATGAAACACTTATACAGGGTCTTTGGGGATGGTGGAAGAGTAAGTTTTGTGACTGCGTCATCAAGGCTATTGCCTCTTAAATAAAATGGAATTGGTTCCATTGGTGTGGGCAGGACAATGGACAGTGGCTAGGACATTAGGATGACTCAGTGCTATAACAGATAAGAAATCTTTGATGAAATCTGAATTCACAATGATCTTACTAGCTGAGATCGAGAATGCCCTTTGCTGCCAAAGCAACTTAACGGCATGACAAACTGGTATCATTTTTACTGTAAATAAGTTGTGGTACTTTTTCTGTTAACAAGATGAGAGAGCCTGGATGAGGGCCACAAGCTCAGAAATTTGGGCACTGAGATTAGAAGGCAGAGAGGACACCTCACAGCAGCACTAATGTGAAGAACACCATCTCTTATAAAAGAAAACCTGTTGGTATACAAAATATAATCAAGATTTTGCAAAAGGGGTGTTAGAGAGATCATTGTGAGGTTTTTCAGTCATATTCATTACAGAGACAAAGCCATGCAGTGTTCCCCTGTGACCAGCAAATCGGGAAGCAATGTAGCAGGATTGAGAATGGCACATTGCTCGAGAGTGATAATTCTCTTTACCCAGCAGGATTACTCTGTACTGGCAAGTTTCTGATCAGAAAAGGTCTGAGTTTGGTAATGAAGTAAAAGGGTCTTAATTTTGTGGGGACGTTCCACCATTAAAGGGGCTCCCAGAAAGAGATTACAAGCCTTCTTTATCAAAAGGGCAGTGGTGGCCACAGCCCATAGGCATGGTGGAGCACCAACAGTCAGCCACAGCATCAAGGTGAGATGAATCATAAGCCACTGGTTTTAAAGCAGGCCAGATGTTTGGATCAGAACACCAGAAGTTCCCCCCCAACATGTTAGTATACAAAAAGATTAAAGGGGTTATAGTAATCTTGGAGCCCCAGTGCAGCAACCAACAACAAAGCCTTCTTGAGATCCACAAGAGTGGAGAGGTGTTGATAGTCAAGTTGTAAAGATTCTGGAACAGTCTTTAGACAGAGAGATAAGGGATTTAATAATCTCTCATTAGGATAAGACAATATCCAGCTGTCCTGAAGATAGCATGCAATTGTTTCTTGTTAATGGGAAGAGATAAGTCCTGCAGATCCTTCACATGCTTAGGTGAAACAGAGTAGGAATCAGTGCTAGTACATAGAATGAAACCAAGACATTCTACCTGAGGAAAACACCATTGAATTTTTAAGTGAGAGACTTTGCATCCCCTTTGATGGAGCTGAAGAAGATGACAGCTATCTTCCTGACAGATTTTGGCATTTGGGGCCAGAAAGATTCACTAAATCAGAAAGGAGCACTTGAAAATGATAGAAACTAGAGCTTGATATAGAATGTGAGAAAATAGGGTAGGACTTCCCATGTACCCTTGAGATAAATGAATCCATATCTATTTTATGTTCTTCCAGGTGGAGGCAAAAAGATACTGATTATCTGGGTAAATGGGAATGCTGAAAAAAAATTGAGCAAAGATCTAACGGTAAAATGGTTAGCCTCACAGGGAGTTGAGGAAATGATTATAGTAGCATTTAGTGCCTGGGTTGTTAATATCATAAGCATTAACAGTGTGCAAACCCTGTACAAAGCAGTAAAAAGGTTTGCCATCTGAACCTGGCTTAGGCTTCTTAACAGAGAAGACAGGAATAATACAAGTGGATTTACATGGAACAATGATACCTTGATCTCTGAGAGAGTCAATAATGAGTAAAATACTCACGGACTCTCTAGACAAAGGATATTGAGGAACAGATGGTGGGGTTTCCTCCCTACATCTGATGGTAAATGGGACCATGGATTTTAACATTCCTGCATCTAAGAATGAAGTTGCCCATAGAGAATCAGGGATGTCAAATGAGATTCCAGAATTGTCATTAGAAGTTTCTTGGCATTTTGAACCAACACAAGGAGCAAAGAAAAGGAGTCTTCAGGAAGTTGCAAGGACAGAGAGGCATTGGGGGCGCAGGAATTAATGGCTCTAAGTTTACAAAGGAGATCTTGCCCCAATATATTTACAGGGGATTTGGGCATGAGGCAAAAGGAATATTCAACAAAAAAAGAACCAACAGATGCCTTGTGATGAGATGGTTTTGGAACATTCTGATGGGTTCTATTATGCCAGACATGAAATAGATTTACATAAATATGCAAAACAGTGCCACTCATCATACTGTTTCTTTTATTTTAGTAAATATGGTTATTTTTCATCAAATATTTATGTTAATGTGTAGTGACTTTTTTATTATTTAAATTAATAAATAATTAATTTAAAGATCATTTTTAACTTCTAACATGATAAATATCAATACATTTAATCTACGTAAACAAAAGTTCTCTGGTCCTGAGAAAAAAAGTTTGAAAACTGTTGAACTAGATAATTTGAAAATTAACATATTTATTTAAAATTTTATTTTTTTAAGCTCCTATATATTTAGAATATGATGGTTGAATTATTTTAAAGGCATTCATATAAGGCAGGAGATTACTAGTAGCTAAAATACATTTCCCCTAACTCAAGTAATCCATGTATCTCAATGAAGATTGTAGATAAGCTTGTAATAACCTTATTCCAAATGACAAAGTGCATTGAATCTCCCTTGTGTTGAGCTTTCATAGGAACTGAAAATGATATAAATAAAGAGGAAGAGCATCCTATCCATGGGAGATAGATCTTGTACAAAGGCACAGGAACAAGGGACAGAATATTATGAATAGAGGGGGAAAGTGGTCCAGTTTTGCTGAAATATAAACTACATGAGAAGGAGTAATATAAAATCATATTGGAAATAGAGGTTGGAGACAGATATCAAAGGACTTTAAATGACAAGCAGAAGAC
>CM053585.1:416573398-416590680 GCA_028646515.1 Pseudochirops corinnae | reverse complement strand
CCAATTGTATTTCTGTGTCTTTAATGACTTGGTAGATTGTTGCCAGGTATTTTATTTATTTTTGAATTTGTTTTTAAATGGAATTTCCTTTTCTATCATTTCATCTTTGTTTGTGTTATTGCTATATAGAAAGACTGAGAAGCTTTGTAGATTTATTTTGTAACATTCTTTATCAGACCTATTAATTGCCTGTGTCTTTGCTGATTCTCAGGGGATTTTCTAAGTAAACCATTTTGTCATCTGCAAATAGGGACAATTCTAGCTTCTCTTTAGTACACTTACTTTCTTTCTCTCATTGATATCCCTAGTGTATTTAGAATCATATATATATATATATTAAAGGAGCATGAGATTTAGTAGTCATAACATTAGTTCAATCCTTTCCCCTTTCTTTCACTTGACTGTTTAAAGTTTCTTTTAATCTCGGGCCGCTAGGTGGCACAGTGTATAGAGCACCAGCCCTGGATTTAGGAGGACCTGAGTTCAAATGTGACCTCAGACACTTAACACTTAACACTTACAAGCTATGTGACCTTGGACAACTCACTTAACCCCAATTGCCCTGCCTTCCCCCCTCCAAAAAGATTTAAAAAAAAATATTTCCAGCAATATTGAAACTCTTTTTCTCCTTTTATGTCTCTTCCTTATTCATTCTTTCACTTCTTGACACAATTTCTTTTTTTGATAGTCTAGAAAAATAAGAGTATTAATTTCTTTGCTTAGTCTTTTTATGATAGTTATGCTAATTTACCTTTCCTATATTTCTCCTTTGCAATGTTTACAATTTTAATGCTTGCCCACTTCTTTCTTATGCAATTTGTTGTTGCTTATCTAAGAATGTCTCCAACATATCTCTTTTGCTGAAGGGCATCATTGGTGATAAGTGTCATATTTGCTGGATATGGTGTTTTGTCTTGGAGTTTGAACTCTGTCACTTTTTGAAATATCCCATTCTATTATTTTCTCTGATTCCTTGGATTATGAGGTCATCTTACATTATTCAAATAAGCATTTTTTCATAGCTGAAGGAGTTTCTCATTGCTTCTTTTAAAATGTTTTGTTTTATATTCAGATTCTGAAGGTTAACCACTACAAGCCTTGTAATTTCAAGTATGAGAGTTTTCATAAGTAGCCATTTCTGGATTCCATCAATCAAAACTTTGTTGTTTGTGTTCAAAGATTCTAGGTAGTATTCTGTTATTTTTTCCTATACCATGATATTTAGGTTTTACAATTTATCTTGTTTTATGAATTTAATGTCCTCAAATCATCTTTATCTTCAAAATTAGGTCTTTAGCTTATATAAAATTCATCTATCTTTTCAAAGTTGTCTTTTGTTTCTTTTCTGCCATTTTTTTTCTACTTATATAATTTTGAGTTTCAAATCTGTCTTTTTTTTATATAGGATATCTATTTCTTTGGAGAGATTTTTCACCTTGTGTTCTAAGTTATCTAATCTGGTTTTTGTCTCAGTTATTTCTTAACTTGATCTTAACTTTTGATCTACTGTCCATCCTGATGACTTCTTTCAAATACTTATTTCTGTCTTGAAAAATTCTGAAGTTTCTTTCTGTTGTTCCCTGATGTCTGCAGACTATCTAGAATTCTCTTTATCACTGGAACTTCTTGGCTCAGTTTCACTCTTGCATAATATGTATTCAATTTGTTATGACCTTTTGTGAATTTTTACTCATTTTTCTTCTGTTTTCATACTTTCATTGTTAGTTCATATGCTTATGAGTTTGATTTATTTTTTGTCTTTAAAACTTTCTTTTATATGCTCAGTAACTTGTTTCTGACTCCTTCCACATTCTCTGCCCCTTTCTATTACTAATACAATCACTTCTCTTCCTACACAGATCTATAAGGCTGAGTGTCCTCCATCTGAGGAATGTGGGATGCAGAATGGTTTCCTGTGGGAAAAGAACTAACCCTAGCTACTTTTCTTGTTCCTTTGACCTCAGAAGCACTGTCTCCTCTGGCCATCTCTATGTTCTCTTCTTCTGTTCTGCCTTCCCACAACCACCACCTTTCATATACACATTCCTACATGTACCCAAAAGTTGTATCCTTTTCTCTCTTTATGACTAAACAGAATCTATATTTTCAGCCTACTGTAGGATATGGGGGGGTTGAGAAAAAATCATTTCATGAGGAGAACCAGGCATAGCCACTTCAGCGGGACTTGAAACAGAAGCTTTGAGGTAAAAAGACTAGAAAATTAAGTGTTTCAGCTCTTAGATATTATTCCATAATGCTTTTAGCTTTTGTAGTATTTATTTTTCATCTTATCGATTCAGCTTTAATTTTTTACAGAGTTGATGCTCATTTCCTTTGGGGGGCTTATTAGGTAGGCGAGTTATTTGGAAAACAAGTTCTACTACCATCTTGCCCCACATTCCATTTTCTATCTAGAAATGTAAAATATAATAGATTTAGGAAATCATCTAGTTCATCTCCCTCACTTTAAAGATAAGAAAAGCAAAGCCCTGAATGGCCATGACTTCTACAGAAAGTAGAAAGACTTCTATTCAAATCCAGTCTCAATTAAACTACTGATGCAAAATCTAGCCCTTTTTCCACTGCCCCAGTCTGCTTCTCTGCATTCCTTTTACATGTACAAGGTCCAGTGAAATCTGTTTTTATTTTGTTTTGAGTGATTAGAATATTATATTTCAAGCCAATGAATCAATGAGGTGTTTTTTGTTTATTTTATCTGCCCTGTGCTAGCCACTGTGCAAGATGAAAGGAATTTGTGTTCTGTGGGAAGGGGAAGACAACATATACATATATGCGCATATACAAAATTAATGCACTGATGTAAGATAATTGGAGAGCAAGGGAATAACTACTGCTGGATTTGAGGGAATCAGAAGGGATTTTGTGTAGAAGGTGAGAATGTACTCAGCTTTGGAGACAATTAGAGATTCTAAAGAGGCAACTAGGTGGAGCAGTAGATAGAGCACTGGACATGGAGGCAGGAAGACCTGAATTCAAATGTGACCTCAGATATCTCCTAATTGAGTGACCCTGGGCAAGTCATCTGTAAAATGAGCTGGGGAAGGAAATGGCAAACCCCTCCAATATCTTTGCCAAGAAAACCCCAGATGGAGTTATGAAGAGTCGGACGTAATTGCACAACAAGAAGGGATTCTAAAAGATGTAGATTAGAGGGGAGTATAAAAACAAGGAGAGAGAAGAAAAGAGTGTTGAAGAACGACTTGAGTTTAAACATACACACACACACACACACATACACACACACACACACATGCCTGGTAAAAACAGAAATATTGTATATTTCCTTGGAGATTTAGTTTCCTCATTAGTAAATTTGGGATATTAAATTTTAGACTGAGAGGAACTATAAAGATCATCTAGCACAATCCCCTCATTTTACACTGAGAAAACTAACACCTAGAATTACATTTTATTTAGTTCAATTCAACAAAATTCAGTTAAATTCAAGTACCATCTGATGAGGGCCCGCTATGTGCCTGGCACCGTGGTAAGCACTAGGAAGGCAAAAATCATAAAAGAAAGGTTAGTTGATTCCCCAAATGATACCAGTCATAAGTAGCTGAATTGGGATTTGAAAGAAGCTCCTTTTATCCCAAATCTGAACTCTTTACAGTAGCAGGCTCTTATTCCTAGGAGAGTTGTGAGAATTAAAAGAGATAATGTATGCAAAATATTTTGCAAACTTTTAAAAGGTCTGAGAAATGTTAAATGTTCATGATGGTGATGACCCTTCTCTCATCCTGATATTTTTGTCATCATTTATCCATAGATGTTTAACTATAATTTCTGATATATCATGCTGAAGTATCTTTGGGATTTGTCTTTTTAAAGGAGCCATTCATTTGTTTGAGGCTTAAAAAAATAACATACTTGGATAAAGTTGTTTTACAACTAAGTCTTCTATCTTTATAGTAGTCAATAAAGAGAGACCTGGAGTATTCTGCAGGTTTCAGAAATCAGGCTACTGTTCCTTTAACTCTGCAATTTAGACAGAAGACTTCTGTTTCTTTATGAACACACTACAGTGAATATTTTGTCTAGCTGCAGGGGAAAAACTTTGTCATGGACTTTGCAGACAATAGCCTTAAAAGTGAAATGGTCTGCTTTTGGTGCCTGGAGGTTCTGTAGGCTATTGTAAGTTCACAATGAATTTCTTTTGCTTCGTTCCTGCTTTGCAAAGGTTTGTTAGCTTTTAATGACTGACAGTTACTCTATTGCACATACCACACTGGCTGCACCCTGTATACATGAACCTCGAAAAATTTTGAAGAGTGCTAGGAAAAAAAAAACGGTGATATTTATTTGACCTACCCAGATAGGTTTTAAAAATGATTCTCTTCAAAAAGTGTTTACTGGGAAAGTACAAACTTTGGGAGTATTTACAAAAAAGTGTTTAAAGTAAAGTCATTTAAGATCATGAATAGTAGCCTTGTTTACCATGAACAATATTTTATCTAATTCATTATTATGAAATCACCTCTATCATTTTAAAGAATATAGGAATGAAATTTGGTTTTTGAAGAAAGAAATTAGAGATTATAATTTAGCAGGGAAGATTTTTGCACATACAGATAGAAACAATTTTGATTTTTAAAAAATTTTAGAGCTCATTGTGCACACATAAACACAAGAATGCACATATAAGGATATGTAGATAGATGCATTCACAGTATGTTTATATTTATATATATATATTAATAATAATACAATAGCATGTCAGACTCAGTTCCTCGTTTTCTATGAACCTTTTAAAATTAAAGGTAGAAATGTTTATAAAGTATTGTTACTTTTCCATGACAAAACCCAGTGTAGTTTTGTTGCAAACTCTTTACAGACTTTGGGACACTAATTGTTGATAGCTTTAACTTGGGGGTCCGAAAAAGTAGCAACGTTAACCAAATGAGATAATGAAGACTCCTTAAAATGCATTTTACTGTGGGGAAAATTAACCAGTTTCTAATAATCACATGGTCCCTGGGCCAGACGGTCCCTTTGATAAGTTAACATGTACTCCCTTTATGCTCCTAGTAGGGGGTAAACAAATGTCTGAACACACACAAATACACATAAACACGAATGTGGAGAATAGCAGTGGATGTCTTAGATCCAGATAATAAGTGTGAGTATTGTTATTTAGATGGAGCATACTGGGACACTTATCTTTTAGTACACTCCATTTTCTAACTGAATGCAGTGCTAATCGTGGTATTGAAAGCCATTGTAATTGTGTACCCATCTAAACACTGACAAGAATATACAATTACATTGTTTGGAATTGAGTTTAATGTTTTTTCTGAATTTTATTAGCATTTATATTTACTTACACATTACGATTGAACACAAAAGAAGAGGTTACAATGCAAGTGTTCCTGCGATACAAATATCAGACTTATACACAATCTTGAGGTCTAAAACATGCATTTCCTCTAAATACTTCTGCCACCATTTTTTAAAGGGAGTGATGTAAATCTGAAATGAGCAAAATAATGGGTTTCCATTCTAGGAAATACTTTCTCTCCGGATTTTACAATTTTATAAAAGCTTTTTTTCACACTAACTTAAAGAAATTGCTTACAATATTCATGTTACTGGCAAATCTTTCTTTAGTATGCTTACCAACACCACGATGTTTAAGCACACATTATAAAGTGGATGGAATTGTAAACACACAGAGGGATATAATTACATGTAGCAGATTTAAGTGCTAATTCTTTTGCCTTTTTTTACTGTGCATTTTATCAACATAATTATTTTTTGACTGCAGACTAACACCCTGAAACTGACAAGCAGGAACTTGTTCCCTAAATTGGAAAACAATGAACTCCAGGTTTATATGTACCTATTGTCATACAGAATTAGTATGGCTTTGTTCCGCAAGAGGGAAAAGCTAATGATTTTGAAACAGCAGGTGACAAAATGCATTCTTTTTTCCTCCCCTCTTATCAGTTTGTTGATGAAGTCATTATGAACTGGGGCCCTGGTTAGGGATGGCCTTATTTTTAGCAGATAGATTTTTAATGAGCTCTATTGTAAAAACAGTCATGTTGATTTTCTTACTTTTCCCCCCCTCTTCACACAGAAACTCCCAGTATTGAAAAGCTCCTATCAAAGGACTGGAAAGACAAGCTTCTTGCTATGGGATCAGGGAACTTTGGAGAAATAAAAGGTAAAATCTCTGTGATCATCTTGATCCAAAATGTACCAAAATGAAGATGTTATTTACATTTTTTAATGATGCTAAGGAGCTTCTACTTTTGTTGTCTTCCACATCTTTATTATTTTCTTTTATCTTCCACAATCTCTTTCAATGGTGTTTTTCATTTCAAGCTTCAGAGGCATCAAGATCATCCCTCATTTTTGCTTTGCAGGTGATAGTATAACATATATAGACACAAATATATGTATGTATATTTTTCTGTGTATATATACATACTTATCAACAGAGACAGATATACATTCACATTCCAGACTTTTACTCTTGTGATTCTTTATTTAAATGATCTATAAGAAGAAAACTTCATGAGAAAGGATGATTTTCATAGAGTCTATATGTGGAAAATGCACAAATATATGGCTTGTATTCAAAATCAGAATTAATGAATGTTACAGAAATAAAAAAAATGTTTTACATACATATTCTTGCAGATTGCATACACAAGGGCTTGGTTTTACTTGAGTCAGTAATTAAATGAAATTAATAGAAAGATCCTGTGCAGATTTCAAAAAATTGAGAACAAGTCCAAAGATAGAAGTAATCAGTTGAATTTTCATGTCCAGTTTGTGTCAATAAAATTAAGGGAAGGAGAAAATATATTTTTCTATTTATATCTGATACAAAATTATGATTTCTTCTAAATAAGATTAGCTTCCACTAAAGATAAGAACAGCTATTCTATATATCCAGCAAATTAGTACAATCACTCATGCATAGTAGAAATGTAATAAATGCTTCTTCAATTGAGTTGAACTAAAAATAGATAATAATTTATCATTATTATATATGATATATTACATATTAGAATTGTCTTATCCAGAAATGCTATAAATAGGTCTAAAGCAAATAGGTGTGGACATGTAAGTATACATAATATATATAAATATTCAAACATATATGTTCACACATTATTGTCTCATTAAATAAGAGTGGCAGGCTTCATGTCTGTAGAGGGTTTGTATTTTTGTATTTTAGTTTCAGAACATCCAAATGAAAGGCAAAATATTAAGAAGCCAATTTTTAAATGTTGGGTCTATCTACATGGTGCTAACATATTTGGAATGCTTGGAAATTTGGCAATAAGTAGATAATTGACTGAATATTTCAGTTTCATAAAAATGCTTAATGTTATTTAGAAATACCCTATAATTAACCAAGAATGAAAAAATAATAAATCATATCATATTCAAAGAAATGTATTGGAACAAATGTGACCTAAAAGGATAGAAGGCAAAGTCTGAGTTCAGGAATTGAAAATTTCCATTTTGATGTTTAATTTTAAGTGGAATCTGTTCTTCAACCCTTTAGCTCCTGAAATTTAGAAAGTAATTTCAAAGGTACTCCATTCTCTTTTGGACTGAGTCAAAAATCCTATGAAGAATACAGAGCTGAGAGGATTGTCTGTTCCAAGTCTGTGTGATCTCATTCTGTTGGAGAGTAATCATTTTTACCCCTCCCTCGTTTTCCTTCACAAGTCAAACTTAAAAGGAGAAACAGCAGCAATGATAAGCTAACACTAAAGAAACTCAGCAACCCTTTCAGCCTTGCCCAGGGGGAGGATGGGAAACTGGAGTACACTCACAAAAGAAGTTTCTGTGTCTTTAATTTTTGGTTTGGGGCACTTTACATTTGGAGCACAAGTTTAGTTATTGTTCTCTAGTTTTATTCAGAAGTCTGCTTTCTAATGCATTTAAAGCAACTGTAGGTCTGCTGTAGGGAAGGGGCATGGTTATTAGGTGTTTGGATCAAGTTTGGCAATAAACTGTGAAAGCAGGCTAGATTATTTTTCCTGCTGACTGCTTGTGACAGAATTACTTTCCATTGTTCGTAGGTGACCAAAAAGGAAAGAGGGTACAATAGAATTTTGCACTTTGAAGGGCAAATTAACTTTATTGCAAGTTTTTGGGGTTCAGGCTGGATGATTATGTAGTAGCTTAGAATGAAGTATGCATGCCAATGCTGACCAAAATGGAGAAGAACAATGCTCACATCTGTAGTAGGAGGCAGATGAAAGGAATGTACGTGGACATTTGGTTTTTAATATGAGACTATGAAGTCAATAGGATCATAGGTTAAGAGTTGGAAGGAACTTCAAAGGCCTGTGTTTCATTCTATCTGGTACTTTTGCAGGTAAGGAAACTGAGGCCCATAGAAATTGAGTGACTTGTTCACCTATCATACAATTGGTATGTATTAGACTAGAGGCAGGATTTGAAAGCAGATCCTGTGACTCCAGAGTCAATGCTTTTTCCAATGTGCCATGATATCTTCTTGTTTAGTGGATATTTTAAAATTTCTATCTTTACATATTTACCTTGGGGTCATAGTTTATTTGGTTTTTACTATTAATGATTTTTAAATAAAATTTTCAGATCATATCTTCGTGTATGCTGGCATGTTTATGGATTAAAGATATTCAGCCAACCATTTTGTAATTAAATCACTTTTTCTACTCAATAGTTGAAAATTCAATTGTATTTTCATCAAAAAACAGGGTTTTTTTCTTCTTTTTTAAAAGTGCTTGTGTTTAACATAAATCATTTTTCCAAAGTTCAAGTTATACTCTTGAGCTGCCCAGGTTAACTCAGTCACTTTCCTTACATATCACCCCATCTAAAGTCTTCTTTTAAGATCTAAGATGCTCTATCCTCTATGAAGCCTTCCTTTATATGCCTGCTAAAAGTAATCTCTGCTCACTTTTTGTATAGATCTCTCTTATTCTCTTATTCCATTCCACATTCCTTACACTGTACTAATTTAAAAATAAAATTTGTTGTGCTCCTCCCATCACCCCCCCCCCCATTGCACTGATTGTAAATGCCTTGATAGCAAAAAGAATGTCAATTTTCATCTTTATCTAGAGTAGAGAATAGAGCCAACTGTTTCTGGGACCTGTAGGGGTTTTGTGCACTTGCTCCTCTGTGCTTTGTACCTGGATATATGGTCTTGTATAAGATTTATTGGTGGGGAAACTGGACTTCATAAGAGTGGATCAGTTATGCCAATTCTCACATTCATTCATTCATTCATTGACTTGTCACCCACATCTCAGCTGTTCTAGAGCGCGTGCGCACACACACACACACACGTACACATGATATTCAGTGTACAAATATAAATTGGTTAGGGGACAAATCCTTTCCAGAAAAGGTAATGAGAAGCACAAGAGAATCAAAGTATAAATAAAGAATGATTACAACAGAATTCAGTAACTCATCACTATTTACAAAACCAGTTAGAAGGCTTGTATTCAAGCCCTATAGAGGACATGAAACAGTTTTGCAAGACTGTTTAGACTTTACCTTTATTAAGTAGTATCCAATCAAATGCTAAGTGGACATCTTCTTTAAAGTGGGTTTTCTTTATCTGATGCTAACTCTTCCTACTGTTGCTTCTACTACTGTCATAACCATAACTACTGCAGTAGTCAC
The DNA here is from genome assembly GCA_028646515.1 of Pseudochirops corinnae. NCBI lineage: Eukaryota > Metazoa > Chordata > Mammalia > Diprotodontia > Pseudocheiridae > Pseudochirops > Pseudochirops corinnae. Next base: position 416,581,014 of record CM053585.1, on the reverse strand, counting down.
TGCTTCTTGCTGGTGGGAGATGTTACCACCACAACCTTAGAACTTCAAGCTTTTCTAGCTCTCATGAGGAGCTATACCAAAGGAAAGACACAAAAAGTAAATAGCCCCATCATAGATAGCACTTGCCTAGGTAAAATACATGTCCTTAGCTTACAACTGGGAGAAGTTAATTGTATCACCTGTTTGATCCTCTGAATATCTCACAGAATCCCAGTGCTTTAAAGCTGGAAGGACAAGTGATGGCTAGTATTTTTTTGTATATCCATGGAATTTTGACTTATCAATCAAATGTGGGAATTCAACCCATCAATGAGGCATAATAAACCAGAAGCATTCTTACCCAGTTGCCACAGCTTTCATGTGTCACATAAAATGGCAACTGAGCATGCTTCAGAAGGAGAAGAATATGTGTCACATTCATGTTCTGAGAGCCTAGCAGAGTATCTTACAAGTAACCAAATAGTAAGCCCTTTAGAAATGTTTGTTGAATAGAATTGAAAGTGTCCAAAGAATTATTAGAATTAGAACTTAGGTAAGGCATTAGCTTCATTTTCTCTTACTACAAAAGAATAGCAAATTTTTATAATGAGGGAAATAGACTACATTTTATTCCAAATATTTATATTGTTTCATTCATTCATTCATTCACTCATTCATTTATTCAACAAATATGTGAGTAAATTCACCATCATTTCTGCCTGGAGCCAGTCATGGTATTACAGAAACATTGTAATTGTAAAGGACTCTATGACAAAAGTTTGATACAGTATACTATGTCCACAATCATCCTCTCTCCTATCGAAATCTCAACTTCTGCCTTTCTTTCTTTCTTTTTTATAGCATTTTTTTAATTACAGTTGATCATCATTACATACATCGTTACATAACATTGCTGTTATTGTGCACAATGAACTCCTAGTTCTTCTCACTTCTCATTTTGCATCTGTTCATATAGTTCTAACCATGTTTTTTCTGAAAACACCCCTTCATGATTTCCAACAGCAGAATAGCACTCCACCACAATCATATGCCACTACTTATTTACCCTTCTCTAATTAACAAGTATCCCCTCAATTTCCAGTTCTTTGCCACCACAAAAAAGAGCTGCTATAAATATTTCTAAACATAAAGGTCCTTTTCCTTTTTCTTTGATCTCTTTGAGGTACAACTTGATTTCTTTGATGTACAAACTTCTTCCTTTCTAATGGTTCCTTCCCTATTACCTTCAAATGTGTCCAGGTTTTCCCCACCCTTAAAAATGTTCAATAGGTGCTACCATCCTCTCAAATTATTATTATATATGTCTAACCTTTCTCAACCATATTTGTTTAAAATTTTGTCTATACTTGCTTCTCCTACTTCACTCTTTTCATTCACTCTTTGTCCCTTTCCAATCTGGCTCTCAGCCTCGACATTCTGTCCAAATAACTCTTTTTAAGTTATGGATGATCTCTTAATTGCTAAATCTTGAGGATCTTTTCTCAGAAGAACTCCTTCTCAACCTGCTGCATTTTAACATTGCTGTCCACTCTTTACTCCTGGATACTTTTCCCCCTCTGCATTTTCATGACACTCTTCTCCCCTTGCTCACCTCCTGCCCTGGTGCCAGGGTTCTTCTCTGTCTCTTTTGCTGAATTATCATTCACATGAGGCCCCTAACTCCAGCTGTTCTCGAGTTTCTTTCACAGACCATCTTTATATCTTCCTTTGAATTTTCTTCCTTTTGATAGCCTCATCAGTTCAGTGAGTTGAGCTATCATCTCAATGCTTATGATTCCCTGAATACATATCCAGCCTCTCCTGTGAACTTCAGTCCTAAATCACTAGTGACCTATTGGTTGTTTTTAATTAGACGTTATGGAGACGAAAATTCAACATACCTAAGACTGAACTCATTATCCTTCCTTCTAAACAGTTCCCTCTTTCTAGATTTCATATTTTTGCCATACTTATCACTCTAATATTTTATAATAATTCCTTGAAATGTATCAAACCAAACATTTTGCTAGCAGAGCAGTGTGACACTGGAAATAGAAGTGCTAGACCTGGAGTCATGAAGACCTCACTTTAAATGCTACTTCCTTCACAACTTAAATGTGTTTCCATAGGCAAATCACTTAAGTTTTCTGAGCCATAGCATCTTTGTGTGTATAATAAGCTTAATATAATACGCTGTTGTGCCTACTTCACAGTGTATATAAATATGTGTGTGTGAATATGCACACACCCCCACACACATAAACACACTATTTTTTAAAGTCACAGTTAAAGAAGCAATGAACTATGTGGTGATTGGTAATAATAATTATAATAAATACTATTATTACAACTGTATTTTATGTACTTTTAAAGTTTAGAAAGATCTTTACCTACACATCTCATTTAAAACTCTCAACAGACACTTATAGATATCACAGATTATTATATACTACAGATAGTGTCAGAGCTGGGATTTGAACCTAGGTTTCTCTTTGACTTCATGTCCAGCACTCTTTCTGCTATAATAGGTCATTGAAATATTAATTTTAATTTACTAAGTATCTTCTCTTTAGTTGTTTACTAGCAGTTTTACTTCTAAAAATGTTTCAGTGACACTGAAAGAAAACTGGCACATAGAATATAAGCTTTTAACAGTTACCTTGGCATCTGTTAGGGCAGTAGAGAACGAGTATAGTATAGTAATGATTATCTTTCTGTGGTCAGTTGGAGAGGGCCAGTTTCCTTATATCAGTGTAATAGCATAATTGGCTATTTAAAAAGGGAAATCAGATATGAAGTTCCTTAAGGCAATTCTTACCTGTCCTGCATTCTAGGAATCAGTCCAGTACTTAGGAAGTATTCTCAGGCCATATGCCCGAAAATGCCTATCAGCTGCTTTTAAGTCATTCTGAAATACTTTAGAAAGAAATCTCTATGGTTCATGAGTCAAACAAAATACTATGTCTTACCAAACAGATGTTTCCCTTTGGTTTAAGGATTTATGATGAATATGGTCAAAAACAATTTTAAGACAATTTAGATTATTTTGTTTTATCCTATTAAGGTCAAGTGAACATATTCCAACACAATACTGACTAATAAGAATGATCTTTAATATCCCCTACTTTGTACCAAAATTTTCCATAATAAATTGAATATGTTATTAGCTATGTGTTTGAACCTATCAAAATAAAGTATATTTAATTGTTAATAATAAATTCCTGAGTTTATATTCTTAATAAAATTCCCAGAAAAGTTGTCAGAATCATGAAATAATTATTGATCTTTGAGAAATGACCTTAATATGAATATAACTTAATCTTTTTTGTAGAATTTCCATGAATTATAAGTTTTATTAATGGTAAAGTGTTTGTAATGATGTCGTTTATGACAATTAAAATATAGCAACACATATAATCCTTATCTTCATCATATAATTGATAAAATACTGATGTTATTTGCCTATGCTAGATAACCGTTCATGAGCAAAGAAGGATTAAAATGATAGTTATTCATCAACTGTTTCAATTCATTTTATTAATCTGCTATTTAGAACTTAAAGTAGAACTGTCCAAAATGTAACTGATGTTGGTCCAAATACTTGCATTAAATAATTGCTAATTAAATACTAGCATTAAATATTAAATAAATTAACCACAGAGAATTGTAAGTAAGAAAATATTTAGTAGTAGTAGAAACAGTAGCAGTGGTGATGGTAGTGATACTCATGGTCATGGTTGCACAACTAAATGCCAGCTAATTTAAGTGTGGTCTCATAATAATTACTATATGAGAGGATTAACCCCATTTTGTCTCTCCCTGTCTCCTCTCATTCTATCCCTCTCCCACCTCACAATATCACCTTTTAAAATATCATCCCTTCCTATTCAATTGATCCCGTTCCCTCTGTGCACACATGTATACACACTCCCCTATGTATTCATATGCATATATATATACATACCCTCCTATATAGACATATGTGTATATATACATATATATATATACATTTATATTCCCTTCACCTATCCTCATACTGAGAAAAGTTTCATAAGTTACAATTATCACTTTTCCATGTTGACATGTAAATAGTTCAACTTTGATAAGTTCCTTATGATTTCTTTTCCACGTTTACCTTCTCATGCTTCTTGTAATTGTATGTCAAATTTTCTATTCAGTTATGGTTTTTGCAGCAAGAATGCTTGAAAGTCCCCCACCTCATTGAATGACCATATTTTCCCCTGGAACATTATACTCTGGAGTACTGATGGAGGCGGCTGCAGGGGCCGCTTCCGCTGCTTTCTTGCCCTAGAGGCTGGCGGCTGGACTGCTTTTCTTCCCCAAATTTAGCTGAGTTCCACTGACCTTTTACTTTGTCCTTGGCTCTTATGGGTTGATAATTCTGGAAACTGCCACACCTGCCAATGATCCACTTTCCCTAATGCTACAGCTGTGGCTTGTCCTGGCCACCCTTGGGCTAAAGCCGGTCTTGGCTCCCAGCCCACTGGCTGCGATGAGCCCTTCCCATCCCACCTGCCGGGCTGCCTTTAGTGGGAGCTTTGTTTCTCTGTACTTTTTTGGGTTCTGGGGCTCTAAAATTTGTTTAAAGTCATATTTTATAGGTTTTTGAAGTGGTTATGGGGGAAGCTGCGGAGTTCTCCTGCTTCTACGCAGCCATCTTGAGTCTCTTGTGTCTCATAATAAATACTATGCAAATAAATCTGAGGCAATGAGTTCTTAGAGGGAAGTAGCTATATTATGCAATTTCTGGAGACATGGTAATGATGATGTTCCAAAGTTGGCTTATTTATGTTTATATGTTGGCTAAGCAAAGAACTCCTCAATTTAAAAAAAATAGTCCATTGTTAGTTTTGTTGAATTTCTTCCATGGAAAAGACTTGGCTCATGATGGAACTGGGTTCCCATCTGGATCAGAGCATGAGTATAGTATGATTGTAGTAAGACTAACAGATAACAGTGTAAAGTACTACATCAGTACACACAAAATACTCAGAAATCCAGCAGAAGGCCTTTAGTGATATCAGTAAGGAATGGAGGAGATAGAAAAACTGATGAAATCCTATACCCATCAAAGTGGCATTGTCATCAACAACAACAATAAAAATCTGATGATAAATCCAAAAGAATTAAAATTTGGCTCAATTTGAAATACTTTCAATCTACTGGGCAGAGTTCCCAAAAGGAAGTGCTGCATATTCTTCCCAGATTTCATAAGTGGAATCCTTCTTGAAAGCAACCTCAACTCTAGAAAAAAAATTAAAGAGAAAAAAAATCCATTTCACAATGTCACATTGTTATTCAAAATATTATCAGGGCAAATGAAAAATTATTCAGTGTTGGAGGGAAGACTTGTTTATTACAGAAATTATTTGACTTCCATTTATTTTTAAGAAGATAAATTTTGCACTTAAATTACTTTAATCTTAAAGATTCTTTGTTACAGTACAGTATCACAAATACTTATTGTGTACCTCTTATGTGCAGAGCACTATGTTGGGCCTTCCCTGCGAGATACAAGACTTATTTAGGTCAGGGTTTCTGTCTTATTGAATTTATAACCTAGCAAGATAATATGAGTAAAGCACATATAATATGAATTATAGACATAAATAACAGAAACATGAAATGATGTAGCTAAATAATTATAAATAGTTCCCCTTTATCCCCCAGGTTATGAAGTTATATTCCAAAAGTTTATTTGTATATGAATAATACTGAGAAATGTAGTAAAATTTGTATCAACTGATATGAACCAAAAGAAGTCAAACAAATAGCACACTTTTTGCTGTCGACACATTCAGGCATGTCCTACACTCCATAACCCTATTTGGGGTTTTCTTGGCAAAGTTACAGATTGCTTGGCACTTTCCTTCTTCAGATCATTTTATAGATGAGGAAAGTGAGCTAAATTGGGTAGAGAGATTTGGCCAGGGTCATACCACTAGTGAGTGTCTGAGGCTGAATTTGAACTCAGGTCTCCCTGACTCCAGGGCTGGCGTTCCATCCACAGTACCATCTAGTGGCCTAAAGAGCACAACAGACACAACTATAATGACAAGCTTATTGAAAAGAAATTTAATTCTTTTGATTGAAGAAGTCAGTTAAGGTCCCAGAGAATGCTATATACTTTTTACTCTCACTGCATAGATGTGCAGGGCTACTGGAAAAGAATATTTTGTATGTTGTCAAACATGGTCTCTCTATCAGATATTGCATGTAAAATATTAAAAACAGAAATTCAGATTGGAAATTATGGAACAGAACAAAACCTACATTTTCTCAGGTGACTAAAATTCAAAAGTTGCTATCACAATTTTAGACAAAGGAACAATAAAATTTTATAATGACAAGAGAGACAAATAAGAAAACTACATTCCTTAAAGTCACCATAGACAATGAAAAAAAAATATCATTAAATATGAGTTAAATGGTATCACATCTAAGTTTTTTCTGAAGAAAATAAAGGTGAATTTAAAAAGTGCATTAATACAGTGAAAAGGGGGATACTTTAATGTTCTTTCTCTCAGAGCTGGATAGATCCAAACTCTGATATTGAATTGAAATAGTAAATATATTTTCTCAACATCCCATAGGAACTTTGCCAAAAAAAAATGATATAAACACAAAAGGCATAAATAAGCTTGTTTTTATGGAAAGAAGCAAATTAATAAAAGATTTAATTGAGCCAAAAAGACAAGATTTTTATCCTATTTTATTCTTCCTTATCTCTAAATCTTTGAACAATAGTTATATTCATATCACATTTTTACCTTTAAGCTTTGGATGCCCAGCTTTATTTTAGATTCTCATTAATTTGAGGGGATTTATGACCAGATTATCTAATAAATGTTACTTTTTCTAATGAATATGTTATTTTCATCAACTTAACTAAAAATCTTCCAAATTACTGTTAGGGTGTTTTGAACCCAGTTCTTAAAATTATAAAAGAGAAATAACTTTCATTCAATATATAATAAAAATTATTTATATCAAGGAAGGTAGAAATTTACTAGCTGAATTTCAGTAAAATTATTTGCCTAATTTATGAATGGGAATGAAAAATGAGTGTCCCAGTTTAGTAAGTGCAGCCAATGATGCACTTCTTCCATTTGGATCAATATATCTTTTTGAGTTACCTTTTTCAACTGTGACATCAATTAAAACCAAGTACTGAAATAAATTGAACTTAGAACTTTGAATTGCTACATCACAGAGTTTTAAACCAAAACTTTCAAAAAGAGTGAAGCATTACTCTCATTAAAATGTCATTATTAATAATATTTCATGAGAAGAAAAAGGTTTTCATAACATTTGTGAAATATTTTCTAAATATTTGATCTTTACTGTATCCTTTTAATTTCTATTTTGTATATTTTATATGTACATTATTTTAGTACAGTAGTATATATACATGTTTATTGTTTTTATGAATAAATAAAAATATACGGTAGGTTTCAAAAGATTTTTTTTTTTTTTTTACTGACAGGAGTGTGGAATCAAAGGATTTTGGAGACTAGGATTTGGTTCTAGGATACTTTAGCAAACCTGACACTAAAATCCTTGAAATGCCTTTTCCTATTTTTTATACTTTTCCTTATGTCTTATCACAATGATGG
>CM053585.1:416536090-416572898 GCA_028646515.1 Pseudochirops corinnae | reverse complement strand
TTTATAGGACTAAACAAAATAACAAAATTCATTTGAAGTAATGATACAAATAGAGCTCTTTAGAATTTCAAAGTCAATTTACAATACTTAATATTTTGATCAATATAAAAAAGCAAGAGAGAATGCAGGGAACATATTATTGTACTGTTCCCATTTTCCAAATGAAAAAATAAAATTCAGATAAGTTATGTGAGTAGCTCAAAGCAAGTTAACCAAGAAGTTCAAATATGACTATGTTCTAACCTCTGAAAATCATACTTTCTTTTTGTGGGTGTCATACTAGCAAAGCATTAGATTTTCTCAACAAATATGTACTGTGTGTATATTTATTAAAAGTCTAAAACAAAATAAGATATTATGGCTAGCTAATGTTTCAATCAGATTCTACTAATACATGAAGAGCTGCATGAAATGAGCTGAGAATAATGAATGCAATGGATGGTCATGTTATCAATGACCAAATTTTTCCTATGAACGGTAAAGATCTCAGCTGGAAATTCATGATTAGAGACTTGAAAGGCCAAATGGCAAAATCCCAATAGTAACAATGCATCTGTTCATTAATGTGTGAATATGAGTAATATGAAATTTTAACACAATCATAAGCCCTGTTGCAATGTTGATGGTGTAAAATAGACTGTAGCAATCTAATAAACATCCTGTGTTCTGAAATGCTGTATGTTAATTTTGTTCAAAGGAGGAAAAAGAGGAGGAAGATAAGAATCAAAAAGAGAAGAGAAGAAGACAGAGAAGGAGAAAAAAAGAAGGAAGAAAAGGAGGAGAGGAAGGAAGATGAGGAGATTGAAAAGAAGGAAGAGGTGAAGTCAGCAGTGTTAGTGGTAGTACTAGGAGTTGTATTTAGGGTAGGGCTTTATATATATGTGTGACTGTGTGTAAATATATATATATATATCTATATATCTATATATAGTGTATACAAATTATATATGCACACATATATAAAAGACACACATAAACACACCATATTAAAATTCTACTTTAATCATCATGGCACAAAGGTGACTCTAGGTTTTTGAAAGCTAAGCTGACAGACCAGAAATACTAGGTTATACAAGACTAGAAATCCTTCTAAAATAGCCTTCACTTCCTTCTTACCTACCTTTCTCCTTCTCCCCCTCACCTTCATGAACATGCTTCACAAAACTTGCTTCCCAGAAGTCAGTTACAGATGTACCAATAAAAGGTTGGCTACAAGGTGAGTTTTACTATTATTTTTTGAACAGAGTAAATCACAAAGACATAGAAGGATTGCAATCTACATTGGCAGAAGTTGTACTGCTTCAATAGAATCACAAATATCTGAAATATAGAGCCATGACTAGAGATGGAGGTGCTCAGGTAGAGGCAGAGGCTTGTTGAACACTAGCCCTGGCCATGTAGAGGGTTGTGGAGGGAGGTCTTGTGGTCCTCCTCTCCTCTAAGCCAATCAGTCTCCCTATTGCTCACAGTTCATTTACGGAGAGAAGGAATCCCAGAACTCTCAAAAGCCTGAGAGAATATTGTACACATAATTAGTCTGTGGAAAGGGGGACCCTTCAGGCAGTAGACAAGATGGTTTTAATAAACAGCTTCTCCACCACTGTTCAAAGGTCATGGCTTCCTGAGCCCATGCATGCCTCTTCCAATACAATCTTTTCCTTATCCTAAAGTTTTACTTTGGTTTTGGAAATCTTCCCAAGGCTTAGATGTTGAGAGTCTGTGGTAGGCTATATTGTGAAGGGAAGACAGGGTAATTCAGTAATTTCAGACCCCCAAATCATGGAAACTATGCTTGGGAGAAAGAAATGCTTTTCCAGACATAGGTGTTCTTGTCTGTCTTTGAACTTATAGCTGGATAGAGAGGTGGCAGGAGGTGGAAGAGTGGAGAGACAGCCGGCACTTCAGTTCTTGGTGAAAATTCATGCCTTTCCAGAAATGCCTCTGTTCTACTCTTCTCCCCTCTTCCCCATCCCTATCTCTAGGTTACATTGTTTTCCTCAAATCTTCACTTTCTCAAGCTATTTAATCCTGAGTCTGGGGTGTGAGCATGGGGTCATGGGTACACCTGAAAGGACTTTATCCTGAACTTTTATCAGGTCTTGCTGCTCTGAACATACCATTCATTCCCCAAGGGAGATCAAATTTCATAAACCTTTATGAAAAAATGTTGAGCTGGGAGTTAGGAAACCAAGTTCTAACCTCTGTTCTGGCATTAATTCTAGGTCTTTACTTTCTCTTCTGTTATATGAGGGCCTTTACATGTGGTCCCTGTCAACTTTAGCAAGTCCATGGATTTATGAGCACTCAGGTTCATTTGCTGTGAATTGAGGGCAGTCTCAGTTTCAGTGAATAGAATGTACCTTGGGCAAATCAATTTCCTCCTTTGAACACTCAGTTTCATCCTCTGTAAAATGAAGGAGTTGGACCACATGGTCCCTAAGAACCCTTATAGCTCTATCAAGATACATGATAGTGATTTTTGAGAGATGGAGTGGGTGGGAAATGTGGTGGCTTTGAGCCATCTTTCAATTACCTCATCAAAAGCATCAATCTGTCTGCTCAAAATATTAACACTCCATCACTCCCCCTCAGTAATCAGACTTCTTGATTGTTATCTTTGAATAAACAATAGACCTTAGCACTTAGTTATCAATAGTATTTTTTTTTAAATAGAAAACTATAATATGGTCACCAGTATCATATGATGACATGGTGTTTGTCCTTCTCTTCCCCCATCAACAAAGCACTTCTTTTGCATGTCTTCCCCTGACCATAATTTTGCTCCAGGTATAATCATGTAGTATATAATACATTCATGAGAGGTAACATGGCATGGTAGACAGAGGACTCATTTGCATTCAAAGTGATTAAATTCAAATTTTTCCTCTGACACAAGTTATGCTCATGATCAAGGGCAAACAGGCAATTTTCTAAGACTAGACTATAAGGTAGGTGTCTTCTCCCTCCCTCCCTTTCAGCTTTCTTTTGTGTTTTGTTTTATCCCATTAGACTGAAAGCTCCTTGAGGGCAGCCACTGCTTTTTTTTTTTTTTGATAGGAAAACCCAAAGCTTAGCACAGTGCTTGGCATATAATAGTCATTGAATAAATGTTTATTGAAGTCTAGATGACTTGTGGATGTATATCTGTTGTGGAAGCTTCCACATTTAGTTGGTTCTCACATTGACGAAATGGACAAACAGAAACAAAAAAAAAGCCTAACATACGACTATGTTTTTATGTCTACACATAAATGTTCTGAGGAGTTTGAAATGCTATCATTTCTATTTGGAAATCTCTTGGTACAGTGTCAATGTTCAGCACATAAAGTTCTTAATTTGGGGGCATCAATTTAAACTTATCTTCATGGGGTCAAAGGATTTACTTTTCAAAGTTATGTTTTCTGGGTGATTATTAATCTTTATGTATCTACTCTACAAGGAAAAAGGTAATGAAAACTAAATTATCAGTGTTGTATTCTGTGAAATGATTGTCTCATGTTTTACTGTATTTTCTTTCAGAAATAAACTCTTTGATATTAAAGCTAGAGACAATGACTAGCAACATATACATTAAATAATGCAATTTCTATCTACTTAATGGAACTCATCATATATGTATTTCCATACATGTAGAAATTCCTTAGAAAACATTCCTCACAAAACAATCTTGAATATAAATTCTCTGTGGGTGTATGCAACTCAGGGAATATAAATTATACTCTCTAATAACTCCAAACAATAGTCTAGTTTCTCTGAATAAGGTGCCTTGATCTGAACCTTACAAAGTACACATTAACTTTTATTGTAAACAATTGCCAAGATCTGGGAACGACAAATAGGGACTCAGTGAGTCAAATAGAGATAAGCATCTTTTCAATTAATCTCCAAATACTAATTCTGTATTTACTGAAGGACTGAGTTAGAAATGTCAAAACCAGGCTGATTTTAAAATAATAATTTTGCATTATCAATGTAGCACTAATCTTTCTATATAGTAAAATATAAAGGATAGATAAAGTGATTTATAATAAATTAGGAAAAAATTAAACCAATGCCAACAAATACAATATAAACAGAATATACATTAGGAGAAATTATGTGAGATGGCCTCTTACCCTCTAGGTAATTAATATTCCCATTAATCTATTTGGATTACTCATGCCTTTTTCCTGCTCTCTATTTACTTATTGGTCACTGGGACCCTTCTGATACATTTCCACTGCATTCTTTTCCCTTTTTCACCCCTGCTTCTTTTGCTCACATATGCTTCTTCGCATCAATGCCTGTAGCAATACCCACGGGTGAATGGCCCTCCAACTGTGCCAGCCATTGTTACTGCAGCATCCTGCCTCTTCAGGGCATGTTCATTCCCTATAACTCTCCCTCTTATTCCCCCTTAGTGCCAAACACTCTTAAGACTGACTCCCTCATCTGGAACAATGAGACCAAGAGACTCATGCCAGCATACTGTAATTCTCCAACAGGCTTCTAGTGCCAAGAATTAAACCACATTCGCTTCAGTGCAGTAGCTTTACACACTATCCCAGGTTTTTTCTGTTTTCCCTTGAGTTGCTGTGGCAGCGATTCACAGCTCAAGAGCCCATCAACAATCAAAAATAAAGTAACTCTAAAAACACACACACATAAAACCACTTTTTAAAACCAAGTCCCAGTAGACAGCTTCCATGTAACATGCTACTTTCCCCCCTTCTTTTTACTTGAAATTGAACCACATTGTTCCTGACATGTGAGAGGCTATATATTTAAGAAATAGTTCATACCTTGAGAAATAATAAAGATGTCTCTAAATTTCAAAACTGAGTCAAGAAATAAAAGCACAAGTATTAAAGTAGGCTTTTCATGCCACAGAATTAGAATTTTAGAACTAGCTTGATAAAAGTTTGTGGAAGTGAATTGATTTGAAGAAAAACAAACCTCATATATCATCCACTCTAACTCCATTTTAAAAATGAGGAACTTGAGACCAAAATGGTCGTAAGTAGTGACACAGCCTAATACTTGATTCATCACAGTATGTATCATGCTTGGGTTTATTTAATTAAAAAATTGTGAAGCCATATGTACATATGCAGGTCCAACTCTCCAAACAATTCCTTCTATACTTTTACCCCAAAATATCCACTTCAACTACTTCAAATGTATAGATCTTTAAGTACAATTTCCCCCAGTGAGAATTCCACTTGAGTGTACAGTCTAGGTTTAGAGGATCTCAAAGCAAAATTATCTTCTGTGGTCTGTAGGGATGGGCACAAATGTCTCAGTCAGAACAAGTAAAAAGGGAGTCTGACAAAATAAAATTATTGTTTAAGAAATTACATATAAAATACCCATCAATTGGGCCATGACTAAATAAATTATAATACATGAGTGTAATGGAACATTACTACACTCTAAGAAGTGATGAATATAAAAAATTCAAAGAAGCTTGGGTAAACATATGAGGTGATGTAAAATGAAGTAAGCAAAATGAGTGGAATAATTGGAATAATGGAAATGGAAACAAGGCCAACAAAAAAAACCAATGAAAGCAAATGCTGCATGTTTATGATCATCAACTTTAGCCCTTGAGAAGATCTGAGACCAGGGAAGATTTCCTTATATAAGTAGGCAACTATAGAGATAAAAGGCCACATATTCTGATAGGTCTGGTTGATGTATTTAATTTTTTTATATAGGCAGAGGGACAGACCCATAACTTTATTGGTTTAGGGAGGTTCTGGATACGGAAACTTACTCCATCAAAGAAGGTAGCAGCTTCGCTGTCTTACACAGTCTTACAAAGTTTCCTGGAAAGTAAGTGACTTCCCAAGGTGGCAAGTCATTATGTAGGAGAGGCAACATTTGAACCCAGGTTTTCTGACTTCAAGACTATCCCCATCTACTACACCAAGTTGCCTCTCAGTAGTTTTGCTGAACTTTTTTCTCTTTCTTTTTAAAGATATTGGTTAAAAAGGTTCTCTGGGAAAGGGTGAAGATTCAAATGTGAATATCATATAAAAATTAAAGATATCAATAAAAATAAGATAATATTTTAAATTTTAAAACTAATTGCAACTTGTGATATGTATGTACTTTCACTGATGACATGATTTTGTTTTCTCAAGAAGAAGGCCAAGGAGAAACTGGAAAATCTATTACTAAAAGTTACATTCATGTTGACAATAATGATATTCCTATACTGCTTTCTTTTTATAGGGAATATAATGCAATTTAATGGACTCTAAAATGTCTGTAAGACTAGAAAGTTATTCTTAATCCAAAGGCCAGGAGGCACTGCAACATCTCCATTAGCTAATCACCACTAGTCCACCACAGTAAATATCAAGTTCTTCCAGGAAATATTACAAAGAATAACAAACAAAACTGAAAAACATCTGGTATTCTTAAACATCAATATTTCCATAAGTCTTATTTTTCTATATAATTATCTCAAAGTGAATTAACCTCTGGAAATATTTTAGTTTTGGTATTGCCAAAATGCTTATTTATTTCAAATTGAAAGTTAATAAGAACTTATTAACGGAATTTGGCTTGCTGATTTGTTTTCATTTTTTTTTTCAAAAATCTGCAATCAATTTTTGTAATATGGAATACCAAACCCAGTAAAACTTATCCAAATACATGCCATAGCCCTATAAAGCAATTAAAAATCATGATTAAAAGTGTTATGCTTCTCAATAAAACTTCACTGACTGTGGTGTTATTAGCACCAATTTTGGTACCAGTACCAAATTTGCTACGTATTTCCCAAATAACTACTTTCATCATAAAGATGGGGAATTGGAGGAAATTAACTGCTCTTCAATCCTTAATTACACATGACTTCTCTTTTTAAGACTAAGCTTTGCTCTTGCTTCTCTTCTGTTCATAATGTTGCATTTTAATTATCCTGGGCATCTAGGTGGCACAGTAGATAGAGAATCAGGCCTAGAGTCAAGAGGACCTGAGTTTAAATCCAGCCTCAGACACTTACTGGTGTATGACCCTGGGCAAGTCATTAAACCCTGTTTCCCTCTGGTTTTTTTTTTTTATCTGTAAAATGAGCTGGAGAAGGAAATGGCTAACCACTCCAATACTTTGCCAAGAAAATCCCAAATGGGGTCATGAAGAGTTGGATATGACTAATCAACTGAACAACAACAAATGCATTTTTATTAGCACTTGAAAAATGACTCTATGTGAATATTACTCACTACTAACATGACCTATAAGTTATAACAACCGCTTTACAAACAAATTATTTCACATGATGTATAACTCCACCTGTCCAACATGCAATAATCCAAGAGTACCAATTCAAAGAGATGAGGTAGCATAAACTTGAATTTCACTGTTAGCTGATCAGAATAATAAAACCACCAGGAATCTGTACTCTCATCAGAAAATAACCACTTCCACTGCTATGGTTTTATTTTGATTTACAAACTCTTTTCTGGGAGAAAAACACGCAACACTTGGTCTTTGGTTGTCTGGCATTCAATTAAGGTTTTTGGATACGGTTCACAAAATGTTCTTCTTAAAAGAAAGCTTGACAAAAAGGATGGAAAAGGGTAGTGGGATAGGGGAGGCTACATTTTGTTGGTTTACCATATAAGATATCCCACTGAAGCTACACAAAAATACATACTACTGAACTAATCATTGGTCTTCCCTCAGCCTCTTCCCCACTCCCCTCACCTCCCTTTGACAGCTGTCTTCCTATCATCCCAACAGGTGCTATTAGGTCCAGAACAATGGCTAAGGCTTTTAAGCCAGTGCTGTTGACAAGTGAAAGGGAACAACAAATGGCTCAGTAGTGCTCTTTTCCCCGGGTCACTCAACCAATGGTAATAGTTATTATTTTTATTTATTAGCACTGCAGTACTGTCCTCTATCATGCCTACCTCACCCTCCCCTTTCCCTGACAGCAAGAACATTTTAACTTTTAATAAAAATGGGAGAGTGCAGCACTCCTGTGCTAGGGTCTTTTTGTAAAGTGCACAGCTAATGAGTGTTGTCCATTTGGATCTGGATAATTTATGATGTCAGCAGAGTGTGGGTGGGGAGATATGAATCAAGTTCTACCCATCAGTTACATGGTGAGGAGTGATGGGGTGGGGGTGGGGCAAATATAGGGTAAGAAGTAGAGGAGGGAAAAGGGTGACTAAGGAGAGAAAGACAAAGAATGAGGAGAGAGAAAGGCAAGAGAAAACATGCTTAGAATAATTTCTTCAAGATATCTAAGTAGAGAAATGAAAGATTTCATTTTATTCAAATATTATTTTTTTGTTGCCAATTTCACTCCTTTATTCATCAATCATGAAACCTCTTAGAAAAAGATAGTCAATGTCATTTTCTACATTATAAAAATAATAGCATTTTTTTCAAGTTTGTGTATTTGTGCATCAGGAGATTCCTGCTCCTGTGTATGTAAGTATAACAAAAACAAATAGAGGAAAAGAAAAAGGAGAAAATATAAATAATGTGTTTAGTATGCCTAACAACTGAGTATATTTGAAGCAAGTAAGTTTTCAGTCTCTAGGAGTAAATTCATACACAATAGACATTATTATTATTATGGCATAAGGAAATATGTCACTGCCTACTAAAAAGTAAGATATATGTTTTGGAACAAATGACATCCGACTACTGGTATATTTAAGAAATAGGTTATCTAAATATATATTTTAATTTTAAATGAACTAATTAGCCTACAGTGAAGGGTGTAGTCATATAATTATCCATGCAATTAGCTATCTAGAACATATTGGGGAAAACATTAATGATAGTATTTGTAGAATATTATTTTAAAATTCTTACCACTTCAAAATGTGGTAGTAGGGAAGATAAATGACTTAGAAAGTGCATGGGAAAAGAAACAGCTAAAAATACATTAGGATAAGAATTCTAATATATTTTAAAATATGACAGAATGTTTTACCACTGGAAGTGAGAATTAAAGCACATAAAGCCTGATGCTAAACAACTACACATCCTGAATCTTCTCTATCACAGCATATGTGAAAACAAATCCCAATCTCAGTTTGCCAGATGCCAGTAAAAGAGATGAACAATAAAACTGACATGATTCTTATGATAAAGCGGAGATTGTGAAGTGCAGGTAGTGGCACAGTTGAACAGAAGGTTAGTTCTCATTCAGTTTACATTTCTATGAAATAAGTACGTCACATTAGATTAAAATTAAGACAAATGTCATCTTTTGATTTGCTTCAAATACTATATCAAGATTTGCACATAGACTTCTCAACTGGAGTATTCCATCTGCCTTAACAATTTGTTATATTTGTTCTCGCTTGTAACCTTTTATGGATTTTGGATTGTATCTTTTTCAGGGTAAATACAATCATTTCAGCTCTGAAATGACATTTAACTTTCGTGAGTTTAGATGCAATATAATCAAACACAAGTGTTGGAGTCAGGTGATGATTATAATATGTTATATGCCACAAAAGTGCTGAACACCAAAATAATTCATCCTAGAAGATGTCTCTTTAGAAGTATTTATTCAGGAGGGGACAAGAGAAAGAGAAAGAGAAAAAAGGGAGCACAGAAGGAATGTTGTGACAAACAGAAATAGCAAAAAAAAACTTTGTCATTTGCAGTATCATCACAAGTAGTATATATGTCCACTTCTGCTACCAACTCATGTGGTGACTTCTCATTTCAATTGTTTTCACTATCAATAAAATTAAGGGAAAAATAGTTGCCCTCGTTGAGAGAAGACCTAATGCAAGTCCAAGGACTTAGAAAATATCTTATAATAAAAGTAGTTAACATTTATTAAGGTGCTTTATGTTTGCAAATTCTTTTACACAATCTCATTTAATCCTTATAACAACCCAATGAGGTAGGTGTTATAGATGTTTTCTTTCCATTTTAGAGATGAGGAAACAGAGGCTTGGGGAACCTAACTGATTTGCCTAAGATCACACAACTAACAACTGTGGGATATAGGATTTAAATATATATTTTTCTTGCCGCCAAATTTCACAATCTTTATACTACAGCATATATAGTTGTATGGTGCTAGAAGGTAAAAATTTTAAGGTATGTCTTTGCTCATAATGTTTGATTTTTCATTATTCTGAAATGACTTGCCTTAGCTATTGGGTGGAATGAAAAGGGGAGAGGAAGCAGTAGTTCAGTGAATTCTTAGTTTCTATTTTCTCTCCATACAGATTGATATTTATTGGGCTACAAGGACACTAGTAAATATTTACATCAGAAAATTGCAGATTTTTTGAGAATCTCCTAAATCTAAAGATTTTCAGAAACAATAACAATTTAGACACATTTCCAGGTTCTAAGTGTACTATTTGAAAAGGAAAAACAAATGACTCATATATTTTCCCCTGATCACCCATGAAACATTTCTCTTAGTAAAAGAAATGTATCTGTTCTTATATAAAGCTAACTTAAATTTCAAACACATCTAAAACTTTAAATAATTTCTCTACATGGAGTATACATTTCTATAAAGAGGATACTTTGGCAGGAGGTGTGGTTATATGAGAGGTGAGGAAGCATGCTACTCTACTAGAGAATAATTCTATAACACAACACATTATATACAGTACATGTCCAAAAGATGTTGGTTGAATTGAATTTGGTTAATTGAACAGAATTCCTAAACCTGAGTTTTAATTCTCATTTTAGTTATGCTTTGAAGTTTTATTGAAAGCCTTCATTTGAAATAAATGTGAATTCTTAAACCAAAGTGAGGCAAACTGCTACAGTGGAAAGGAAACTCTATCACAAGTCAGAGGACCTGGGTTCAAATCTTTTCTTTGCTATTTACTATCTATGTGACTTTGAGTAGATTATTTAACCAGTTTGTGCTACAGTTTCTTCTTTTGTAAAATGGGGGGATTCTAGTTCAAAATCAATACTTCTAAAATCATCAATGTGGAGGTTAAATAAAAGATAAGTAAATGGTCAGTCAATATTTGTTATATTTTAAAGTGTGGCAGAAAACACTATAATATCTTTTTATGATTCCAAAAAAAAAGCCCCACCCTACTTGCCCAGAGTACAAAATGGTATAAAAGAATCAACCCACTTCCCCCAAAGAAGTCTTTTCTAGGCAGCATATTATTTCCTCTTTGGAAAGTGTTAGAGTTTTAGCATTATCATAATGACATTTTATAGTGATGCTTTAAAATGACAGGAAAAAACAACAAAATCCAGCTTAATCCTGAAATAGTCTGTCTTTCAGGTTCATTCATCCATCAGATGTCATATTCAGAATGTGAAGATGTGATAAAGAACTAGTAGAGATTAGAGATACATGGACTGTATCAAATCAACTACTTCATAAAGAAGAAAGAAATGAGTTTTTAAAACAAAGTCTAAACATGGTAAATAAAAGACTATGTGAATTCATACAAGAAACACATCTGCACATATGTACCCTTTCCCCCACTCCCAACCCTCTTCTACAGTATCAACACAATGAGTAAAGGAGAAAGAAGAACTGCCCAGTTGTCTGGCAAATGACAAGGGCCAATTCTGTTTGTCTGAGAACTGAGGTAGGGGTTTAGGAGAATTGTGGCATAGTGTTACAAGGAATTTAGTAGATCAGAAAAGAATGAATGGGATAACAGGTTCATTATTCAGAAAGTTCCCCTTTGTGACAAGTCTTTAAGGGAATGCCAGGACAACAAATGACTTAATCCTGGGAAGGATGCTATGACAGACAAGAAAGCAGTCAATCTATACCTTGAAAATGAATAGTACAGATTGCTCCATCACATCACTAATTTGACTTCTGTTGCTCTTAATGATGTCTTAAAAGCGGCAACTGGCAATAGCCCAGAACTGTGCCTCAAATCTAATAACGTGGAGAAAAACAGACATATGAATGTTTAACTAGAATAATTAAATAATCTCTAAAGACACAGAAAAGAATAGAATTCTTTTTCCTATTCTTAAGGCTCTTGAAATCAACTTTGTACCCTTTTCACATTATGATTATACAAATTGTCATTAAGTAAAATAATAAAAATCCCTGCTCAATCACAATATCCCTAGACATTCATATCAGTGAGAATGAGCATTTTGACCTTACATGTGTACCATATCTTCTTTTCTAATGGTTGTCTAACATTAAAAAATTTTGAATGTTTGTTTAAGGCAAACCAGGAACTCATAAAATATCAGCAGTTTCCATACGAAATGATATGACAAAGTTCTCTTATAAATTAAAGCTGTTTTATTAACTACCACCCTTCTCACTTCTTTGCACTAGGGTGTCAGAGAGCAGTCTTTCACGAACTTTTGAAGGTTCTTTTCAAAGTCAGACTATTTTTGTGTATCATGGGTCAGATATGAGAGCTCTGCACATTTCTTGGCATTTGTCTTTGGGGTAAATAAAGGTCCCTAAGGACCCTGCCACATCTCTTCTTTCAGAAGGGTTCAGGGAAATGTTTGAACTAGATAGGCTCTCTACTACAGAATATTAATCTGTTCCTAAATCTGGGCTCCTTCAAAGAACACTGGAGGAGGTAGATGAAGTATGTCTGGCACATTGGGAGAAGTGGTTTTAGATAAAGTGTATTTAAGACTTCAAGTAAAGGGGAATCAAAGTCTTCATTATTGTTATAATTGAATTAAAGTTAAGGCAGGAAATGATGTTTTCAGTTTGCCTGCAGGTATTTTAAATCCCAACATATATTTTTATACAAGTATAAGCTGGCACGAAATTTCTTCCAAAGAAGTAACAAAATTTAGTACAGGAAATTTTGTTTAAAAAATTTCCTTATAGAATTTCAAAATTCAATTTTGCATTTTCAGATGCCAATCTTTATTCTAATATTTAAGAAAGATTATTCATAAGAAATATTATTTGCTTATTTTATAAGAATCAATAAAATATAAAGGCTATTGTGATTTTCCAACAGTTCAAAATATAGGAAAAGAAAAACAGAATAATTAGTTTCCATGCATACTACAAGATTTTTAGAGAATTAGGAGGAAATGGCTTTGCTTAATAAAGTGATTACCATATTCTGTAGGAATTTTTCCAAAGTTCATAAGTGATATATAAGTAGATGTGCTGATTTAATAAGCTTTACTTCAGAGAAATTATATGGTTCAGGTATCATTTATTTTGTTTTAATTTATGGCTCTGGGTGACATAAATAAACTATCTTCTTTCTCCTTTCTCTAAAAAAAAAATCAGTTTATAAAATAGCACCCTTAGAAAACACAGCACCAAAGTCAATTCCCAAAGAGAGCCAATGACATTCCATGATAAACTGAGCTGCATAAAAGGTACAAACCAGGAGACACACACGCACACACAGAGTTGATTGAAAATTAATTGGAACTCATGTTTTCATATAAATTTCAGTCCATTATTGTTGCAACCAAAAAAAAAAAAAGAAGTTTCACAGGATGGGGGACAAAGAAAAGAAGAAAGTTTCTTCTATCCTGTTTGAATCATATTTGAATCAATCTCTATGGGGCTACTACAAAATCCTTTAAGCCCACTAGCCTCTTAGCTACATAAAATTAATGAGGCATCTCAAGCATTCATTTTTCTACAGCAAGCAGCTTTAGGCTCTCCAGTTGGACACCTACAATTCACAAAATTAGAAACACTGAACTAAGGGAGGCATTTGCGCATTATCCCTGCATACCATATAGTATTGTAATGTAAACTAGGAAGGATATTTGAGGGATTAAGATGATGAGATATAGGTTGAGTTACATTTTCTAGGGTTAATAGGGGCACGTCTCCAACTCTGTGCTCTTCTCTTGACCATTAAAAGTTTCCATTTTCCCAACAGGATGTAAAGTCTTACACAGATAAACATTACAAACTACAATACTTATAACTATCCAATCCTAAGAGTCTATTATTCCATGATATTAGCTACTCCCATACAATACTCTGATTAAGCCTCAAATACATTAAGCCTGATTATAATCAATTTTTTTTCATAATACTACCTTCTTGCTAATGCTCATAACACTTGGCTCCCAGGGATGTATTTATAATGAGATGGCAGGGTGTATTTTCCATTAAAGGCCTCTGTTGGAGCTACCATAGTGTTTCTTCTCATGTATTACAAGTTCAATACTCTCTCCCCCCCCCCCTCTTTTTTTAACTGTTTGCCTCACAATAACCAACCCCTTTCCAAGTGATTAATTTTCTATTCTAAATCAGTGTGCTCCTTTTCCCCATTGTTTTGCCAAGGTTTCTATTCTAATAATCCTCTTCTTCTTTCTTCCCTGGTCCCTTCCAGACATCTTTAGCCACAAACTTCACTCCCCTGTTAAAAAAAAAAAAAAAACAACAACCAAAAAATCAAAACCAAAACCAAAAAACAGAACACAGCCCTCTTTTCAATAATATTGAGGCCTATGAGACTCAAAATTATTCTCTCAGAGTTACCACATTATTTTGAAGAGTTACTCCATAAATGAAACAAAGTCCTATATTATCAAAGCTGTAACTCAGAAGGTGTTGCAGCTCTTTATGTTCTATGACCTCAGCCAAGGCCCTTGATTGAATTGCAGCCATGCATTAAATCAACCACCATGTATATGCTATTTGTGGTATTTTATAAATACTTGGGGAGGGGAGAAAAAATTTTTAAAAATCAAAGAAAAGTTATACAATTTTTCACATATAGGTGTTTCCAAGACACTTTTGACCAAAAAAAAAAAAAAGCTTCACTTTGTTTGGGAGCTTATACAAATTATCTGATGAGATATCCTCTAAGAATGCTGAAATGACAGAAAATAAATAATGGAAGCATAATAGATTGCAGATGGGAACTGTCATCCTATGAGTGAACAACACCTAGCTGGCGAATACTATAAGCTTGTTAAAGGCTCCTTTATGAATTAGGCACTGGATATTCATTATATTGCATATCCAAATCATAATTCTTTTTGATTTATTTCTCCAATTTTACTAGAATAGAAACAGTGAGCTGTTAGCTAGGCTAAGTCCATAAATATCTCTTGGCCTGTTTCCAGTAGGTTTGAGCACAGAAGGTGGGATGCTTGTTGCATAAAGTAAAATCCACAACAGGTTTATAAAAATGCTATCTCCCTCAGTTATAGAGAAGACATTCAGAACAGACCGTCTTTTCAGCACTACAATTTTCATAGTGGAAAGAAGGAAAAGCTAAAAATGTCTTGTTCAGGAATCCATATCTGTGAACCAAATTAAACTGCAGATTTCTCCATACGTCTTATATTCTGGTAAGGGCCATCAAGACACTATTCCTATCTAGAAGGGAATTTTGCAAGTTTGCTTTACTTAGTTAAAAAAAAAAAATCTGGAGGAGGGGGTGTGGACCAACAACTCCACATAAACTTAGTAAGAAAAGTTACAGTAAGTCTCTTTTCCCATTTTCTTATATTTGTGTAGCTGTTAGACATTTTGCAAAGGAGGGGAGCACCAGCCAGCCTTTCACAACAAAAGGGCTACTGTCACTGAGCCAGTCCCAGACATGGTGGAAACCAGCCCACAGGAAAAGGCCTGGCTCCAATGTTAGGCCCTGGCCGAGTACAGTCACTATATTCACTCAAATTGGCAACAGGTCTCAGTGTTCCTGGCTTTGAGCTGTGAACAAGGGTCAGGATTGAATAACCAATTATACAACCGCTGACTGAGTTTATCCAAGGTTTGCAAACTGCTATAATAGCCCAGTATTCAACTGACTGTTTTATCCTTTTCCAGATATACTGTCATATCTCCCCTTGAGCTCCATTTACATGTCACTTTATTACATATATCCATTAAAAAGGTTAATACGATGTCACACTCAATGCCTAAATGTTGCCTTTTGGTATCCTTGCCTCTCTCTAGCATGGATCATATAGGCACCTTTTTCTCTGTAAGTTAAACCAGGTTTCTGTCAAGAATAGAGAACAGTGTTTGAAAAGAACAATTGTCAAATGTCAACAGTTTCAAAATTACTCTACTATGCTATTAGGCAGTATGAAAACACCTTCGTATATTAGTAATTTAGAAACTCAGGAGACTGGCAGTTCAGAATAGCACCCCTAAGTTAATTAAGGTCCTCGTATAAACTTACCTACAGTGAAGTAGCTGCAACTGTCCTATTGGCCCAAATTCCAAGTCTCCCTGAAAGTAGAAGAATCTAATGGAACCCTTAGATTCTTGTGGAGTGTAGGCTCATGTGAATATTTGGCTCTGAATACCCAGTGTGGTTAGAGAATGAGATACAAACATGAAGTCAAATTTCAAATTAATTCTCTAAGTAGTTAAAATCTGAGTCTTGTTAAATTGAATGAGGATTAGTGAGAAGTGGTGGTGAATAGTGAAGTAATTAAGAGTCTATTTTCAGTTGCTGAAATTCTATTTTCGTTTCATATTAGATTTTCACAGGTGTGCTGTATAGAAACACTGAGGCAGCAAGTGGGCACACTGGATAAAGCTCTGGGTCTGGAGTCTGGAAGACTCATCTCCCTGATTTTAAATCTGACCTTAGACATCTACTAGCTGAGTGACCCTGGGCAAGTTACTTAACTGTGTTGGACTCAGTTTTCTCATCTGTAAAATGAATCGGAGAAGGAAATAGCAAGCCACTCCAGTATTTCTGTGAGAAAATCCCAAATGGGGTCACAAAGAATAAGACAGAACTGGAAAATAAATGAAAAATAACAACAAAAAGGAAAGTTTATTGCCCTTTTGGGTCAGGAGTCCTGTGTTCAAATTCAGTCTTTTTTGTTTATTAATTGTGTAGACAAGTCACTTTGCTTTTATAAAGGTCAGCTGGCTCATCTCTAAAAGACAGATGATGATGATAATTACACTATTTTCTAGAATTGTCATGGGGAACACACTTTAGAAACCTTAAATCACTTTATAAATGGGAGTTTATTTTTTAATCACTAAAGGTATGTTCACTGCTTTTCAAAATCAATACCACAAATAGCTTCTAGGAATTTCAGGTTAAATGAAAGGTTTTGCTTTGTTTTCACAATATAAGAATAAGGGTCTCTATGTCATTGCTCTGGTGCTAGGATGAATAGAAGTTAAGACTACAACTCCTCTTGGAATTCAAACATGAGAATGCCGACAACAAAGACTAGCTGAGTCAATTTAAGATGATACCAGGCTATAAAAAGGTATTATAAATTTGATTTAGATTTTGGTTCATCAATTTTGTCTCTCTTTTTTCAAAGATATAAGGTAAAGTTCTAAAAGAAAAACATGAAGAAACATGCCTATCAGAAACCTGGATAGCCAAAAGCAAAGCATAGCAGAAAATACATTCTGATAAGACTTAGCCTAATCTCCAGACCCTGAATTAGGAGTAAACAGACAACTTTCTGAATTCCATCCCAGACATATTTGGAATATGACATAATTACAAACTGATAGTTATGAATTTCAGGCATGACTGTTAAAAACATGAAAACAAATATTTTAAGGTACTTATCTTTTTTTGTGATTAGAGTTGACCAAGTCCACTGATGGATAATAATTACAACTCATACTTATTTGGCACTTCAAGGTTTGTAAAGGAGTTTTTTATATATTATATCATACAGTCCTTACAACTTGACCACACTGAGAGTAGGTGTTAATAGCATTTCCATTTTGTGGATGAGGAAACTGGATCTCACAGAGGTTAAGGGACTTGTCTGGTTCACCTGGCTAGTAGGTGTCTGAAGTAGGTTTTGAATTCCTGGTTCCAAATCCGGCACTCCATTTACTACATTAGGTTGACACTAGACAGGCACAGAGGTATTCCAGCAAATAGGAAAACATTGAGAGGCAACTCATTAAACATGTACACATGAAGAATGTTATAAGAATCTGCTTCTCAGTGCTGCCAGGGTAGCTCTGTGTTAATTCTAAAAGTCAATTCTTTGTGGACCAGATTTAGGAGGTATCAATGACACCATTTAGACCAAGGGTTCTTAACCTTTTTTGTGTGTGTCATGGACCCCTTGATAGTCTGGTTGATACTTCTGAAAATAATGTTTTTAAGTGTACAAATAAAATACATAGGATTGCAAAGGAAAATAATTATGTTGAAATACAGTTATCAAAACTTTTTTTTTCTAAAGTTCTCAGATGCTAGGTTATGAACTCATGACTTAGATGAAAGATCTGGGGGAGATCACCGGAAGAGTATAAAACTCCCAGCTTTTCACTATTACCCCAATATAACTTAAGTAATGGGAAAGAGAACATTTAATAATGCTAAAAATTTTTAAAGTAATTTGTCTGCTATCCAAGAATCAGCCCAAGTATGGAGAGGCTCATGGCCATTACCAGTCACTAGCAATTTGGACATAGAAACAAATAAACCAAGATAACTACAAAATTACTCCCAATACTTCACAATACTCTTCTATTTCTTTAGAGATGGTTAACAGAGTAGGAGAATAGTGGGAAGAGCAACTAAAGAAAACACAGCTTTCAGATCACCTATAAATAATTAAAATGTCCATACTGTAAGTGTGAGATTTGTATCCAAGGACAAGTTGACATCCTATGAATCATGTCAAGATTGACATTTTTCATATAAATGGAACCAGAAGACAGAAGCTGTTGTTAGATGGTTCATAGGTTTTCCTTTGAGAGACATATAAAGGATTGAAAGACATATAAAGAGCTGATTTCGCTATGTACTTAGAAAGAAGAATCTATCTATCTGTGTATCTGTCTATCTATCTATCTATCTATCTATCTATCTATCTATCTATCTACCTACCTACCTACCTACCTACCTACGTATCTATAGATACTTGGATCATCTTGCTTTGTAGGTGCCATGACAGACATAAGCAAAAAATGCCATTTTTATAATAACCATGGATTATGGAGTTATCCATATTATCCATATTATCCATCTGTGTTAGAGGATGAAAATATCATGAAATTCTATAACAAACCTGTTAAGATCTTCTAAACCAAGTCAACATATATGAGGATATTTGGTGATTTCAGTACAAATGTAGGCACAAGTGAGAGTGATAATTAATAGGATTGAAAGGTGGTTTAGGACAAAGTAATGAAAGAGGCTAAATTGTTTGCAATAAATGTTTTGTTAAGTCTCATGGCTACATGAAAAAACTTTCCCAAGAAGATAGAAGGTGCTAGAGAATTGTGAGCAAAATATATTTAAAATTACCTTGTCTACATCTTGGACAGGAAATGACTGATTACTATTTGAAGAGTGCTTTTTGAATCATCTATCTGTATTCGCCAAATCACTGACTTATCAGAACAAGGGTTAAAATCAAGGACATACTGCAAGAAAAAACTCAAATTATGTAGCTCTTCCGTGGAATATGTTTAAAAAAGAAAATGCATGGACTCTTATTATAAAGAGACATGACAGTCACAGTAACTTTAGTTTAGAATTTGTTATTCACAACGAAGGATTATTAATAACAGCTAGCATTTATATAGCGCTTTAAGGTTTGCAAAGAACTTTGCATATACTATCTCATTTGATCCTAAAACAATCTCATTAAGTAGGTACTATTATTAATCTCCACTTTACAAATGAGGAAACTGGAACTGAGAGGGGTTAAAAAACTTGACCAAGTCACATAACTAGTAAGTGTCTGAGGCAGGGTTTAAATTTAGGTCTCCCTGACTCCAAATCCAGTATTATATCCACTTTACTATT
Organism: Pseudochirops corinnae; assembly: GCA_028646515.1. Taxonomy (NCBI): domain Eukaryota; kingdom Metazoa; phylum Chordata; class Mammalia; order Diprotodontia; family Pseudocheiridae; genus Pseudochirops; species Pseudochirops corinnae. The sequence goes on along the minus strand of CM053585.1, from coordinate 416,553,243 downwards.
TAGCTGCTTCATTAGCAGAACATATGAGGAGGTATATCAATATTTGCTGAGTTAAAATAAAGGAGAAATGACAAAACAGGATCAACAGAGCAAGAATATATACCTATACGTTTCTCATCTAACAAAGTTCTTTCTATGGAGACGTTAATGTAAGATTACTTGATAGATACAACCACAGTATAAATTTATTCAGTAATTCTCTGAGGACTAATGTAAAACAAGAAATCTCCAATAAATTATAAATTTCTTGAGGGCAAGAACTTCATTTTATTGTCTTTGTATTTTAAATACCTAACAAAACACCTCATACCTCACACATACTTGATGTGAATTTATGAAATTGAATTCAATAACCAGTACAGAACCCAAATTGAAGAGGAATTCCCAAGGGATAGTTAGTTCCTCTATATTTTTTTTGAATGATTTGTTTATTTACTTTTAGTTTACAAGATTCAGTTCCACAATCACTTGAGTTTCAGATTTTCTCCCCTCCCTTCCCCTACCCCCATGGTGGCATGCAGTCATGTATAGGATCTGCAAATACTTTCACATTGTACAATAGTTTGGTTATATAGAAGGGTTGTACCCAATGAGTGATCACTGGGAAAAAAAAGCAAAACCAAACATGAAAAAGAACGATAGCATGTTATGCTTCAGTCTCTGTTTAAACTATAGTCTTTCTATGTCTTTCTCTGAGTTTAGATTTCTCCTTCCATCCTCAGGATTGTAGAGATGTCTTTCAGCTGTGCGTTGTTGGCTCCTCTATATTTTTGTTTGTAGATGACATTGCACTAACTAGATCAAGGCCTAATATCCTACAACAACTCCTCAGGCATACAGATAATTACTCAAAACTTTTTGGCATGATAATCCACACTGGAAAAAAAAAACCAAGTCGATAACACATGATTAATCTCCAGACCTTGATATACAGTTGAATGGAGACCCTAGTCAGGCATTCCATCAGATTGTGTGTATGTGTGTGTGCGCGCATGGGTGTGTGTGCGCGCATGGGTGTGTGTATGTGTTTAAAATAAGTCATAGAATCAGAGTCATAGAATCATGTAATTTCAGGTTGAGAGAGACCTTAGCAGCCAAAAGAATCATCACTATATCATACCTTCAGTCTCTGCTTGAAGATTGCCTATGAGGAGAAACCTATAACTTCCTAAAGAAGTCCAATGCTCTTTTGGGTTGCTCTAATTATTAAAAAGTTTTTCCTTATATCAAGATTGAATTTGCCTCTCTGTAATTTCCTCAGTTCCCTAGTTTATCATTCCTTCTAGCTCTGACTTCCTTAGTCAAACAAACAAACAAACAAAAAATTCATAGATCTAGAGCTTGAAGAGACTGAAAGGGCCATCTAAGTTAGTCTATTTTATAGATGAAGAAACTGATACCCAAGCAGATTAAATGAATTGTCCAAGGTCACTCAGGTAAGTATAACAGGTAGTATAAAAATGCTGGTTCTTTGATTCTGCAGGAAATGTGATTTCCCCTGTACTACGTATGCCATCTCCCTGTAAATCGAACCCTCTCCTTCACTGTCAGACCTTCAAATGTTTCAAGATTACTATCAGGTTCCTTCCCCCACCCCTAGTCTTTTTCTTCTCAGATTGAAATATCCATAGTTTCTTTACTTGCCTGTAGCACTTTCAATTATTTGTAATCTAGAAAACTCCTTCCACCCCCACCTAAATCTGTAATTGTATCAGAAATTCCAACATGGAAACTCCTTTTTATGATGAAAGGTAGGTACTCATCTATAACTTAGAAAGTTGTCTGGGGAACTGATAGGTTAAATGATTGGTCTAGTCTGTCATTTACGTAGTACATGGTATATGTTAGAGGTGGGACTTCAACACAGGTCTTTGTGGACTCTAAGACATGTCCAACCACATGTTTTCTTTCACAAGCAATGCAATCATACGCAACCCCTTTCGCACATGTCTGGGCGACATCTTTACATACTAGCTTCCCTGGCTTTCTTCAAGTCTTAGCTAAAAACTCATCTTCTACAAGAAGCATTTGCTATTCTTTCATACTTCTAGTGCCTTCCCTCTGAAATTACCTACAGTTTATCCTATACGTATCTTTTTTTTTTTTTAATACTTTGGTCTTTTTTTTTTTTGCATTTTATCTCCAGTAGACTGTAAACACTTTGAGAGCAGGGGCTCTTTTTGTCTTGTTTTTTTTTTTTTTTTGGGGGGGGGGTCTTTTTTTCATTCCAAGTCCTCAGTCAAGTATCCTGCACATAGTAACCACTTAATAAATTCTTATGGACTTGCTCACTGACTAAATTATTGACTACAAAGAGACAACACAGTGGGCTCAAAAATGAATAGGAAGAGAATTACAAGAATTTCTTTTGGGAAATTTCATAGCATTTTCAATGATCCCTGGCCTGTGTTCTCTCTGTCTCTCTCTGTCACACACACACACACACACACACACACACACACACACAGAGCTTTCAAACAAAAATATTCTTAGTCAGATGTTTTATTTGTAAACCAAGGAAGATGACAAGCTCCAAAGGATTAAAAGGTCAACTAGCAGGAAATGGAAAGGTGCACAGTGAGAATAAGAAGGCTAAAGGCTATGGCATATACCCAGGGATGAACTGTGCACAAATTTCATAAACAATATAATCCAAGAAACGTCTGATTATAAAAGGAGGTGGTCTATTTAAATAATGAAAGCAAAGAAGAATAAATAGTTTGAATATTGCAATAACACCTATGGATCACAAAAAAAAGCCTGTAAGTCCTCAAGTGCATTGTAAAGTCACTCTTTGGAAAATCTGGGAAAGGCATGAACACATATCATACATGTTAAGAAGGCATAGGTGGGTAGTGATCTGTACAACTAGAGAAGGAACCTATATCAGTGGCACCAAGGATCTGCTGAAGTATTAACCCACAATAGAATTCAAAAGGATAAAGCAATAAGGTAGGTTTTAGTGTCTTCTTTTGGAAATGATCCTACCATATTTTATAGTTACTTACTAATTACCATATCCACACCTGCAGACAGAATATCCACCAATCAATCAATCAACCATTCAACAAAGAAGCATTGATTAAGTATCCAAAAGGTACCAAGAACTGGGCTAGGCACCGAGGAATAAAATAAAACAGTTGCAATACTCAAGGACTTTTCATTGTATTGGGGAAGACAACATGGACAAATAGAGGACTACATAAAATAAACACAAATAAAATATATGTAAAGTAAATCCCCGATAATTAATTGGGAAGGAATGAATATGAGGAAAGGCTTGGTATAGTCTCTATTTGAACTGAGCTTTGAAAGAAACTAGGGATTCTAAATGCAGAGGTGAACAGGGACAGAACAAACAAAAACCGCATCTATTTTCATAAAGACTACCACTATTCCAGAGTGTAAGAAGGCATAAAAATATGAATAGAATGCAAATTTAATTGAATGCAAGTTTCTTGAAGGTAGAGACTGCTTTGTTTTTGTTTTAAATTTTGAAAAAAAAAATTAAATTGCTCAGCAGCAGAAGCAGGGCAGGAATAGGGGATAGTCAATGGTGTAGTCAGGAAGACTAGAAGTCTTACCTTGACATGTACTAGCTCTGTGACACTCATAAATTAAACAATGTCCCAGTGGCATTGGCAACTCTCTCAGATTAAGTTATAGTTGAGTTGTTGATCTGTATAGATTGAAGGAGTTTCTATGCTGAAATGTCCCTATAGCTGTAGTACTTACCATAGTGTACAAGAGAATTAGCATTTAATAAATGCTTGTTGTTCAATAAAAGAACATTTAAAAGTTAAAAAGCAAGTCAATCAACCACAATATTGTGGCAGAGAATTAATATTTTACTTTGTCTCATGAAACAAGCTGTCAGCGTATAGGAGCAATGAAGATGGAAAGTAGAACGCAGTTAACAAATGCTTAGAATTCTGACTCCATGATGCAAAAAGCTATTCTTTATGAGAAATTCTCTGTTTTGCTAAGGGCCCTGTTTCTTTTGTCACTTTCTAAAAGGAAAAAAAAGCTGAAACATTCCACCGGCCTAATGGAGAATTATGAAGAGGCAAATGATTTTACACTATTTACTGGGGTTTTCCAGGAACCACCTTCATCTCCTTATCCAAAGAACATTTTAAAGAAGAATGAATTTTCTCTGCAGTCCTCTCTTTAAATATGTCTAGTTCAGCTGCCAGTCTCTGGTATTTTTTTTTTTTTTGCATCACAAAAGGATTTAGGAACTACATTGTCCTGTTCCTGTAATAGACTCTTGATTGAGTTGAGATCTAAATGACACATAGTGTAGTGAATGATAGAAAAGAAGCCAGAGGGAGACTCTATTTTTCTTTTACTCCTAAACCAATTACATAAATGCTATGTGTAACATGAAAATTCACCATATTATCTTTTCGTGGGAATCTACACTACAAAACTATATCAAACTATAATGTACTTTGTAGTCAAGTTGTATAAGATTTTCCATATTAATCTGTTTGTAAATCTATTCAAGATTTCATTCTTTTAATAAATATTCGTTGCAAACCTAGTATGTGCAAGATACTATGTAAATGATGCTGTGGGGGGATAAAAAAATGAATAAGACATTCTTTTCCTTCTAAAGCTTATAATTACATCCAAGAGATAAGAGGTACATTGATACAAATAAGAATGTGAAAGTGCAGAAAGGGAGCTACAAACAAAACACTATGAGGGTTCAGAAAAAAGGAAACATTCCTTCCAGGTGGAGTGGTCAGGGTAGATACCATGGAGGGTATTCTATTTCAAACTGGCCTCAAAGGGTAGATTGGAATTGGGCAGGTATACCTAGGGCAGAAGAACATTCTGAGCAGAAGAATGAATCTGAAAAGTAGTTTAGTGTGCTAGATAGTTTATTGAACCTGAAGTTAGGTTTGAGTCCCATCCCAGATGCTTACTAGTTCTTTCCCAGAATTAAAGCAAGGATAATGCTACTTGAAACATCTCCCTCTCAGGATTGCTATGTGGACAAACTCTCTGCAAACCTTTAAATGCATCTCTTTAAACTTCCATGAACAGGTGCAAAGTGATATTAATAGAACAAGAAAAAACAATATATACAATGACTTCAACAATTAGAATGGAAACAACAACAACCAAACAACTGAAATTGAATGCTATGAAATTAGAGTAAGCAATGTTGACCCCCAAAAAAGAGGCAAGAACAAACCTTCCTTCTTTGAAGAGGTAAGAAAAAATGGGCATGTGCAGTCTAAGACTTGACTGGAGTCTTGGTTAGGTTTTGCTGGACTGTTTTTTTCTTCCCCTTTAAAAAAATTGTATATTACACAAGATGGCTCTCTGATAGGAGAAGAGAGAAGGGAAATTGTAAGATGTATAGATATATTTGGAAATGAAGATGATATAAAAACAAAATATATCAATATTTTCCCCCAATACTATGCTTCATCTTTTTCCTTACCTCCCCATAACCAGTATCCAAATGCCCAATCTTTCTTTTCTTCAACTACCAAAACAATCAAATCTGACCATATTATTTTGTTACTTAGGAAAGGGATTCTGTAGGATAAAACATAAATTTTGTTTGATATTTAAAGACCTTCACAATCTGGCTTCAAGCTAATGATCCAGACATTTCACATTACTCTCCATCACAAGTCTAGTTTACTGGAGTACTTGCAGTTCTCCAAACATGAAATTCTATCTCCCACTTCCTTGTCTTTGCAAAGGTTGCTTCCTCTGTTTGGAATGTTTTCCATGCCCATTTCTGGGCTATGGAACCAATAGCTCTCTTCAACACTCAGTTCAAAGTCTAACTCCTGCATGAGGTCTTTCCTGATCTCTGTAGGTGTCGTGGTATCCTCTAAAACCAGGGGAACAAGTTGTATTTAGTTTATATATGTTTGGTATGTACTAATCTGTGTAAATTGTTTCCTCCAGTTGCATGTAAGCTCCTTGAAGACAGGAATTATTTTCCTTTGAATTTTTTTCTTCCCAGTCTAGCACAGTCTTTAGAACACAGTAAGCAATTCTTGTTGCACCAAATTGAACTGAATTGTTTCCTCCAACATGACTTTCTTCTGTATTTAAGTGGTTACATGTAGTATCTCTTCCAACTTTAATCTCTTAAGCAACTAACCCAAAGGTCAGTTCGTGTTAGTGGAGTTATGAACTGATTCAACCATTCTAGAGAGCAATTTGGAACTATGCCCAAAGGACTATAAAACTGTACTTACCCTTTGATCTATCAATACACCTGCAGTAGCTCTAAATCCACAAAAGGGAAAAGGACCTATTTGTGCAAAAATATTTATAGCAGCTCTTTTTGTGCTGGTTAAGAATTGGAAATTAAAGGGAAGCCTATCAATTGAGGAATGACTATACAAGCTGATATAATTGTGATGGAATATTATTGTTCTATAAGAAATGAAAAGCAGGATGATTTCAGAAAAAACCTGGAAAGACTTATATGAACTGATGCAAAGTGAAATGAGCAGAGCCAGGATAATACTGTACTCAGTAAGAGCAACATTGTACAATGAAAACTGTGAAGGACTTAGCAATTCCCAGCAATACAATGATCCAAGACAACCCCAAAGGATTAATGATGAAGCCTCCAGAGAAAGAATTGATATTATTTGAATACAAACAGAAGCAAGCTATTTTTCACTTTCTTTATTTCCCTTCTTTTTCTTTTCTTCAAGTCTTCTGGTACAAAATTACTAATATGGAAATGTTTTACATGATTGCACATGTGGAACTTATATCTGATTGTTTACCATTTCATAGAAGAGTAAGGGGAGGGAGAGGGTATGGAAGAATCAGGAACAGAAAATGTTTAAATTATTTTAACATATAATTGGGTAAAATAAAATATATTCAAAATACTTCAAGTCATCAAAAAAAGAGATTGTGGGAAAAGAAGAGATTCTATGAGAATATCTTGAGGTACACTCACAATTATGGGACATAGATGAGGATATAGCAAAGGAGGCTGCAAAGGAGTGGCCACAAAGGTAGGAGGAGAATCTTTCATTGTTATTCAATCATTTCACTTTTGTTTGAGTCTTTGTGACCCAATTTGCAATTTTCTTGGTAAAAATACTGGAGTGGTTTGCCATTTCCTTCTCCAGCTTATTTATAGATAAGGAAACTGAGGCAAACAGGGCTAGATGACCTGCTCAGGGTCACACAGCAAGCAAATGTCTGAGGCCAAATTTGAACTCAGGTCTTCCTGAGTCCAGGCCCGGTTTATTCACTGTGTCACCTAGCTGCTCAGAAGGGGAACCTGGGAGAACCAATATGTTGTTAAGTCATGAAAATCCAGACAGAATATTATTTCCAGAAGGAGAAAGTGGTCAATAGTGTCATGTTCTTCAGAGAGGTCAAGAAAGATGAAGACTAAGAAAATGTGATTCGATTGTCAATTAAGAAATTTTTTTAGTAATTTTAGATAATGCAGTTTCAGTTGGGTGAAAAGGTTAGAAACAAAACCCAAAGAGATTGAGAAATAAACGAATACAAGACAAGTCAAGGAAGGAGTATAGATAGTTCCTTCTTCCTGCCCCCCTGGAGTTTGACTGTAAAAGAGACTCCATATATAGTGTCATAGCAGGAAGGTATGGCATGGTCAAATGAGGAACTTTTAAGTTTGGGAAAGCCTTGGGTATGCTGGCAGTCATGAAATTAAGTAGAAAGGGAAAAAAATGAAGATTACAGAGAGGAACAGGCTGTGAGAGGAACTGCTGGATTTAGATTCTCAGTTTTATACCTGTGTTCCAAAATTTAATAAGTGAGATTGCAACCTATTTTTTAAAACTCAGTTTCTTGTTATCTGTCTTTTTTTCTTTTCTTTTTTGAATTGACCTGCGATTTCACTGGTACAGCAAGGGCCTAATAAGGAATTCCCTCCTACAATGAAGATTAGTAAATTACATTGTATGTATTATATATATTTTTATATTAGTAAATAATAATTTTAGCTATTTGGGTCAGTGAGAAGTTTAATGTCACACTTAAGGTCAAATAATCAGAGGCCTAGCTTGTACTCATTCCTCCTGTCTGTGAAGACAACTCTTCACTATGGCACACTCATTTCCTCTTATTAACTGGAAACGATCATTTTTGATGTGTAACTTCAAAATTGTTCCTAAAATGTTTTCCTTGAAATTTTGGAATGCCAAGTAAATTCTTCTATTCAACAAAAATAATATTTCCAATAAAATGCATTAAACATTTTAATATATCTAATATACTTAGATAGAAGTCAAAAGACGGGGCATTAAATAAGTAAATATTTATTGAATCCCTTCTGTGTTGTCATCAGAGTGCTAGGTACCATGGAGAAGGTGTGTGTGTGTGTGTGTGTGTGTGTGTGTGTGTGTGTATGTATGAACAGAGAAACAGATATAGATAAAAGATAGACAAAGACAGACATAATTCTTTTTCTAAGTATTTTACAATCTAACATGGCAGGGGAAAAACTGAACTTCTATAAAATAAAGAAAATTGCACTTGCAAAACTAACAACATTGTTTCCTTAATTCTAACCTATGTGAACCATTTAGTTCAGGGGGGTAAACCCCTTATGTGAAGTTTTTTCTGGTTTTCATACCTTCCCTCCATTCTGGCCCCAGTGTAAACTTCTCAAATCATCTTATATTTATCTGTGGACATTTTATGTCCTTCTGAGTAGATTATAAGCTCCTGACGCAAAAGACAATTTCATTTTTATATTTATGTCATATGTACTAGACATTAATAATTGTTGTAATGTTTATTGAATTGTTATACTGTGCGATACTAGCTATACTGAAATAAAATATGAAAAAAAGTAATAATGAGTGTATGCTCTGGATCTAAGTCCTAAAGAATAAACAGGAGAGATCAGAAAAGAATGAATTCTATGCATACAGGGTAGAAATGAGTATAGTATATACCATGAGTAAAAATTTCCTGATTATGAGTTCATATATGCTGGTGAACAATAAGAAATAAAGATGATGGCATAAGGCATTGATCATGAAATGCTTTGAGTTAGTGGGAAAAATTTGAGCTTAATACAAATGGCATTAGAGAGCTGCTATTGTTTGACAGCAAATGTGATTTATTAAATCAAGTATTTTTTTCTAGGATGGTGATTGGTATGGGCAATGGTGTCAAATTCTAATAGAAATGAGGATAATAAAACCATATATGAGGATCCCTGCAGGTCACATATTAGCTTAGAAAATCCCATGTTAATTTTAACTACATTTTGTTGTACTTTTCTATTTTGTTAAATATTTACCAATCATATTTTAGTCTAGTTTCTAGTCCACTCGAATGTGTTGTGGTTTGCATGTCACTGCAGGTCACCTTTGACATGTCTGGTATAGGGAATTACTAGGGAGGGAACTAGCACTACACATGGACAACTGAATTGCAACTTTTGATCTTAGGTGTTTTTGAAAACTATAATCTAACATGGAAAGAAATGCATGAATATAGATAAATTATATAAAGTAGGTATAAATAAATAAAAGGAAGATGAAATACTGTGAGATCATATCAGAGAGATTACTTCTAGTTGGGGACATCACAAAATGAGGCAGGATTTAAGCTAGTAGGTTAGGCTAGCTGCAGAAAGTAAAAATGGATTGGATGGAGAAAGTACTATAGAGGAAGGGAGAACAGATCCATGTACACAATAAGGAGGATGCAGACTATGGGAATGGGTTAAATAGCATATGAGGAATAATAATATTATAGAGGGGATTCATACTTTGGTTAGGGATCAGATTACATTGCTTCTAAATTACGTTCAAAATCTAAGATTCTGAGATTCTTTCCAAGGGCACGCATGAGAAGAAATGTTATAGTATTGTTAGAAAGAGTATTGTTAGGAAGTGGAATTAGTCTCAAAGAAGTTGATGAACCATTCAATTATTGTTCCTAGATGTGGTACCAATATTTGATCTTTTACTACTCTTTTAATCACTAGAGGTCATAGAGCTTTGTAAGGATTTAGATAACTTCATATACCACAGAGTAAGTCAATCACAAAAGAAGCAGTCTTACCTAAATAATTATCTTATAAATTTTTTTTAGGCACATCTCTCTTAATTCATTTTCACTCTCCATTTTTTACTCTTCATGCTCTCTCATTCCCTCTCTTCCCCCCCCCTCCCCATCTCCCACATGCTATTACCACATGGGATTAATTTTTATCTTTAATCTCTGCTCTGGCCAACTGTCAGAGCATCTCAAAGCTGCCTGCCTTAAAATCTGTGGGTTATGATGCTGCTGTTCCTAACAGATAAAGGTGAAAACAGTATAGAAGGAAAGAAAACACACAGGCCCATAAAAACAAGAGCCTATTGTTAAAAACATCTGTATTTGCCTTTACCTGAGAGGGAAAAAAGTAAAACCTATTTGTATTTTGCCACTTCTTATCCTCTGTTCCACTCATTCAGCAAGAACTCTAAAATTATGAAAACAAAAGAAAAGTTTTACGGAAAGGAACTTTCATATACATGACTGGAAATAGATGTAAAAGAAACAAGAGTATGAGCTAGCTAAAGTACACTGAAAACACTATTAAAATTGTACATATTTTTCATCCAGTTAATTAGCAGGATTTTTTTTTTCAACTAGTCTATAAAATATGTCAAGGTCAGTCAATTCCGGCAGTTAGTGTGGGGAAAAATAAAGGCAAATAGGAGGAATGTGAAGCAGTTGGGAAGAAAAAGAAACTTCATTTGGGTCAAAAATGAATACTTTTATGTTGTTTTTTTTTTGCTTTTGGTTTTTTGGAGGGGAGAGGATAGGGCAATTGGGGTTAAGTGACTTGCCCAACGTCACATGGCTAGTTTTTGTGTTAAGTGTCTGAGGCTGGATTTGAAATCAGTTCCTCCTGACTCCAGGGCTGGGGCTCTATTCACTACTTTTATGGTTTAACTTACAATTTATCCACATTCTGGTAATCAGAAAAAAATCTGTATAGAATATAGGGGCAACAAGATAAGAGGGAGTGAAGAGGCTTAATAATCCATAGGGTATATAATCAGCATAAACACATTTAGTACAAGAACACATTTTACAGAGCTGTAGTCTCAATAACATGGATGTACCTCAACCCTTGGTCAACAGTGCAGCTAGATATCTGTTCATGCCTTCTTATTCTATATCATTATTGTCCATCTCCTCCTGTAAATTTTCCACACGGGGTCCACCCCATGTTCTGGGGGCTCCTCTCCAATTCTATTGACATTATGCAGATAACAGTGGAGTATGTGGACTGTTCATTGGTTATCCCCTGCCCTTTCCACTTGACTGGGCTATCCTATTAAATAAAACCTTTAGCCTATCTTCAGTTATGAAATATATAATAGAAGGTAAACTGAAATCCTAAATATATTGATGAGTTGAAAAAGGCCATTTTTTTCCTAAATTTTCTTAAGGGTTTTTTTTTAAGGCAAAAATGTGTTTAGTGCTTTTTTTTTTTCCAGTGGCAGAAACAGAAATGTGATTTCATTCATATAGGAATCTGACGAGGGGATTCCCTCCCTCAACACATATGGCATCTTCTCTGAAACTTATTTGAGAGTTGCCTAGGGCACTGAGAAGTTAAGTGACTTGCAAAGAATCACATAGTATGTGTATATATGTATGCATGTGTGCATATACAGTGTGGTATGTGTATAACTACAAATACATACATACATATAAGTCTATGTATGGAACTCCAAAGCCATGTTTTTATTCATGAGGCTTTGCTGCTTCTCAACATCCTATTTTCCCCAACTTGTGCTAAATTTTAACACATTTTAAGCTCTCAAATAAAACCCATTTAAGTAGAATCTTTAAGATCAATATTTTGGTGGAAGATCAATATTTTGATGGGAATTCATGCACCTATGAAGATTGTTGAATCAGGTTTTATTGACCATGTTAAAAGTTGATCATAAGCTATCAAACAAATCAGGGAATAGCTGATACAATCAAGGCCATTAAGATAATAAGAATAAGTAGAATGAACCATGGTCCAATTATTTTAATCATCTTAAGCTGATTGAATCACACATTCAGCAGCACAGTAATTACCTCTGGAATTGTCAAATTACTGTACAGACTTTACCCAATACTGGTGTGAAATAAAAGATTTTAAATATTATAATGAGGTTGCAAAGAATGATTTTCACGTTTTTGTCACTACTGATGTTATATTAGAAAGAAAAAAAAATATTTAGGGTTTACATAAAACAAGCTACACAATTACCAGTAAGAAATCTGATTCAGTTAGTCATACTCACAGCAGTATTTTATATGTACACTAAACAGTTATTAAAATTAAGCAAAGTAAAATTTTAGCTAATTAATCTTTATATAGGCATATATACACGTTTGTGTGTATACATGCATACATACATACATATATTTAAAAAAAATTTAACATGGAAAGGTGTTTCTCCCTCTACTTAAAATAAACTTGTTTCCTACAGAAAAATGTTCTCTGGAATATGATTCTGCATAGTAACTAGCACATTTTAAGGCACTTGATATCTGAAATATCAATTCTGTGTTAGTCTCTATTAAATAATGCCAGGATAATTAGTCCTCTAGTTCATCAGTTCTAATATGTGCATGGGCATGCACTTTCCACATTTAATTGACACGCTTATGAACTGACACATTTATGAAAAGTACAGTTAGACAGTAGTAAATTGTTTCAGCAGAACGTTTATTTCTCAAAAATATTAATAAATACAATTAGGATTTGAGCTTTGGTTAACTGATCAGATCGTCCATTCATGAGACTCACCTTATTAGTAATAATAGATATTTGGTGATAGGAAAGACAAAAAAACCACCAAGGTATATGATACATACATTAAATACATAATTAACACAATCTTATTCTCAGATACACAAATGACTATAAACTTATTGTAGTTTAAGGCTGTTTAATAGTAAAGTGGACAAAGAAGAGAAAATGAACATTTTAAAATCCACTAACTGATCTCTAAGTTCATTTTTCAAATACCCTAATGTTCATAACCAATAAAAGTTTGTTGAATTGATAAGAACACAACATTTTCACATAAAATAAACAAATATACCAGTGAAGTCATGAAAGCATTAGACTAAGAGTCAAGAGACATCAGTTTAGCCTTTGTTTTGTCACACATTAGGTATGTGACCTTGGATGTGATTTTTCAAACCAAAGGTAAGGTGGGGTCTAAATGACTTCCAAATTACCTTAGAGATATGTGGTTCATGGTTTTCCAAGCTAAAAAGCTAGATGGTACAGTGGGTAAAACACTGGACCTGGAATCAATAAGAACAGAATTCAGGTCCAGCCTTAGACACTTACTAGCTGTGTGACTCTGGGTAAGTCACTTAACTTCTACTTGCCTCAGCTTGTTCTGCTGTAAAATGTGGATAATAACAGCACCTACTTCATCTGTGTAGATAAAATGAGATTAATAATTATGAAAGGTGGTACTGTATCTGACAATATTAAATGCTATACAAATGTTAGTTATTATCTTTCTAATAATTTGATTATTATCTATTAACTACTGTACCATAATTATAAGGAGACAACCAACCCAGGAATCTTAGTGTTAGAAGACATCCTCTATCCTATTAGTGATGTCTAATAATAGATTACTGGCCAGTCACTGAACGTTGTTGCTTCATATTAAGCCTACAGCCAGATAAAAGCTCCAAATAATTGTTCACATAAACTTCTTCTGACTATCTATATATACATACACCCACATACATATACATACATATGTACACTTATCCATATACATGTGTGTGTGTATTTATATATGAAAGAAATGAGCTATGTGGATACATTTGGTCCTAAATTATTGACTGGGTTTTCGGAATTGTGGAAGATACATTACAATATTGTTTTCTCTCTATGCTATTAAAAAGTTGTTCATCTGCTTAAACAGTCCTTATTCTTTCACCAGGAAGAACATAACACTCCACACATTTTAAATCTTATTATGAATAATTTATTTAATAATCGTGTAAAGCATATTTTGTAATAAACACATATTCCACTATCTATCAGCTCAACCATATGATTACTGATGTTTGTATGGGCATGTGCCAACCATTTCTTTGTCTCTTTTTTTTTTTTTGGTTCTCCCTCTACTTATAATAAAGTCTCTGGATGAGTTTCTGGATATTAGAAGATAAAATATGGTTTCTCCAACACCAGATTTTCTCCCCACCAAGACAATGATAACACCATTTAATACTGGGTTAGTGTAAACAGATAGTATTGGTGGTTTGGGACAAGAGAAAAAACATTTTATTAGTTGTGGAGAAAAACATACCAAGTGTACTTTATGATTTTTTTAAAAAGGTAGTTGCAGACACTTGGTAATAATTACAGGTATTCATTCCATCATATGATGGAACGTACTTTTGATAGATGTGTCAGACAAGCATGTCAATTAAATGTGGAAAGTGCATGCCTATTCACATATTGGAACTGATGAACTAGAGGAGTAATTATTCTAGCATTATTCAATGGAGACTAACACAGGATTGATATTTCAGATATTAAAATATTTAAAAGCTGACTTTTTTATATGACAGTGATTCAATCTTGAGGAGTATAATGTATATTTTTCAAACAGCCAATGTGTAAATGGAAAGAAAGGATTTGGACTCAGAAGAACTGGGTTTGAGTTCCAACTCTGCTACTTACTGATTTAGTGACCCACAATAAATCATGTGTCTTTTCTGAGCCTCAATTTCCTCAGTCGTAAAATAGGGATGATACTGCATCTTAAGTTACTTCACAAAATTGTTAAGATTAGTTTCATACTTGAAAACATTTTGTAGACTATAAAATACATTATGAATATTACTTATAACACTAATTTCTAAGATATCATTGTGTAAATCATTTAATTATTTTTATTTTAATTTCATATTGTTAAAAGTGGGGTGTCATCCACAAAGTCCTACAGTGATGTCTCATTATAGAATAGAGGTGATCCTGGATTCTCAAAGACTATACCAACAGAGTTCAATTCTTGTAGTCTGGAAAGCATTCTAGTATGTTCCTATCCACAGACTAGGAACCCGTAAAGGAAATTACAGAACTGTTCATAATCAACAGGCTATCTACCTGGTGGTGATTTCTTTGTCCATGGCAATTCATGAAAAAAATACAAAATTGCTCTGAGTATTGTATAGTATTTTTTATTTATGCCTCTATAGGCTTAGTGGCAGAATGTTGAATATATCAGATTCTAAATAGTAGTAATTTTAGACTATAAATATTTATTTAATTGTTTGCATTTTCTATGTGAGATCCTTGTGACATTACCAGTGAGTCAACATACTCTTGAAAAATCTTTATAATACCAATATTAACATTCTTGCTATAAATGACTCTAGAAGGCAAAAGAAAATTGGAGCTAAATGAAGCATACCCCACAGGGTTTCTATAAAGAAGCAAATCATAGATTTAGAGGGATTCAATTTTTTCATGCATCCCAAGGTACTAACAAATAGCACACCATGGGAGTACTTCAATGATGTCATATTGACACCCTCATCTAAAGTATTTGGTAAATAACTTCTGAAAATAATTGTACCATTTTTTTTGGGTAGAAGTTAAGGAGAAAGAAGAATTCTAAGAACATAAAGCCTTTCATACCAAATTAATGTATACTTGAATACTCAGTGATTTTGATACAAAGAGAGAGCCTGAACATTATGTCTTTTTGAGAAACACCATAAAAAAGAAAAAATGAATAGGCTACTTCAAGAGACAGTACAGAAAAAAACCTTTTCAGAAAGTCTAGTAGATGTTGAAGTAAAAATCATGGGAATACAAAGAATAGCAACAGAAGGAACTTCCACGTTCAACTTACCAAGAAACACTGTGCTCATATTTCAGAATTATAATATGAAGAAACAAATGCTAAAGAAATTGAGGGGAAAAATTACAATCAAAGAAGAAAAATCAAAGGTGTCCAGAGTCACTTAATGCTGACTCACCATCACTGAGATGCCCAATTTTATTATTACCCAGTATTTTGGGGGGAATAGTCAAATTCAGATATCCCTTCCCTTCCTTTCCATTTCCAACCTTATTGTTAGCCATTTCAACCTTATGTTCTCCTCTACTCTTGATTTCTTTATCTATTTGTTATATTGTCACTCATCTCTTGCCAAACCACAATTCACTCCAATCATTCTCCTTTCCATTCCTGTTCAAATGATACTGAACAATACTAGGAGGTAGTCATACAACCATGAAGACTGAGAACATTATAAATTCATATTATTTAACTTCTGCTATGTTCTTATTGAAACAAGGAAAAGCTTTTTATTCATCACTAAATTATTTCCTAAGTCATTCTTCACAGAAACTATTCCAATCTTTCTTTTTTCTCTTTGAACTTCCAATGCCTCCCTGACTTCCCTTTCTCTCAGCTGAGGACTTCGCCTCTCATTTTACAGAGAAAATCCATTATGCTTCTTACAACTTTTAAAAAAGGAAGTTTTAATAATAATCTGTGTTAAAACAATCATAAAAGTAGATAATAGTTTTCCCTTTCCTCTCTTGTAAGAGAGATAAAGGGAAATAATTATATTTAAAAGAATCATAGAAGTGAAAAAACAAAAGCACACGCACTAAGCAGCAGAGTGACTTAATTCTTAAAATATAAGCTAAGTAAATTTCAAAAACTGTAATGGTAGTAGAATAGTAGAGATTTTGATATTACTCCTTCAGAGCTAGAAAAATCCAAGAGAAAGAAAATAGCTACTTCTGAATGCAATCTATGATCTTCTGAGCCTACAAATAAACATATTCTAGAATCCTAGAGTATCTTTTAAAATTGACCATGTTCTAGGGCATACCAATTATAAAAAACAACCAAAGGCATTTATAATAAAGACATTTATAAAGATGATAAAAATATAAATAATTATTGATAAAATACATGAGTAAAAGGAACATATATAAATGGAAACTAAATATAACATTCTAAATTATGAATGGATCAAAGAACAAATCATAGATACAATAACTATGTAAAATATAATGAAAATAATTAGAAAATGTACCAAGCTTATGGGATATAATTGAAGCAGTTTCTAAGAGGAAAAGTTAGAACCACTAAAACTTA
>CM053585.1:416517225-416535590 GCA_028646515.1 Pseudochirops corinnae | reverse complement strand
ATTTTTTTTTTTTTTTTACTGACAGGAGTGTGGAATCAAAGGATTTTGGAGACTAGGATTTGGTTCTAGGATACTTTAGCAAACCTGACACTAAAATCCTTGAAATGCCTTTTCCTATTTTTTATACTTTTCCTTATGTCTTATCACAATGATGGTGCTCATTGCATTTTTAGCTTTAAATTTGAAGTGTTTATCAGTAGATTTCTGTTAAGGTTTTAACTAAGATCTTTTAGGTATTATGGATAGATTATCTGTATTATTTCCTAATGAATGCTATTTTAGTAGGTTTTAAAAACAAAATAATTCTTGTGTGCCTAATTTTGCAGACATAAAGAATGTTGCTAATTTATTCTATGAACATAATTTTTAGCCAATAATTTTTAAGCTAGTGTTTCACTTGATAGTAGACGCTGAAATTGCTACTATCACTACAAACTACCAAACTTCATTCATTTTTTTCCTGCTGTATTTTCTGATAGAATATTATAGCAACCAATATTAATAGTGGAGAGGATCTAATAAAATTATGTTAATTGCTACTGTGATTGAATCAATTCTAGTTTGCTATGAATACAAATTCTAGCAATTTTACTGCCTGACATATAATCAGTGAATACCTTTACTGAATATCTACTATTATGTCTGACCCTTAGTAGGCACTTAATGTTTACTGAATTTAGAGCCTAAATTCCACCTCATGATAGAATCTAGAAATACAAAGATATATGCCATCTACCCTCTATAAATTTGTAATCATACCTAGGTCTTTCCTTGGTGTTCATTTACTGGCTTATGTAAAATGAATTATTACTTTATTCCGATCCCTAATGGACAAGTAAAAGTTAGAAGCCACTAACTATAGCTGTAGACTTTGGGAAAGGTACATGCTTTTTCAGCATAAATAGACAGGAAGGAATGAAGTGGGTTGGGGAAGGGTGACTGGTTTATAACAGGCCCTTCTATCTAATTACATGTACAGGTGGCAAATGCATTATTAAAATAGTGCTTAGTGTCTTACATTTGAAGTGAAAATTATAATTAAAAAGTATTTTCTCTCCTACTGCTAGTACTTTACCATAGGGGTCTTGTCTATCTGATGAGGTTTAACAGAACTCATGTGATACTGTTTCTGGTAAGGTTTAACAGAACTTTTAAATGTGATACTATTTCAGTTGTCCATGAAATTCTCACATTTCCTGTATACTCAACAGGTATCTTAATACACTGATCAAAAATATATATGTATATATATTTATGTAGTTTAAATTTGTTTAATATGTTCAAATACTTTAATCAAATTCCATTTTTTCCTTCATATCCTCCTATCTCTAACTATGGAGAATTTTTTTTTGCAGGTCAAAATATATATATATTTCTGGAAAAAGCACAAAACTAGCTTCCACCTATAAGGTCCAAGATTTAGCTGTCTCTCATTATATAAGCTTCTCTTCAACTTTACTTCTTCAAATAGTCATATACAGGACAATATTATTTTTATGAAAATATCCCACACTGTCATTCATTTTGTTATTATTTAACTTTTCAGAGGTTTATACTTTATTTGTTTGACTAATTATAATTTCTTTCAGGAAAGGAATTGTGTCATATGTTGCTAAATTCCCCAATCTCCCTCTATATATTTCAATTAGATACTGATTGGTGTAAACAATCAGTCCTATGAAGCGGTTGCATTCATTGTGTTGCATATTCTTTGTGTTGCACATTTCCATTACATAATGATAACTTTGAAGAAGATGAATTCAACTACAATATGTCCACTTTGCAGTATTCATTATTCACACTAATTGGGATCTAGCTCTACACGTAGGGATTCAGATAATGTATATACCCATCAGGTTATAAGATCAGGCAGTAAGTTCTGTAAAGTGAAATTTACTGGTAGTGAAACTTACTTGTTTTGATTAAAAAAATTATTTGGGGGGTATTTTTAAAATGACAAATATTATTTATTGTATATGATAAGTAAAAATCTTCTAAAATAGGGAGATGTGCATATATATATGGGTGTTAAAAAGCTTTTGGAATTGGAAATTTTCTCTCACTTGCAGATTCATTGTCATTGATGATTACTATTCTCTCATTTCTCACCCTCCCAACTTTTTTTTCATACACTTACTAGGAACTCCAGAAAGCCTTGCTGAGAAAGAGAGGCAGCTCATGGGTATGATCAATCAGTTGACCAGTTTGCGAGAGCAGCTGCTGGCAGCTCATGATGAACAGAAGAAACTGGCTGCCTCCCAAATTGAGAAACAGCGCCAGCAAATGGAACTGGCCAAGCAGCAGCAAGAACAGGTGAGTGAAATGTGTAGAGACAGTCTAGTCTTAGTTGAGGAGTCACTCTTGTTCAAATTTGTCCCTCTAATTTTTACATAAACAATGGCCTTTTGGGATGTAATGACTGATGGTGCTTTCTCAGCACACTCCACCTCCCCACCAGAGATGAGGAAAAGACTGGACTAATAATAAAATATTTCCTAGGAAAATTATTCTACTTCTTATTTTTCCCTTGTGGTACAGGGGGTAAAAACTATGGCAATGACTTCTACAGAGCACCAATGACTGCTTGGAAACATAACAGAGCTTTTCCATATTCCCTCATGCTTAAGCTCTCTGGCTGCCAAACTTTGGTATGATTATACAACTGCTTGAAGATTTGGTTCCAGAATCAGTGAATATGACATTTGAAGGATTTCAGAATTGTTTTAGCAGAGTAGAGGGTGAGGGTCTCTACTGGTCTGGAATGATCTTAAAAATCTGGGAGGGAATGGAATCTCCTTCTCTTTTTGTCTCTGTCTGTCTCTGTCTCTGTCTGTCTATCTCTCTCTCCCTCTCTTTCTCTCTCTCTCTCTCTCTCTCTTTCTCTCTCTCTCCCACTCACTCACCAAGGAGTGAGATCCTCCAGCAGCTATTTCATTGGTAAAAAAAAATGTCATTGGAAATTCACTTCATCTCCTGCTGCTGCTTAGGTGGACCTGAGCTCATCCCAAAAAACCCACTCATACATGTCACCTTGGGGGGCAGACTTTCTGATACAGAATTGTGTGTAAGCTCAGTCTCTAACCCTCCCATACTCTCCCACTTATTTGCCACACTGTAGAAACTCTACTGAGATTCCCCAAACTGCTTGCTTATATCCCAGAATACAGAGAGAATATGAGGGATCACTCCTACCCTCATCTCCCCTGCAGGACCAAAGCCTCAGAAAATTTTGTCCCATCATGTCATAGCTCTGCCAATGGTGGCAAGGACTCACCCTTCAGCCCCAAGAATTGCAAATAAGCACATAGCCAAGGCTTTAAAAAAAAACTGTCAGTAGTTCCTACTTGGCTGCCTAGTTCTACTCTTCTTCAACTTGGACTGAGCTTGCTAGTATTCTAAGTCATTACTGTGAAAATCTATATCTAGCAGCTGAAGCATATAACTTGAGGCCCAGCCCTGCACTTTAAATAGCTAAAACTGCAGAGAAAACAACCCTCCTTACAGTGTGCTGTCTTATCTCCCAAACTCTGGAAAATACTTTCTTCCTCTTTGCTCCCTGCTAAAACAAAACACAACAAAAACCTGAGTAAATTTCATGCTTTCCACTACCAACCAGACCAGAGGGAGTAATTAATCAATACTCAACCCCATTATGGTACTAAATTCTCCCTGCCTACCACAGCAGCAGGCCGTTTACTGCTCTCATTCTACATCAGAAAAAGGAGCGGTAAACCAAAGTAACCCACAAGTCAGTAATGTGCATCTGCAATGTAAATAACTTAAAGGGTAAAATTCCTCGCAAAATCTGAGTTGAAGCATAAGTGGACAGGATCAAAGAAATATGAAGGGAGAAAACAAATTGAATAATAACCATATTAAAGAAATTAAAGAACTATAAAATAGCTTTAGAAAATTATAAGAAATTAAGCAATAATTAGTCAAACTGCAATTTTTTTTGTGAGGAAGAGACTTTAAATCAAATAGAGGAAAAAATAAACCTAATAATCATAATCTGAAAAGTAAATGCCCTAAAAAAACCAATAACATGAAAATGGCAGAATGAATTTTTAAAAGATTTTTTTTTACTGTATAGAAGAAATAAAGCTATAAGCAAAAGTATATCAAGAATTAGGATGAAAAACAACAAATCATGATGATAATGAAAGTGAGAGACTGGAAAACAAATAGAAAAATGGAAAATATGTGTAAATATTGTCAAAGCAAACTGTTTCTACCATTAAGGAAAGTGGAAACACTATACTTGATCCTAAACGTAGCAATCCAAATATTCTTATGAGGGAAAAAGAAATGATACTAAAAAGAATAAAAATGCAAAAGGCTGCTGTATTGCACATGTAGTTTATACATATCCATATATATTATATAGAGATTAGGTTTGTTTTGGAAGAGACATAATTGTGAGAGCGCTAAAAAATATTTCACAATTGTAAGAAGAGTTGCAAGGTATCTAATGGAGAAGATACCAAGGTGTGGAAAAAAAATCATTGTCCTTATTATTACCAAAAAAAAAAGGTATGCAAAAACAACTGACCTCTATGACTCCTCTCCCAGTGATATAAAATATCTATGAAAATCAACAATACACAACTCAAGGGCATCTTCAACAAGGTTATTAGTAGAGAACAATAAGGCTTTCACAAACAAAATTCATTAGTATACCATATCTTTGACATTTCACATTTGATTTAAAGAAGTGGAAGGGAATATCCCATTGTTCTTATTGTTTATTAGGAAAAATCATTGATTTATTGGAATAAAACACCTCCTTAAAGATCATTTTCCAGTTTTTCCTATTAATACATCAAAATAATTTAAGATTCCCTGAAAGGCTTAACAGGAATAACCCTTATTCATTGATGGTCTGACCATAAACATCAGGAAAGGTATTGAGCTAAAATATATATTTACCAAAGGTATTTGCCCTGGTGCTGAAGGAGATGCAGTATAGGGTAGAGCAGTGGTGTCAAACTCATATAGAAATGGATCCCCAGACACATATTGATTTAGAAAACCACAAACTCACATTATCTATATTCTATTATAATTGCATTTATTTTATTAAACATTTCCCAGTTACATTTTAATCTGAATCTTGTGGAACTCCAAGAGCAGCAGGCAGTGAGTTTGATACCTCTGAAGTATACATTGAATAGGTGTTCCTTGAAAAATGGTGAGAACCTTCCAGTCATTCTTTTTGTGGATGAGATTGAACTGGTTGTCCCAAACCCTGGAACATAGGAAGAGCCACTTTAAAAATATAATTTGCCAGAATTTGACCTGAGCTTACATACAAGAAAGGCAGTGTGAATGAAATGTAAATGTTGCCCAGATTCTGACTTGTGTTTGAATTGAAAACTTATAAAATTCATTCATCAGTATGTGTATTAGAGCATTCAATAAATATGGGCAACCAGTCGTGCCCCAGTTGTAAGAGAGAAGATCATGCCATGTTACCCTTAGATATTTGAAAACTCCTTAAATCACAGCAAACTTCCAGGGAAACTAAGGCCCATATTTTTAAGGTAATAGTTTGTCATTATTATGTGGAATATGACAATATAGGAAGAATTGAAGATGAATATAATACAGAAAGCAATGAAAAATGCATGGTGGATATGGACAAGCTGCAACTTACAACTAAAGAATGATTTTGAAGAACAGAAGGACCATAAAAGACATATATGATAGGAAGAGATGAGCTTTTCATGTGGCAAGGGTGAGGCATGACAGGTGAATGTCCAACTCACTCCACTAGTAACTCACAATATCAAGAGAATTTGAAAAATGTCTCTAGTATTTTGGGAGTATGGGAGAACATGGTGAAGAATAAATAACACAGGATGGGGAGACATGGATGGGTTGTGATGCATGTCATTGGAAAGAACTCCAAAACCAATGAACTAAGAAATTCATTTGAATTTTAGATGATTCAAAATTGGGTAGGTGAGAGAATTTATAATTGTGGTATCAGACAAAAGAAAATCCAAGTGTCAAGAGAGATAAACATGAATACTGCATTATTTTTGAAATAAGAGACAGCTGCATGGCCTAGTAGATAGAATGCTAGACCTGGAGTAGGAAGAAATGAGTTAAAATCTGGGCCCAGATATTTACCAGCTATGTGTCTTAACTGCTATTTGCCTTAGTTTCCTCAGCTGGAAAATGAAGATAAAAGTTTCACCTACCTCCCAGGGTTGTTGGAAGAATTAAATAAGATAATATTTGTAACACAGAGTCTAGAACATAGTAGGCACTATTTCAATGCTGGTTATTATTATTATTAAAAGTAAATTGGAGAGAGAGAGAAATGTCAAGCTAGCATTATTTGCAATGCAGAAACACTAGAAGATTTCTCCAAAATTAAAAGGTAAAGCAACAGTGCCCCACTCTCCCTATGATTATTTTACATTATTTTTGAAATGCTAATGATATCAATTAAATAAAAAATAGATTAAAGATTAAGTATCAGCAAAGACAAATGTATTATTATTTGCAGATGATACTGTGTATTTTAAAAAAACATAGAAAATTAAACAAATACCTAATTAATGCAATTAATGACTTCTACAAAGTAGCAAGATGCAGAGTAAAAGAATAAAAATTTATCTGCATTTTTATATAGCCAATTTTTTGCATAGTTACAATGCAGTGAGGGAATTGAGGAGATGAACAAAGTAGAGTGTTTAGCTCAGAGGGTGTTTAGTCCTAAACTGATGGCAGTTGCAGAAGTAGAAGGGTGGCAGAGAAGATACTGAGTTGCTGACTGTATAGTCTAATCTATGCATTGACTAAAGCAACAAAAATGGAAAGAATAAAATAAACCTAAAGGTCATATAATTATAGTGACCAACTGTGGTCCCAGATAAAATTTAAAAGACCAAATTTCTCCTTTTTCTTGGGATAAGCAGGGAATGATAAATGAAAAACAAACAAATAAACAGAAAAAAATAATGATCATATCCCTTTCAAGATTTAAGGAGAAGTGGTGGAGGGAAAGGAGAGAAAGGATAAAGAATTCTGATGAGGATTTAGTGTTATCATATTTTACACATTGAATTTAATCAATTGAAAAATAAATATTACTAATTTAAATGAAAATAGTTTCCGAGTTTAGTTGGCTGTGTTGAGAATAAACATTTAGTTTGTTAATGAACTGTTTAGGGAAATAAAGAATAGACTTGTGATTTCATTGATATACGGAGTTTCTATGGGAGGAAACCTCCTTTAGCCATGGAAGTTAACAACTCCACAGGAAACTTACAGCCTTAGAGAGTTGCTTAGAACAGTGAAACTTTCCCTAAGTCATATAACCACAATATCCATAAAAGGTGAGAGGTCAATCAAGGTTTTTCTGGCTTTAAGGCTGGATCTTTATCTATTACTACATATTGCCTCCATAATTTAATATTTAATATTACAAATAAACTGATTAGCAAATTTCAAGTGCTTTTTGAATGAATGTTGGCTTTTTTTAGAAATAGATTTTATTGTTAAAAATACTGTATCTTCTTAAGGATAAAGTAGTCTTTGTTCCTATTTTTCATTCCTGTTATCTATCTCAGGTAGAAAGATATTTCAGATTATATGCTCACTACTATTCCTTAGTGAAATATAATTGTATTCTTTGTGTGTAGCTTTTTTCCTATTTCCTGTTGTAAAGTACAATGCTCTTTCTAGCCAAGAAAGGCCTGAATGATGTTAATGGCAATGCCTGCTTCTTGCACTGACAAAAGAGTAATTTTATTCATTATTCTTCTGAAGAACTAAAAGATAAATAAGATATGCTCCTGACCTCAGGGAGATTACATCTATCTTGATGTCTATCTAAACTACAGTACCATTTTTCCTGAATATTTTACTCTAGTAGTATCCCAGGCTTCACTTATTTTAGGCTACATAAACATTAACTGTCCCCAAGATCTCCACACCCTGACATTACTTAAAAAACCTGAAAATTTAGATAGTCATTCCTACTATTTATGTCATTCAAATCAAGGTTAAATAGGACTTTTACAGAGTGGAAGACTACCAACTCTTGTTAGAACTAAAATGCAAGCCAGATGTGGTGGCACACATCTGTAATCCCAGCTACTAGAGAGCCTGATGTTAGTGGGTTGTTTGACTTTGGGAATTCTGAGTTGCAGTACAGCAACAGCTGATTATGTGTCCACACTAAGCCCAGCTTCAATAAAGTTAGCCCTTGAGAATAAGGGCCTACCCAGCTCCCTAAGGAGCAGCAACTGGCCCAGATCTGAAACGGAGCTGATAAAAGCTTCCCAGCCAACCAGTCAAGGGATTAGAGAGTGAACTTCCACCAAACTTCCGTTCTGGGCAAAATAGGGAAACTCCTACTTTAAAAAAAATTGTAATATTTTTAAAAATCAAGAAACTAAGATTTTTTTTTTTTATTTTCATATGCAATTTCTCCACAGATTGCAAGACAACAACAGCAACTTCTACAGCAGCAACATAAAATCAATCTGCTTCAGCAACAGATCCAGGTCAGAGTTCACCCCACATATTCCTCTTATTTCTATGATTACTCTGCTTTGTATGTCTATATTATTTAACTGGACTTACCCTCAGAATGACAACTTATACCCTGACTCACCAAATGTTGTCCTAATGCCTTTCAAGGGTCCCTGGGTTCTGGAGTCCATGGTTCTGTTTCATAGATAAATTGTGGCAAATCGAGAGTGCCACATTTCTTTATTTCAGTGATGTTAGAAAATTACCAAGTAAATCTGATTGAATGCTTTCTCATAAGTTATGTTAAAAATATGTCGAAAAGGCAAAAGCAAAAGAATGTAGACAAAGAAACTCAAACTGAGAGAGGATCTGATTTTAAACTGCAGGGTCAGCTATCAGAAAAGAAATAGCATTGTATGCTAAAGTGGCATTCAATATAATTTCTAGTTGGAAAAATTTGACCATCATTGGGAAATGGTAAGCACAGGATTGGTGACCATCTAGAAGTTTAAAGGGCCCTCAGAGGTCATCTAGTATAATCAAACAAAATCCCTTCCAAGTCGTTTCTGACCCACGACCATCCAGCCTTTGCTTGAAGACCTTAATGAGGGATAACAGAGCACTTCCTTCTGAAGTAGACCATTATATTTTTGGATAGCTCATATTATCCCTGCATCAAGCCCATACTTTTTCTCTTTTTAACTTGCTACTTCTGCCCTCTGGGCCCCCAGCAGAACAGATCTAATCTCTCATCCATGTAACACACCTTCAGGAAAGAGCTATCACACACCCTTCTCTTGTCTAATCAACATTCTCAGTTTCTTCAACCATTCTTCATTTGATATGACCTGGGGGCCCTTTATCACTCTAGTCACCCCTATTTGGATGCTCTTAAGTTTATCAACCAATAAATGAATCAACAAGAATTTTTAAATATCTACCTTGAAGCGGATACTATAAATCCAAATATAGAATAGTCATTGCCCTTGAAGAATTTACAATATGACCAAGGGAGACAACAGAACATATAGGGTTTCATAAAATAGATACAAATGAGCCATCTCAAAATTAGGTTTCACAAGATAAATTTGAGGAAAGGTTATCAGTATATGGGATGGCAGACAGAAAAGAAAAGGCATAGACATGGGACTTAAGGTGCCACATATGAGAAATGTTAAGAAGACTCATTTGGTTGGACTGTAGTGTTTGTGAAGGGGACTGAAGGGTAAGAAGATTAGAAGAGTAGGTTGGGGCCAGGTTATGAAGGGCTATAAATGACAAGGGGAAAAGTTTATACTGGGTCCTAGAAGTGGTATTTATTGACTTGTGGAATGACATGCCCAGACTTGTGCTTTAAGAAAATAGTTTTCAGTGGTTGCATGGATGGATGGATTAGAGTTGGGATAGGTTATAGGAAGAGAAATTAATTCAGAGGAGATCGCCATCATGCAGGAGAGGGGAGATGAATGGTAGACTGGAGTCAGAGTTATGACTGAATGAATATCAGATCTCACACTTATTCCATATATGGCCTTGGGGAAGTCATCTACCTCTCTGGGCCTCAGTTCCTCTATATATTTTTTTAATTAATTTGTTTTCTTGTTTACATCACTCATTTCCACGAGATTTTGAGTTACTAATTTTCTCCCCATCTTCTCTATTTTTTTTCTAAATTTCTCAGAGCTCATTAGCGTTTCAGCGATTCTCGATAAATTATTGTGCAGAAAGAAATTCATGAAATATAACTTTGAAAAGCATAAATTAAAGGTGATTTTTAAAAAATTGACTGACCTGCTGATTCTTATTTATGATCTCTAAGGTTCCTTCTGGATCTAAGTCTATGTTCCTGTATATGAAGAAAATGATTTCTGTTTTCAAATGTAACATTTGAGATTCCCATGGGACATTCATTTGAAAATGTCTAATAGGTGTTCAGGAGAGGGACTACAACTGAACATGTAGATCGTAAAGTCATATGCATTAGAAATGAGAGTTATATCTGTTCTACCATCAAACATGTGATCCATATTTCCTAGTCTTGTGGTCTACGAGTTTGGTAAATATGGCATCAATATCTTACAATAGCAACTAATATTGGTTAAGCCATTTATCCAATTCTGAATTAATCCAACTCTTCTATCATATTTCCCATAGTCTCTATCTTGTTTACAAGAATAGTTATGTGACTTTGCCAATGCTTTCTAAAATAAAGGCAAACCACAGCTCTAGAATTCTCTAAACTACATGTAAGAAGAATTGTGTCCAAAAAAGTAAAATGTGTTTCAACTCACATAACCTGCTCTTGATAAAGGTATGAAGTTTTTTATCACTACTTCCTTTTCTATGTTTTCAGTAACCATCCCTTCCTAAATAATACTTTCTAGAACTTAGGCAGGAATCAAAGTCAAATTCACTGGCCTATAGTTTATGAATAATTTCTGTGCGTATGCTTTGGTGTAGTTTTCAACAGTAAGAGCAACAACAAAGAGCTATGCTTATGGCCACTGGGTGCACACACTGGATAAAATGGTGGACCTGGAGTTAGGAAGACCAGAGTTCAAATTCTGACTCAGAGTGCATCCTACTCTTTGACCCTGGGCAAGTCCTTTAACATCTGTCTTCCTCAGTTTCCTCACCTGTAAAATGTAGGTTTATAAATAGCGCCCATTTCTTAGGGTTTTTGTCAGGATGAAATGAGATAATCATAAAGGACTTTGCAAACATTATAGTTTTATATATATATAAACATATGTATACATATATATATACACATATATATATATATATATACACATATGTATACATACATACATACATACACACCAGGCACTGTGCTAAGCACTGTAAAGTTAAGTCTTCCTAATCCCAGGCTCATTGCTCTGTCTACCAAGTCACAATACTTAGATTGTGAGTTCCCTGAGGACCTCTTTGTGTATTCCTAATGTTTTAGCTCGGTGACTGGCACACAGTAGGCATTTTTAATGAATGTTGATTAATTCATTGATTTAGAAAAGAAGGAAGGAAAAAATCCATGGAAAAGCATCTGGGGATGATTTGTTCTGTTCTGCTAGGGAGACGACATTCCAATTTTAATTAGCAGATTTACGGGTCATTGCCAAGGTAGATATCTGGATAAATATGGCACAAAGGTCTTCAGACAAGAAAGTTACTAGGATTTACAGGGACTAGAGATAGCCTGAGATATGGAAACCCTTTTTCAATACCTGCAAATTACATTGAAAAGAATAAATATTTTTTGTCAATATCATGCAAATTACATTGAAAAGAATAAATATTTTTTGCCAATATCATACAAACTATATTGAAAAAAATAAATATTTTTCACAGAAGAGAAAGTCAGGTTTCATTTAAGGAACCTGTATATCAGTTGAGTACTTTGTTTCTTTTTAGTATTGCCCTAGACATATTTTTGCATTTATTTACCTTTTGTTGAGTAATGCTAACTAATCCCTATTGATGTTTTAATAGTTTCTTTTTTAAAAAACCATATTTTTGGTTAGATCTTGTATACTAACCTTTGACACCCAATTATCCTCATGTGGTGAAGAAGCCTGTAAAAGGATTTTGTGCTACTCTAACTCAAGCCAATGCCATAGAATAGGTAGCTGCTGGCACAATCCAGGGAAAGTATATGAGTAAAAAATAACCAGGCTAGCAAGTAAATCTAACTAATTTTAGGGAGAGTGCCATTGAAACATTCTTTTATTGTTCAGTGATATTTAGGAAATTTCAGCTACTAATTGCTTGCCATCTTGGGGAAAGGCAGTGGGAGGGGCTGGGGAGGAAAAAACTGAAACTCAAAATCTTATAAAAAATAAATGTTGAAAACTATCTTTACATATAATTGGAAAAGATAAAATACTATTTACAAAAAAAAAAGGAAGCTTAGGAAACTACTATAAGTAGCAATGATTTGGGAATATAGAATGTTCAGCTGTGTCTGTGCAAAATCTTTCCCAC
The DNA here is from genome assembly GCA_028646515.1 of Pseudochirops corinnae. NCBI lineage: Eukaryota > Metazoa > Chordata > Mammalia > Diprotodontia > Pseudocheiridae > Pseudochirops > Pseudochirops corinnae. The sequence continues at coordinate 416,523,119 of CM053585.1, read as the reverse complement.
CTCCTAATAATTTTGAAAATAATTGAGGAAGACAAGTGGATAATTTATAAATTGATAGAATATTTTAAATAATTCACTTTAGTAAAAAGCTGTCTAGGAAATTCTGGAAATTATTGACGATAATTGGTCACATGTGTAGGAACGCATAATGAAAATGTAGAGAACTCAGATTTTTACATAATATCTTTCACTTTCTTTTTTAAAAAGGATTTTCCTTAATTCCCTTTCCCTTGGGTTAAGAAGATAAATTATATCTTAAATTGTGGACAGCAAGTTGAATTTATGTCAAATATTTTGCTAACAGTGGCTACTAATTTACAAATAACCAAAACTTTATTTTAAAAACTAATTAGAGCAACTACATAATGGTCATTGGATTTTTATTGAATTAAACTGGAACAATGGTTAGCTAACATTGTTTTCATTAATTTTTACTTTGAAATACACAGTTTCTTTTTGTTCCTTTCCTAGAGTTCTAACATTAACCACTAGGAATGCCTAGTAATAGATGAATCTTTTCATTGCCCTACTCCCTAGAAATATGAGTATTCTATAATTCTCTTTATGATTCCTAACCACTATAATAATAATATGCGTCTGTCTATCTAAATGTATATATACATATTATAAAGTCCAAAGTCATAACAAATAAGTGCTGGTTTTCTTTGAAAATGTGATTTTTCTCTTGATAGGTGATACAAAGGAATTTTCACAAATTAAACCTGAGGAAAGCTTTCTGGCTTAATGGATGTGTTATATAAAAGGAAGGGTCAAGGTTATGAACGTTTTTCTTGTTCTCTTATATGATTCTTTATATATGGATTTGTTTTAGAAGGTCAGCACCCATCTGAAAAGAAGAATTTATCAGTGGAATAAATATATGAATATGTATTGTTAGTTTATACAGATATCCCATACAAACCCTCTTTATCTTAGTTATTTTAAATATGAACATGTTAAATAAGAATCAGTCTTTGGTCACTTAAAATTTCAAATGAGAAGTAAATCTTACATTTTCCTTTGGACATTCATAGTCAAGGAGAACTAGGAATAATATTATGTTTCATTCTGCAAAGAAAAAATAGCCTGAGGATACACTAGCAATCCTATCTTGGTTTTAATTCTGTATAAAAGTAGAAATCTTGAAGCTTTAAAGCAGTCTTCATTATGACACTGGGATGAATGTAGCAGGAGAAAATTTAACAGAAATTATGATAAAATCTTTCACTTGACTTAGAAAAAACTTCACAAGTACATAATGGTAGAGGCATGATTATATAGTAGTTTGTAAGAAACAGATCAGGGGTTTTTAGCGGAAGGAAACTATAATATAAAGTCACAGAGAGAGAATAAAAGAGGGTTCAGGACAAAGCTTTAAGTTACATAATATAAACATACAACTAGGGGCATGATATGTATGATGAACCTGCAAAGAACATGGAAAAGCAGTCGGGAAAGGTAAGGAAAAAAAAGATTCAGGAGAGAGTATGGTGAAGAAAACCCTGAGAAGAGAAATCATCCAAGAGAAGAGGCAGGTCAAACATGTTAAATATAGTAGAGAAGTAAAGAAAGATAAAGAGTAAGAAAAAAAAAATCAGAATTGTTCATTAAGAGATCATTGATAACCTGGAAGAAGCAGGTCTAGTTAAAAGAAGAAAGAAGAAGCCAGAATAGAAGAGGAGGAAATAGAGGTAGCTTTTTTTCACCCCTAGGAATTTGAGAAAGAGAAGAGAGATATAGAGCAGTAGCTTGAGGAGATGGATAGTAGGATCTAGTGAAGGACTGTCATTTTTTTTTTTAAGAATGGTGGAGGTTCTAATATGTTAGAGATAACAGAAAAGGAAACAGGAAATAGGGGCTGAAAATTGAGAGGAGAGAAATGAGGGGACAGTTCTGGAGAAGATTAAAGGGTATGGGATCAAGAATGCCTGTAGAGGAATTGACCTTTGCAAGGAAGAGGATCTCCTTATTATCAGAGCCTAGAGAAGTGATGAGAGAGTGGGGTATAATGTAAGGGTATTTTGAGAGAAAGATAAAGAGGGAAAGAGCTCATTCTGAATAGATTGTTTTCTCAGTAAAGTAAGAGGAGAATTATTTGACTTAGTGGGTGAGGCAAGGAGTGAAAAGAGTCAGAGAGGGATTGGAAAAGCTTTTTGGGGGAGTGGGAAAAGGAATCAGTTAAGGAGGAATAAAGGATTACCTTGCCACAGTGAGGGCCAAATTAAGATTAGATAACAATAATTTTACTATACTCAGTCAATTTGGTTGTGCACCTTCCTCTAGCAAGCTATAACTGAGAGGGGAGTTGGCAGATGATGAGATTCTAAGACATGGAGTGCAAGAGATGAGCAGTGATGGGACAGGAGGATTTCTCATCCCAGTGAGTGTTCTTCCTCATTGGAGTTCTTCAAGGGGAGGCTAGATGATCACTGTCCAGTATTCTCTGGTGGGAAGATAGTTCCTTTCCAACTCTACACTAAGGGAGGAAGTGTGTGTGTGTGTGTGTGGGTGTGTGTGGGTGTGTGTGGGTGTGGGTGTGTGTATTAATATAGAGAGATAAACCTCTTCTTCCCACTTCACTTATGAGATATTTACTATGGAATTTCACTTGATACAGGAAGGAAAACATAAAATAGGATCCAAAGATCTTTTATATACCAAGAATCTTGGGTTCAGGTTTTTAGTCTCATTGGATTTTAGAAGTGAGTGTTCTTAGAGATTGCTTAATCCACCCTTCTTGTTTCAGAGCCTAATGGTTCTGAACCTCAGAGAGGTTGGGATTTTTTGTCTGTTTGGTTGGGATTTTTTTGTTCCAAGGCCATTCAGCCTATTTGCAGTAGAATGGGAACACATATCCCTTGACTTCTAATCTAGTGCTCTAGCATTTCAGCAGAATGGTATAAAGTTGTTCTTTTCAGTTTTTACACCAACTTCTCATGACTTTTTTTTTTAATGTTGCCAGGTATTAGTCCTACCAGGAAATAATTGCTGCTTCACTTGTGTGCAATTGGATGATTTAGGTTGTAGTCATGGGCCAAATCTATTTATTATATGAGATTCATTTTATTTGAGTCAGATTTCTCTGGGCTCATTAGAGTTTCAGAAATTCTTGAAAAATTATTATGGAGAAAGAAATCCATTGAATGTTATTTTGAAAAGTATAACTGAAAGGTGAAGTTTTTTTTTTAAGTTGACTGATCTGCTGATTTATTATTTCTTTCATCAAATATGATATGATGGAAGCATTTCGCACCTCCATCAACCCAAGCAACACACACGCACACATACACACACACACACACACACACACACACACACACAAACACACACATGCCCATGCCCACACACATGTACAAAAGAGATGCCAAAGTAACCTTGTCAGTTTGAGGAGTTAGAAATATAAAATATAAATACCTTACAATCGCTCAGCACTTCAGCATGTAGAAGAAAGATGAATTAACTATTTGAATGCCAACTGATGTGTCTGCCACATGGAATAAAATATACCACCAGTGTTCCCAGTATGTATTTGTTCCTTTGAAGTAAAGAAAGAATATTTTTTTGGAGGGTTAACAATCTTGCTTTAATCAATCAAACATATATCATTTACTTAGTTTAGGGGGAAAAGTCAACACTCTGAACTTCAGAGAATACAAACAGAAGTTACAAGCAGACAAAGAAACAGATCATCCATACATAGTTAGTTACCAGAGAGGGAAGCACCAATGTCTGGGTTTTCAAAGCCAGGGGGCTCAGCAACTGCCCAGAATCTTGTCTGGCCAAATCTCACAATTCTTTCCAAAGTGAGCCCCCAAGAAAGAATGTTATTAGGTGTGCAAATATAATACTAAGTGTAATACTAAAGAGAAGCAACTTTAAGGCACCTTTTCCCCTCCTCTTTTACTGTCTCTCTTCAGTGGGAGCAGAACTTTAATTGGAGAAAAGAGACCACAGTTTGAAAAGAATCCTAGGATTGCACTAACATAGATTCAGAGCTGGAAGGGACCTTCGAGGCCATCCAGTCCAAGGCATACATTTTGTAGATGAAGAACTGTGGCCCAGAGAAGACAAGGAGAACAAATAGGAGAGTCAAGGTTTGAACTCATGTCTTCTATCTCCAAACCTTGTATTTCCAGTTGCCTATTAGGCATCTTGAACTGGATATCCCAAAAACATATATACAAAACTACTTATCTTTCCCCTAAGTCTTCCCGACTTCCAGATTTCCTATTACTTTTGAGGGTACAACCATGTTCCCAGTTCCCTAGGTTCAAAACCAAAGCATCCTCCTTGAATCCTTAGTAGCTGTTGCCCTTCTATCAAAACAATCATTACCAAGACCTGTCCATTTCACCTTTGCAATATCTCTCAAATCCTCCTCCTCCTCTTTTTTTATACTGCCACATCTTCATGAAGACTAATGTCCTCACATCTAGACTATTACAATAACTTCCTGGTTGGTCTGTCTGCCACAAGTCTCTCTCCATTCCACTCTGTCCTCCATTCAGCCACCAAAGTGATTTTCCTTAAGTGAAGATCTAACCATGTCAACCCCTCCCCCACTTAATAAACTCCAGCATCTCCCTATTACCCCTAGAATTAAATATAAATGTTTGGCATTCAAAGGTCTTTATGTCCTAGCTCCCTATAATACCCATGTTATACCCATAGCAGCTGCTATGAATATGCATATGTATTTCCAGGGTAAATTCACAAAATATACTAAACTTTCTTCCTCAAAAGCAAAACCAAAATATTTATTTGGAACATCACTATCAGGATACCAGCAGGTAAGACTTAACACTACTCCAGGGAGCACCAACATCTTAAGTATTCTTTCTGTTAGGCCTCCCCACAAACAAATTCCCCTAGGCAAGTTCCTCCCTCCACTCTCTGTTCTGCCTCTCTTGCTCGGTTTCTCCTGCTCTCCGCTGTGCTGGGCAAACTCCTCTCACACTGGGCTCCATGTGATTCAGGCTGCATCACAGCTGTGAACTGAACCCGAGTTCAAAGCAGGTCACCTAGGTCTATTAATGAGTGGGGAAGATGTTTCTATTCTATTAACATGACACACACCCCTCCCCAAGAATACCTCTTCTGCATTCTTATGTCTTATACCCAACATACTCTTCATTCCAGTGACACTGGCCTCTTTGCTATTCTTCAAACAATACTTTCATCTCTCAGTTCCAGTCATTTCCACTGTCCGTTTCCCATGCCTAGAATGTTCTCTCCACCTTTACCTCTCCCTCCTGGTTTCCCTGGCTTTTTTCAAGTCCCAGCTAAAATTTTATCATTTACAAGAAGCCTCTTCTAATTCTTCTTCATTCCAGGGCCTTCCTTCTGTTGATTACCTCCAATTTTGCCGATAGCATGTTTGTACACAATTCTTTGTGTGCCATCTTCCCCATTAGATTTTGAGTTTTTGAAGGCCAGAGTCTATCTTCTATCTCTATCACTTAGTAAAGTGTTTGACATGTAGTAGGTGTTTAATCAATAGTTATTGCCTGACTAAAATTCAATGCTTTTAATAGCCAAAAACTTATCCTTCAATGCCTCCGAAGGTATCAAATGGTTCTACTCAAAGCTAGGGATTAAAAAGCTGAGTCAATATTGCTGAAAGTATAATCAGTAATTATATATAACTCTTTAAAGAATGGGGGACTTATTGGCGAAACAGAAAAAAATCCTTATCCAAAATAACTCCTTCCCTTCAAAGACCATTTTAGTAAAATTTTCATTTGTATTAGATATTTTTAAAGATACGAAACTTATTTTAAGAGTACATGATGGAACCACTCAACACACAATTCAGCCAAAATTTACATGAAAATTATGTTTTTAAATAGATCACTAGAGGGAAAGTGTATTTTTAAAAGATAAATATAAAATTT
>CM053585.1:416486966-416517125 GCA_028646515.1 Pseudochirops corinnae | reverse complement strand
TGATTAATTCCTTTTTTTATTAATTAATACCTTATAAAGTCATCTGTTTAAAGTAAAAATACTCCTAGAAGAGGTAGATAATATGTTGGAAGTGTCATAATCAAATAATCAACAATTATTTAAGTGACTACTTTGTGTCAGGCACTGTACTAGGTACTGGGGATACAAGTGCAAAAAATGAAATAATCCCTATACCAACCAAATAGTCTTGCATTCTAAAATCATGAACAGAGTTATCTGACTATCCTATTTTGTCAAATGAGAGATGTAACTGAATAGTAGACATAATATGAGAGCAATGGGTACCTTAGGGCATAGTTTATATAATAAGAATGGGAAAAATCCAGAAAAGTAAAAGTTGAGGGTACCAGAGGCAAGCTTTATTTATTTTTTTTTTGACTTAGGGCTTTTCTTTCATGTGTGCTTACAAGTACATATAGTTCTATAAATAAAAGTAGAGCCATAGGATCACAGGATTTTTTAGTGAGAAGTGACCTTCAACATTATCTAGTCAACTCCTTCATTATACAATTGAGTAAACTGAAGTTCATCACATGTTAAAGCTTGTCTTAAGTCATACTGGCTGCTACTAAAATGAATATATATGTAAAAATAATATATATTACATGTGTGTTATTATATCAGCAGGCTTTGAGATGGTGTTTCAGAGTCTGCAAAACACTTTACATTCATTACCTTGTTTGACAATTTGCTTTGCATTTTCTTACTGCTATGGTTTAAAGGAAGATGATCAATTTGTAAACTGAAATTGTGGAGACATACTCAATGGGCTTTAGAGTTGGGGACGTTTTGTCCAAATTCATCATGTGTCAGGAACAGCTGTTTTTCAGCAACTTGTAAACATGGGCATACTGAATTTACTGAGATGGGCCCAAAATGCAGTCAGACAACAGTTTTTCCCATGACTTTACAACCTTTTCCCAAATAACTGAGGCTCTCTCAAAAAGTTGAAACAATTGTTTCTCACAGAAACTCTTTAGATGAAATATTATCAGTTATGAGAATAGAGTCCACCCACCCATGTTCAGATAAACTCCTGGGGAAAAATGAATTTGGAAAAATCCAGATTTAGAACAGACTTAAAGTAAATTATTCTTTGTCTTTCACCACATCCCCATTTTCTTAAAGCATCTGGAGGTGTATATGTGTCTGTGTGTTACTGTAGTATTATGTCCATATTCATTAAACTATTCCTCCTATGTCATACATATACCCACATGCAAAGTCCAGACAAATTAAAAAATGAATACTAATGGATTTACATAAAGGTAGTAGTGTAACAAATATCATGAGTAGCTAGCACACTGCAAATTTACTTCAACTCTCACATCAATGAATTATTTGTGGTTTAGAGCTTGACAGTATTCTCCAAAAAGTCTTGAAATCGCTCATGTCAAATGATAGGGAACTGATCACTGTACTTTTTAACCTTTCCTTTTTTGGACAAAGTAGGAAAAAGAGAAGGGGAAATGGAAAGAATAGCTTGGTTTTGCCCAAGGAATGCTCAAATTTTTATATCTTCAAAATGTCTTCATAATTTCCTCAGGGATAGTTCATCCCTGTGTCATTACAAGAAAATTGAAAAAAAATAGTATTATCTCTTGTCATGGAAAATATTTATCTGCCCAGTATATGCATGCAGCATATTACGCCTATAAATACATTTGATAAAAAAAGATGATAGATGACATATTCTCCCGCAAAACTGAAGTAACTATGAAACTTTAAGAAACTAGGTAGAGAAATAGGTAGAAAGAAACAAAATAGAAACAAAAAAGGTAATCTTATAGCATTCTAGGCAATTTGGTACTTTTTATCAGCATGCTATAGTTGTGTCCTTGACCACACCCTAGTTCTTTTTCCTGGGATTCCTGAGTAGGGGTCATAGTCCTCATGGAAATCATAAATTTTCTATTATTATGCAGTTAGAGTTATTTATTATAATCATCAATGTAATGGATCTATGAAAAAACATTTTTAAGTGGACCTGTCTTTCCAAAGGTATAGGCAGTTCTCAGGGAGAATTTCCCCTTTACCTATACAGAATGGCACCTGTTCATTTGCCTGGTGATGGGTCAGGAAGTCCAAACACTATATTACTTTATCTTCTTCTTCCCTACATCTTCTTCTCAATTTCTCTTACTAATGATGAGTAATTGAATTTAATGCATCTCTAAGAAATGAGATGCTTGGTCTTACCACAGTAGGTAAGTAGGGGGCAGCTGTTAAGTTGGAATCATAATTTTTAAAAAATAAATTTTAGAATTTCGGCTTACCTTTCTATTTCAAATCAAGGAAGGGGGACAGGTATCTTAATAATAGTATTCTGTGCGTGTGTGCCAACTTTTAGCTTGAAAAATGTCAAATATAATATTCCCTCATTTGTCTGACACCAGCAGGAAATGATTTATTTCACATAAGGGAAATTCCATATAATTTTGAAGCTTAACTTTTAGTTAGCAAAACATGTTTAATTTTAGCTATCAAAAATGGGAATAATTCTGAAATATGTCTACATTCTAATAAAGACAACAATCATAATGTTTTCATATACCATCAATATGGATGCCATTTATTGTATAAATGATGCATGATCTCTCAGAATAAATGAAGTGTTTAAGAGCTGTTTGCCCCATTATTAAATAACCTCCACATGCTATGTTCATTTTAGATTTCTAGTCTCTTGTAATCTTCCTGTCTTAATTGTCAAACTGTAAGTTATAACTTCTCTTTGCTGTTAGTGTACCTATGTCTGGTAGCTCTTCAACACTTTCTAAGTTTGTTCCCCAGAAAGTTGAGACTCCAGGGAAAACCCTGAGGGGTTATGTTTCCTGTGCTATTGCCCACAAATCTCCATCGGTGTGCTCCATTTATTCAGTAGCCATCAGTTAGCTTTTAGAAAAGGATTTCTTGATGAGTTATAATACGAATAGTTGTCACACAATATTTCACCCCAACTAGGGACACATTCTCCACATACACACAAAGGGTCTCTGGGGAGAGCAGGCTCGAACTTTATGTATAATGGTAGTGATGCATATAGAGAAAGAACATGTGCACCAAAAAGGTAACTAATAGCTCTGATTATTGGGAGATCTTTTCTCCCTTCATAAAGTCCTGATAAATTTCCCCTGAGGTATAGTGTACCTCTCTTTTTGGGATTGGAGGGTCAATGCCTTTGTAGAGTTCGTAGCCTCCACTTCTATCCATGCCCATGTTTTTCCTTGTTGTGTCTTATGGATGCATTGTCTGCTACTGGTTTACTCTCTTAATAACATGATCATTGGGAGTTTGGGAGAGGAGGAGAGAGAAAGAAAAACTCCTCCCTAAGAGTGATTGCTTCTAAAAGTCTTAGCTCAAACTGTGGAGTTAGAATTTTCAGCTCTTGAACTTCACGGCTAGACTGCTGTACAGTTAGACTGAACTCACAGCTAGAATAACCACTTAAAAAATATTTAGCCCAAGAAATGTGACCTGATCTTTTGAACAACTCACAAGATGGGTTTCTTTGTGGCATCATCTGCTTTTTTTCCCCAGTGGTCAAAAGTCCTCTGATGCTTTCAAATTGATTAAGATTTGGCCATGTACTATGAAGAACTTACAGGAAAATTCCATTAAAACCAGATTGTTGTTAGTTGATTGATTAATTGGGGTAGAGGTAGAGATCCACACTAACAATAAGATTCAGGCTGGTTTTTAAGTATATGTGGGTGCACTCTTAAGAAAGCAAACACATGTTAAAAAGGTTCTCATAATTCCTTTAGGGTAATTCAGTCACTGCCATGTCTATAGTAGCTAACTAGAATTGTTGTAGTGCCTTAAGGTCTGCATTTTATTGATGAGGAAACTGAGACAAATAGAAATTTGGTGACTTACCTACAGTTACACAGTGTCTTGGAGAGGATACAAAAATCTTCCTCAATTCAAGCTCAACACTCTTTCCACTGTGCCACCTAACTACATCTAAAAAAAAATGGAAACAGACTAACAAATTAGTTTTGGCATTCTACAAGAACATGTCTATACCAATATATGGTTCTGAGTTTATGTGATATAGAAAGATTTTTCCCCTCAATTTTAGGTGATTTACATTAATAATCTTATTTGAGAAATATACTTTGTAATTTTCAATACATAAATGAATCTGTGATCTCATCAGTGTGAGTACTCCCTCCAGTGTTGCAGATTGTAATCTATTCACACCCCCTGATCCTGTGTGGTTCTTGTGCATAAGTCTTCCCCAGGGTGTCCACACCCAACATTCCCCTACATGACAGTCTAGGTCTCCATGTTTTGTGGATATAAATGCTACATTCAAGCTGTCCATCTGTTATGCTTGTTCTATCGACATGACTAGCCCACCTCATTTTCTAGTTATCATCTTTTTGATGATCTCATTTATGATATGTATGCTGGGAAGGGGATGTTACAGGCATGCACAATTTGCTCTTGATAATATGGTGTAGCCTATTTAAACACAGCATGTATCTTTCCACTGCCCATTGGACACACAATTTTTATGATTTTGGAGGTTGTGGTTCCATAGTTTGCAGCCATTTCACGTTCTATGAAAAAAAAGGTGGGGGGGGGGGAAGTACAATATACTTCAATGCAAGTGGACCCCCCTATGTGTAGGTTCTTTGGCATACTGTCAGTCCTTGATTTTTTTTTTTTTTACGTCTGGTATATGCATGATCCATGATGGCAGGGTCCAGTTTCTCATCCAAACTTTGTTTTCTCCTCCAGTACTTAGTAAAATACTACATAAAATAAGTAAAGGTTTGTAGAATTGAATCGAATTGCATGCTTCTGTGTGTGAGCACATCTGTCTGTCTTTCTGACTCTCTTGTTCCTTCCTCCTGATGTGTCTATTCTGTCTTTTTATTGCCAGTCTCTTTCTTTCTTTTTTCCCCTTCCATTACAACCTCAATATAGCTCTCAAATGCCAGCTTCTCTTTCACTCACTCTCTACTTTTATCCCTCCTCTCCACCCCCGCACTCACACCCACTGCTCAGCAGCCTTCTTCAGTCAGCCACCAGTTCTTTCTCCCCTACGATCAGGCCTTTTATTTCTTTCCTCCCTCCCCTATTGCCTTCCTCTCCCTAACTTAGCTGCTCTTCTTATCCATTATTCTGCTGCCTTTTATACTTGCATTGATTTTTTTAAGTGGATCACTCGTAATAGAAGAACTAAGTTGTTTTTTTTTTTTAATGAAATGAGTTTTGTTTTTAGAAAATACTTTATAATTATGGCCAGGGCATGGTTTGAGATGAAGGGCAAAGCAAAATATGAGCAGAATTAGTTTCAGGTTCAAAAGTGTTAGTATAGTATATTATTACAATCTTTTCATGACAGAGAGTGTATAGTCAGGAGTGCCAGTGTCACAGTCAGAAAAAAAAAAAAGAGAGAGGGCTAGTGCTGCAGTAATATAAATCAAGAGATAACAATGAAATTTTTCTGTTGGCTGGTGGAGGTGTTTAGGATGTGTTTTCTTTATATCTTCATCCGCCCCTAATTGAGGATGATTTAAAATTGAATGACTAGCAGTCAAAATGTGTTTGCTTCAAGCTGAGAAGAAAAATGCTGGTGTCTCTGCTTCCAAACTGATTGCGCTTTGTACACAACTGACAGCCTCAGTCACTTTGAGTGACTGATAAGTGGGAAGCTTTGCCACTTATCAAGGAATGCACACTGAAAAGAAAAGACGAGAGCCGTTTAGATGCTTCGGCATGTTCAAAATAACATCTTACATCAGTCAGACTTGGAGTCCTGAAAGACATTCAAATAAAGTAATACATAAAAGGGCTTGTATATATGTGTATATGTGTATACACACAGGTGTACATATATGTATGTATACACATGTGTGTATTTGCTTTGTGTATATACACATATATATGCAAAGGGGGAAATAATAGAACATTTAAAAGACAAAGCATTCTTATTAAGGGTCATAATTTGTGTAATGAATTGAATGGCAAAATAGTTTATGAGGATCTGTAATAATCTCCTATCCTTAACTTAAACCGTATGAACTTGAAAATAGATGACTATAGATGGCTGACATGATTTATGTAAGTTGGCTTTATACTCCTGGGCACCAGGTAATATGTAAATAAAATAAATGTCTTCTAGTTAGACATATAGTATTTTATATTCTTCAGTGGTATCTCAGTTCTCATTTTCCCTTTCTGCAAGTGTTTATTATCATTTCAAGGTATGTGTTAAAAATAAGTTAAGTCCCACCCAAATAAAACAGTGCACTTATAGAAAGCAAATAAAAAAGGAGGGAACTCTTTTCCTGAAATTGCAGAGGACATTTGAGATTACTAGAATGGGATTTAACCTATTTTTATTCATTGGGTACAAGTTTCATAGAAAGGACTTTCCAAAAATTCTCCAATGATTTTAGATTCAATTTTGTCATGGAAAAGTTTTAAACAAATATGGGCAAAATTAGTTTTTCAAAATTCTCTGATCTGCATTATTTAAAAATTTATGGATTATAGCACAGATGATTTTGGTATAAAGAAATTTCAGTGAGTAAACTCCCTCTACCAGTGCATATCTGTACCTGCTGTGTAAATTAGAATCTGAGAGCACTGCTGGGGCCCTGAGATCTGGGGACTTGCCTAAGATCACAGAGGTAGAATGGATCAGAGAGGGGACCTAAATCCAGAGCTTCCTGGTTTGGAGACAAGCTCTATCAGGGCATACTTCTTCTGCTTTTATAGTGGAGCAACTATCCAATCAAATAACAGACATTGATTAAGTTTCTATTATGTTCCAGTCACTAGGAACACAAAAGACAAAAATGAAACAGGCCTTCCTCTTAAATAGCTTTCATTCTGTTGGCAAGTCCTGGGCATGGAGTTGGGAGGTGTAAGTTTGAATCCATGATAGCTCTTCCTTGTTCTATGACTTTGGATATCGCATCACCATTTTGAATCCAAGGTCCTCAAATGTAAAATGGGGCTAATTAATACTTCTGTTAGAGAAACAGCTGCATAAAAGTGAAGCAGTGAAGGTAAGCATAGCTGTAGTATTTAAGATGGCCTGTGGTTTTCCACAGAAAAGATAAGGAAGAATATTTGTATTTTATCCAAATTCAAATTAACCAAAATTACAATTGCACAAGGATGTTCCCTTGTGTCTTATGGTATGCAGACAATTGCTTTCAGCAAAATGCATTTAATTACCTCACTGTGATCTCTGTGAACAATTTATTGTTCCTCAGCGAGGTGGTACAGTAAATAGAATGCTGGAACTGGAGTCAAGAAGACTCATCTTCATGAGTTCAAATCTAGCCTCAGACACTTACTAGCTGGGTGACCCTGGACAAGTCACTTAAACTTATTTGCCTCAGTTTCCTCATATCTAAAATTAGCTGGAGAAGGAAATGGCAAGCCACTCCACTATTTTTGCCAAAACAATCCAAAATTGAGTCATGAAGAGTCAGATACAACTGCAAAACAAATCTACAACAGATTTCTACTTTCTATTCCTTTATCTATAAAAGATAAAAAAAAAATCATTGGTCTCACATAATTTCAATGAAATCATAGACTCTTTTGAGCTGTTCTTAGAAAGGTCCTATCATCAAGAAAATAGATGGGATTATGTTATGGTAGAACTTAAAATACGTTGTGCCACTTCATTCCTGAAGATCTAGGAAGTGGAATGGTTTTAACTTTAATAAGATAGAAATCTTTCCAGTCTTGTGCACATTCAGACTTTTTCTCACCCTATAAAATGGATTTTCTTCTATTTTTACTTACCATACTGCTTATCCATCATTTATCGAATGCTTTATCTAATTCCTATAGTTTCAATTTAGCCCTTTTCTCTTTCTATTACTCTATGTAACATAAGTTTATCTCATACAATTGAATAGGAACAAAGGAGCTTCTGTAGCTGATCACTTGAGACACTGATTGAACCCTCTTTTGTGACACAAATATCACTGCCTTTAAATGAATTTCACATACAATGTTGAAGTGTGTAAATAATTTCATCATCATGTCCATTATCTTTTTTGCTTTTAAGAACATCTTTTCTTTCTCACGTCTCTCTTTCCTTTTCTTTTTTTTTTTGCTTCTCTCCTTTCTATTTCCCCTCACTCTGATTTTTTTCCCAACTACTACTATTCCAATGATATGACTATACTTAGAGTCTAGACTGTGTTTTGGCAAAATGTAAGGAAAAAGAACCAATTCAAAAATAATTCTCCATCAGTTACTGTTCTCTAAATACTTGCTCCTTTAATTAATGAACCCCTGTAGGCTTGAAAAACAAAAATAATGTACAATAGTGAGATAGCTTAAGCATTAGGAAATTATAGTTCAGCCTATGATCATATATTGATAGCCTTTTTGATCAGTCTTATGCAACACTTTATAGTTACAAAATGCTTTCACAAATATTATTTCATGCAATTCTTGCTACAACCCTGAAAGTTAGATAGTACAGTTATTACCATCGCCTCGCCCCACCCCACTTGTTGTTCTTGTTCAGTCATTTCAGTCACAGTCTACTCTTCTTGACCCCATTTGGGATTTTCTTGGCAAAGATACTGAAGTGGTTTGCCATTCCCTTCTCCAGTTCATTTTACAGATGAGGAAACTGAGGCAAATAGAATTAAATGGCTTGATTAGTGTCACACAACTAGTAAGTGTCTGAGGGCAGATTCGAACTCAGGAAGAGAGTCTTCCTGACTTCACACCTGGCACTCTATCCGCTACACCACCTAGCTGCCCTCCTTTCCCCTTACCACTCAGGAAAATTAAGTTGAAATAGGTGATGTAAATACTCAGGATCACATGGTTAGAGTTGAGATTTGGACTTGAACATAGGTCTACTGACTCCAAGTCTAACACTCTTTTTAATATGCCATATTAACATAAATTCTTAATGTATAACTGATATGGAGACCTTAATGTGGTATATAACACTAACAGAAATTAAATATGTCATCACTGTGCATCCGAGAACTTTTAAGTATTGTTTTATCTAAATATTTTTGTTTTCTAATTATATTCATGCAATGTCATTGTCCTTCATGATTTCCTTTTAGTGGGTCACATAGAGCCTATGAAAAGAGCAAGAATAATGACAGAATACCACTGAGCTAATCAATCCACATTGCTTACGAGGGCCTGGCTGACCCCAATCCTGATTGGTTCCTCTAAAGCAGCTAGGCAGACCATTGCACAGATTACACAGTTGTTGAATTGGGACAAGCATGGGGCCCAGCAAGTCCTCAGTTTCTTTGATTGGCTAAACATTCTCTCTGACTTAAATCATTAGGACCAGAATCAGACTGTTATTTATTCTCAAATGAGAAATGGAAATAAATTTTGAGAAGACAGTTAAGTGTGGAGAGAGAGAGAAACAGACCAGTGAGGAGATTATGAAGAAATGAAGGGACAGAAAGGAGTTCAGAGAATGGAGAAAGAAAAGATTGAGAGCAGAGAATAAAAAGAAAGCTGCCTTATTTGTATTTAGTCTGTGGGTCATTTTATAAATAAAAAAAAAGAGACACAGGATCTGCATAACTATATGGAAAATCCTAGATAGAGATATAATGCATATGTTCTATCTCGTCCAATATTGACCTGTTCTTAATAGGCAGATTAATAAAATCAAAAAGACTAGATAAGACTTCTTTCTCTACCTCTGACCTCTTTTTATTTTTCTTCTTTTCACAAATCTTTTTTATTGTTTTGGTGTGAAATAGATTTAACTAAGAAGGAAGAGAGGGAACTCCTTCAGTAACCAGTTGTCCTACTCAGGGCTATGTCTGCTAAAGGATGTTAACTGAGATCACTTTGTGTCCTCTTCTCTCCATCTCCTTTTCTTCCCACCACCTGCATCTGCCAGTCTTTATGTATGAAGGACATACATATATCTTTCCTATGTTTTTGTACCTGATTTCTTTCCTTAGTTTTCAGAATTCATCAAAGTGTCTAAAAATGTGAAAGGCCAGATGCAAAGTCTCTCAAATCATCTGCTAAATCTGTTTTATGAAGTTTTTACATGAAAATAGATAAATTCACAGTATCTTTACAGAATTTAATACATGTTGAAATAATACCAGAACAACAAAAAATAGTTTAAACATTTGTAAATGTTAGTTTACAAAAATCAAACTTATCTGAAATCTGAGGAAAAGAAGGGATTAAATTTAGCATGCAAAAAACTTTTTTGACAACTCTCTTAGCTTGATTTAGATTAAGCTTCTGAGATCTGATTCTATCCTATCCCAAGAAAATGTAGGCCTTAAGATGCTGAACGTATTTGTCCAATCCCTTTTTCTGGAAATAAAGATTAGAGTAGGGAGTTTGGTCCTTATCTCTAAGGTTATTACCGCTTCAGGAGGAAACCAAAATGTTTTCATGAAGGACATTTTCTTGAACTCATTTTTTTTACTAAGATTTTTTTTCATGGTGCTTAAGCAATTTCAATTCCCTAAAATGTTTGTGTTGTTTCATTTTTCCTACCTTACCAAAATTAGGGGCTTTGGGTATTATTAAAAAGTAGTTAAAAATCCCAAAACTTGTTGACATTTTTTTACTGGCTTCCTATAAAATATTTATTGATTTATACTGATTCCTTTGTACCCAGAGAAAGACTCTAGAGAGTAACTTAGACACAGAATTTATTTTTTAAGTTATTTAAGAACTACTGATACATTTAAATTATTTTAATCTCTTTAAAACTATTGTGGGGTTATAACTATCATCTTCATTGTCATGTACCCAAGCTCTGACCACTCTATAAATGTTGAAGCTGAGTCACAAAGTCTCAAAATAGCCCATCCCCACTGTATCTCACCATATCATTCAGGCAGGCTTGGAAATAGTATTGCTTGATGACATATATAGATAGATAGATATAGATAGCCATAGATATATACATAGATATAGATAAATGTCTGTATATATATATATATATAGGAATATGTATATATTTGTATATGAGTATATATATATATATGATATGAATATATACTTTTATAGATTTATTTTTATATATTATATATTTATTTATATAAACATTTATATAATGTATTCCATTCAAAAAAGTTTGCAAAGGCAAATCATTGGACTATGTAGTAGAGATACAAAGGTAAACATGAAAAAAGTTTCATTGTATTTAGGGAATACAGTTTTAATCAAGAAGCATTTATCAAGTATCTACTGTATACCAAGCACTGTTTTAGATACTGGAACTATTTTTTAAAAAATATATCAGTTCCTTCTCTCAATTATCTTAAATTCTAATGAGAGAGACAACTTACACATATACAAAACACATACAAGGTAACCTTCCAAAGGAATTGGGTGTGTGAGAGAATGTCCAGAAAGCCTTCATGCACAAAGTGGCACGTGAGCTGAATCTTGAAGGAAATCAGGGATAGCCAGAGGGAGAGGAACGAAGAGAGATCATGCCAGGCCAAGTCAAAGGCTCAGAAACAGGAGATAGGGTGCCAAGTGTGAAGAGAAACAACAGGCTAATAAGGCTTGACCCAAGAGTATGTAGAGAAGAGTGGTATGTAAGAATACTGGAAAGGCAAAATGAGACTGGGATATAAAGAGCTTTAAAATCCCAGAGTTTATGTTTTGATCCTAAAAGTAACAGGGTAATACTGGATTTTACTGAATAGGGGAAAGAGTGATATAATTGGACTTATGCTTTAGAAAATCATTTTGATGTCTATGTTGAGGGTAGATTAGAATGGCAAGAGATTAGAGGGAAGGTAGTCAAAAAGAAGTCTATTTCACTATGCAAGGCAAGAAATGTTGAAAACCTGGACTGGTGAAAAGGCCAACTTGACTAGGCCATAATATATTTGCGAGGGAAAGATGGGTGATAAACCTGGAAGAGTAGACTGGGGCCAGATTAGCAAGGGTTTTAAATGATATAACTAATTAAAGTATATATTTGATCTAAGAGACACTAGAAAGCCACTATAGTATGAGAGTGACATGATCATCCATCTGCTTTGCAAGAGTCACTTTGGCAGCTATATGGATGAAGGACTGGAGCAGGGCAGATACTTGAGACAGATGTATTAAGAGACTATTGTTGTAGTCTCAAGGAGAGGTCACAAAGGTCTGAACTGCAGTGATGGCTGTATGAGTAAAAAAACATGTGGAGTGAATGAAAGTGAAAATTTGAAACTGACACAAGTTAATAACTGGGCTAACTAAAAGGGTAGTGTCTCTCTCAATAATACAAGGAAAGTTTGGAAGAGGAAGGAAAGAAAACAAGCATTTATTAAGCACCTACTATATGTCAGATGTGTTAAGCACTTTGTAATTTTGTTTTTTCTCAAAACATCTCCGGGAAGGTTATCATTTATTATTACTATTATTATATATTATATATATATATATATATTATGGAATATATATTATATTATTATAGTTACCATTATTATCCCCAACTTACAGTTGAGGAAACTGAGGCAAAACAATTTACTGACTTACCCTGCATCACACACAGTTGCTCAGTGCCTGAGAATGGATTTAAAATCAGGTCTTCCTAACTCTATATTCAGCACTATGTCTGCTATACTACATGGCTACCCACAGAGAGTTGTGTTTTATGGGGAAAATAATAAAGTTTTATTTTGGATATGATGAATTTGTGATGACCAGGGGACATCTGGTTTAAAATGCCTAAAGGACAGTTAGTGATGCAGGATTAGAGTGTAGGGGTAACTAGACAGATGTATAAGTCATCTACATAAAGATGGTTTTTTAATACTTGGAAGCTGATGATGTCACCAAATGAGAAAGTGTAGAATGAAAAAAGAATAAGGTTCAGGGCAGGGCGGTGGGATACTCCTCATTGTCAGTTGACATGACATGAATATAATTCAGAAAAACAGACAGAGACCAAGTAGTCAGGCAAATAGGAAGAGAAACAAGAAAGAACATTGGCCATGAAAACTCAAAAAAGGGAGAGTATCATGAGGGAGAATGAGGTTAACATTATCAGACAGACGCTGCAGGGAGTGCATGAAAGATGAATATTCAGGAGAGCCCTTTAGACCTAATGATTAAGAGATTATTGGTAATTTTGTAAAGAGTAGTTTCAGTTGAATGTTGAATTTGGAGAACACATTGAGGAGGATTTAGAAGAGAGAGGAAAGTGGAGACATTGAATGGAGAGAGCTTGCTTATTCAAGGAGTTTGAGAAAGAAAAGTGATAGAGCACATTAGGTACAGGAGATGGCAAAATCAAATAAGGTTTTGAATGTTTTTTTTATTTTTCTAAAAATGGGGAAATTTTGGAGTTCTATGCTGGCTTCAGGGAAGGAACAAATAGGGAGAGATTAACCATTAGAGGGGGATGAGGGTAGGGACAATCTGCTGGAAAAGGGGTAGGGGTAGGACAAAAGATAGATGTAAAGGTATTAGCACTGGTGAGGAGAAGGGTCACTTCTTCATCAGAAACTGGAGGAAAGGAGGAAAAAGTAGGGGGATATCAAGGAGCCAGGAGATTAGAAGGGGAGAAGAGGGAGTTTGCATTGAAAGGTCTTGATTTTCTTGACAAAGTGTGCAAGATATTGAATATAAAAGCTAATATATGGACAAAACTTGACAACTGATCTAATTTGAGGAGTTAAAGAGGGTGTAGTCAAAGATGACTCAGGTTGAAAGTGTGAGTGACTGGGAGGTAGATGTTACCCCTCCACAGAAATAGGAAAATTTGTGAGAAAAGGAAGATTTAAAAGGAAGATAATTTCACATTGTACATAATGAGTAGGAGATGCTGACTGGACATCCAGATGGAGAAGGATATCTTTTGTCTTCAGTTTCCTTAGTTATAAAATAAGGAGGTGACCTCTATAATCCCTTCTAGGATCCTATGAACAATAGGCAATGAGTGATTTGGGACAGAAAAGGAAGAGATAGCTTAAAGCTGACAATATGTATTTGGGAGTTATCTGCACGGAGATGATAACTCAACTTACAGGAGCTTATGATGTTACCAAGTGAGACATTGTAGAGTGAGGAGACTGAAAAAAAAAACAGAAAATAGAGCAACAAAGACCGTTCATGCTTAGAGTTTGGAAGATGGATGATGTAACAGCAAAAATATCTGAAAATAAGTGATTAGTAGGTAGAAGGACCAGAAGATAGCAGTCTTTGAGTCTGGGAGGAGGAGGTATCAAACAGGGTCAAAAGTATGGAGAGACCAGGAATGATGACAACTGAGAAGTCTTCCATTTATCATATCATAAGCCATCAGTAACACTGGAGACAGTGGTTTCAGTAAGATAATGGGATTGGAAGACATATTACATATAAGGTACTGAAAAGGTGGTGAGGAAGTAGAGATAAAGAGAAGAGACAGTTTTTAGGCAGTGACAAGGAAAGGGAGGAGAGAGAAGATAATAGCTAGAGGTGGATAGAAGGATACTCTTTGCTGTTGTGTGTTGGTTTTAGTGATAGCTGTAGTAGTTTTTAAAGGACAAACTCTCCCTAACTTTTGAGTGTTGACTGTCTTCTCCTTCTAGATATTCTTTCTGTCCTTGCCTTTAATGCCATTACTCTCTCTACTGACCACTGCTTTTTAGTGTTCTTTGCTACTACATTATCCATTTTCCATCATTTAAGGAATCAAGAGAAATGAAAAGACTGAAGATGAGTATAAGGAAGGAAAATCTTTCCCAGAGGAGATGTTAGAGGATGGAATGATGTCATCAGCACAGGGATTATCTTTGGCTGTTTTTCTACCCCTCCCTATCTTTGCCTTCGGGCTTCCCTAGCTTTCTTCAAATTTTAGCTAAAATCCCACCTTCTGCAAGGAGTCTTTACAAGTCTCCCTTACAGTTAGTACCTTCCCTCTGTTGATTATCTCCAACTTACCCTATGTATATGTGTATATTCATATACCTATACTTGTACCTATGTCTCTAAACATACATATATGTGTGCGCGAACACACACACACATACACACACATACACACATACACTTTTTTGCATAGTTGTTTAAATGTAGTCTTCCCTATTATTTATTGTTTTTGTTCGGTCGTGTCCAACTCTTTGTGACCCTGCAGAGTATACAGTCAATAGGGTTTTCTAAGGAAAGATACAGAGCGGTCTGCCATTTCCTTCCTTAATAGTGGATTAAGGCAAACAGAGGTTGAATAATTTGCCCAAGATCACATGGCCAGTGTCTGGGGTTGAATTTGAATTCAGGTCTTGCTGACACTAGGCCCAATATTGTATTCACTGATTCATTTACCTGCCTCCTTTACTAGAGAATTAATGCTTGTAGTCCAAATACCTAGGAATTAATTAAAAGGCAAAGTTTGAAATATTTTTTGTGATTATAATGAATCACAATTTTTTTCCTAATTGGACCCTAAACTTTGGAATCATTAAGAAATTTTAAAAATTATATAGACTGTAAAATACTCTGAAATAAAATTTAAATCATTTAGCTAAATTAAATTTCATTATAATTTTTAGTGAAATCAATCTACTAGAGAAGGCTAAGTATGAATGATTTTTAAAAAAACTAGAATTACTGATAGTTCCATGACCCTTTCAGGAGAATGGAGCCTGACCAGAGTTATAGTCAAGCTATCTCTGAAAAGTTTAGTGTATAAATCTAGCTTAAGGGCCAAATATAGCTCATTGATACTTTTAGAGTTTATGAAAAATGAAAGGGAAAAAATATTTACTATTATTATAAAATTTTAAAAGGAATTTTACATATTATTTTGACTATACATATAAATAGTATGTTTATTTGAATAATAAAGCTAATGTGCAAAATTAGCATTTTAAAATTTATAATTGAACATGTTACATATATATGCATATATATGTATCTCAATGTATACCTGACCATTTATCTGGATAGACATGTATAATGTGTATTGGTGTCAAGCTGGGTTTACATGATGCTAAAACATCTGGTGAATTTAGTCAAATACTTAATCAAGCCAGTTTGCCTTTGTGTAGACAAAATATCCTAATGACAGACTATGTTTTTGACTGAACTGACTGAGGAGTATCTGGATGTACTGGCACTGTGGAGATGATGTTGGAATAAATCATTTCAATGCTAACCTGTACAAAGTGTTAACTTAAATAGTATTTTCATGCTGCTGCTGATTTTAAAATAGAGTTCACATTGCCCACCTATATTTTTATATTTTTCTTTCAAGTAGGGTATTATTAAAGTCACATTTTTTAAAAGCCTAGCTTGCCTCTCAGTGCAGTCTAATGCTAACAATGGTTCCTGAATGCTTTTACCAATTTCAGTGTTCTATAGGAAGCTGAGGGCCTGGGGCCAGACATTAGAGTTATAGAGGTGGGGGTAGGGTGGGGCTGGGGAGGGATTCATAGAGTTCTGACTCCTCTAAGGAAAATTCTTCCTTTTTTTCTGCTCTGTGTTCAAGCCTCAATTAATGAAGGAATCTGAATTTAATTTTCTTTGATGAATCTTTCTCTGACTCCCCCAAAATGAAAGAAATCTTATACAAAGAACAGCAAGAATACCAGTGCCCTCATTCTATCCTAAACCTGCTGGGGAAAGGGAAAGGGAATGGAATGTGTAAGAAGACTGGAAAGGTATAAGGAAGTCAGGTTTAAAGGGCTTTGGATGACAAAAGTAGGATATTATATTTGATCCTGGATGTGATGGGTAGCCACTGGAGTTTATTAAATGGGAGGAGAGGTAGTAATATGGTCATACTTGTAGTTTAGGAAGATCAGTTTGACAACTGAATGGAAAATGGAGTCGAGTGAGAAGCAGGGAGAGCAACCAGCAGACTATAGCGACAATATAGGTGTGACATGCTGAGGGCCTACATAAGGGTCTTGTTAGAGTTAGAGGAGAGAAAGGGAGTGTATGTGAGAGATATTACAAAAGTAAAATCAACAGACCATGACAACAAATTGGAAATGGGGAATGGGGTATGGGTTGTGACAGAGTGAGGAGTCAAAAATGGCCATTAGATTGCAAGCCTGGATAAATGAAATGGGAGGATGATGGTACCCTTTACCAATAACAGGGAAGTTAGGAAGAGAGGAAATTTGGAGATGGGGAGATGATGAGTTCAGTCTTGGTCATGTTGAGTTTAAGATATCTATAGGAAGGGTGGCTAGGTGGCACAGTGAATAGAGCACCAGCCCTGGAGTCAGGAAGACCCAAGTTCAAATCTAGCCTCAGATACTTAAGACTTACTAGCCGTGTGACCTTGGGCAAGTCACTTTACCACAATTGCCCTGCCCTCCCCCATCCAAAAATTTTTTTTAAATGGTATCTATTGGTTGAAATTGGCTAATAGGTGATTGGAGATGTAAGACTGGAGGTCAGCAGAAGTTAGGGCTAGATAAGTAGATTTGAGAAACATCTGCATGGAGATTATAATTCAATCCATGATGCTGATTCCATCACCAAGTGAAATAATATAGAGGGTAAAGAGGTGACCCAAGACAGAGCCCTGTGAGCAGGTGTGACCTGGACAAAGATCCAGCAAAGGAGATTAGAAAGGAGGTGTCAGGATAGGAGGAGAACCAGAAGAGTTTAAAAAACCTAGAGAGGAAAGGAATATCTAGGAGATGAGAGTGATAACAGGTTCAAAGGTTGTAGTGAGGTCAAGTAGGAGGAGAACTGACTGAAGAGAACTGAAAATAGTCTCTTGGTCTTGCATAGTTTGAAAAGTGATTTATAACCATTTCAGTTGTGTGTGTAGGACAACACTATATTATAGTATGTATGCACATATATGTATATATGCACAAACACCCCTATAATTCCATTTGAAATAATTTCCAATGTATTTATAAAACGTAATGGGAAATTGGGTCTGAGTAATTGTTAGCCATTTATAAACAAATAGTTTATACTGACATTAGCCAGAAGCTCGCAAATTAAAATTTCATTTTTGAAATGTTTTTCTTGGCTAATAAGACCTTGAGACTTTGTGACAGAGAGTTATTATGAATATATAGGAAGATTATATGCTTTTTGTTGTTTACTTAAAGTATTTGAAGTTAATATATTATTTTTAAATTCACTTCATCCCTATTTCAAATCATTCTCTTTTTCCTTTTCTTCAAAATAATATGAATAATTTATCCTTTTATATTTTAATTCTTTCTCCAGCTAAAATTAAGATATAACATTTTCTATTTCTAGCATAGTCTAAGACCTTCTGAATATTTAATTACCCAGGGAGATTCAGATTTAAAACAAATGAGGCTGTAGATTGGATAAAATTCTACTTAGATTAGATAACCTTCCACTTTACCATATATGCCTGAAATAATTTTTTTCTTCTTTTGTAAGATAGGTAGAATTTATACAGCAATTGACCAAAATATCCTGTTTGTGAAATTTATGCACAATTTAGTAAAATCTAGCTCTTTCACTTCAATGTAGAGAACACATATTGAAAATAATATTTCATGTCATTGCCAAGAATTGGGAAAGATGATAAAAATGACAATGATTTGAATTCCTTGATCTAGTTTTACAGCGTCATAGTGCTTTTTTCTTCCTTTGCCTTTTGTTTACTATATCCCAAATTGTTTTAAAACTGTTACACAAGGGATTATGTCCCTTGGGGATGCTCCATTACATTTTGAATATCAGTCCCATTCCTAGTTATTTCAGCCATGGCATTAATCTCACTTAAAGCAATAAAACGCAAATAGTGGCAAAAGGCAAGATGCATAAAGCATTACTTTAAACAGTTAAAAAAAAAAAAGATGTTAAATGTTTCCTTTCTAGGAACTCCTGCAGTTCTTGATACATTTGTGTGCAACTGAGCAAGAGAAAAGTAGCAGTGGGATTATTAGTGGAGATAGAAGCTTACAGGGAACATGAAAAGGAGAGCGCTTCTCATTCTGGCTCTTTTTTTTCTTCTTCTTCATGCAGTTAAAAAGAGAGAATCATTTAAGTGAGCTCCTGTAGATTTTATTGGTTTCTTTTCTTAGGTAAAGTTACCAACAGGTTCATTCATAAGGTGATCTTGAAGGTTGTTTTACTGTCACTGAGCTACAGTTAAGGTGGTTTGTAAAGGGTACCACCCAAGTATAAAGATGCCTGCTAGGAGAATAAGGCCTTCGCAAAAAAGAACAGCAGCCCATCAGATCTTTCTTTTTCAAACCAGACAGTTTCCCCCCATGGAAAGATTAATTACAGTCAGGTTGGGAAGACAGCCTTACTCAGTGTGTGTGTGTATTTTTTTTTTTTTACTTCTCCTAACATTAGAAAAGATAAAGAGGATGATTAGTGTGCACAAAGCCTCTGATCAAACTAGCACTGAGGTTTGTGACAGGAGGTTCAAACACTTTATGGATCACTGGTGCTGACAGGTAGATCACACAGGCCTTAAACAGATGTTTAGTGAGAAGATGAATGTATAAGATCTCATGCACACAGGGCTCTTTTACGTGGCCACTTTAGCCTGTGAAGCATTAAGCACTGCTTTTTTTTTTTTTAACTGCCCCACTTTAAGTAGGGAAAGTTACTAACAAGCTTCCATTAAAGCTCAGATTTAAAAAAAAAAAAAGATTAAACAGTGCTGGGATTTGACTATCATAAAACTTTCTTTAGGAAATAATGGATATCCTTTAGGAAAGAATGACTGCAATTTACCTGTTTTCTAAAATTATTTTTAAGGGCTAATGAATGCTCCAACCTTAATGAGGTATATATGAGATGGTCAGTTGAAAAAGGAGAATAGTTGAATTGAAATAAATACAATCCCATACCAGCTCACACTATAGAGCACGTCAAGCTTTACAGCGTTTTCTTTAGAGGCATACGATATAGTAGGTGGGATGAATTTGTTGTTCTCTCCACCTCTTTCATTTACCCAGGTTATCAATGTTAAAGGGACAGCCTACTGTAAAAAGTCCCTATGCACCATGCCATCTGTACTTTATAGTCTGAGAATTGTGTATGTGGCAGGGTATTATGTAGATGGGGCAAAATGAGAGGTTAAAACATTTGATTATGGTTATATTCCCAGTGTATGTCATAGGCAGAACCTAAATTTTCCCGATCCCAAAGCTACCCCACTTTCCTCTATACTATGTTACCTCCTAATACAAGTATTATTAGCTCCATTTTTGTCATTTTAATTTATTTATTTATTTTTTTTTTGCTTTTTGGAGGGGGCAAGGTAGGGCAATTGGGATTAAGTGACTTGCCCAAGGTCACATGTCTGAGACCAGATTTGAACTCAGGAACTCCTGACATCAGGGCTGGTGCTCTATTCACTGTACCACATAGCCACCCCAATCTCCATTTTTGTAGTTGAATCTCTGAGAGGTTAAACATGTGGTAACATAGTATGGATGTAGGTTGGGACTTGAACCCACATCTCTGCAAATTTAGCACTATATCACACCACCACTTATACAGCTAACAATTATAGTCCTTTAACTTTACAAAAAGCTACATATGCACCCATGTACACACACACACACACACACACACACACATTCTTCTATATTTAAATATTTTCTTTTTATAAAATTCTATATAATTTCTCAGAATTATCTGTGCTTAGTAAATAATGACCTAATTTTCTATATTTTACAACATCAAATCATTCTAAGTGATTAAAATAAAAAATACTAGTAAATCCAGTGTTAGTCGTGTAAATTTGAGTAAAAAAAAATATCCCTCAAGAATTTATTATAATTTTCCTTCATATTAGCCATATAGATAAGTCATTTCTATTTACTGAATAATGAGTAAATCCATAGATAATGGTCCTTTCTCTGTAAGTCTGTGTTAATATGCCTTATTTGAGGATCTGTACTGCTGAGAACGAGGGTAGTGAAATTATCTTTATCCTGGAATTATAGAATCATATGTATAAGAAGAAATATTCTACTTTGGTCTCCATTCTAGCTGTATGAATGTGGCACTTATGTGTAAATTTTACTTAGAGTGTCATTATTCAGGTTTAGAGCATCCTATAAACACTGTAAGAAAAATGAAATGACAATTTTAACATTTAGTTCTGATCAGCACACATGTTTTTTCTAAATTCCTCAAAAATTACAAAATTTAACTATAAATTTCAACATCAATGAAAGAGGAACATTTAAAAAAATCTAAATCACAAACAATATCATTGAAAGAAATTATCCAAACACTTATTTCATGTTTAGAGTATCAGCTCCTACTGCCTAATCCCTATCTCATTTCTCATCCTATTCATCCATTAATGAATCCCTAGCCACATAGTTGCAAAGTATATCCTATTCTCACCTCTTATCCACAATATCCTCAAGCCTACTTCAACCATGTCCAACTCTGCCCTTACCCCTTCCAAATTAATGTATATAATTAATGTAATATAAGTCAAAATTATAAGAGGTTTGATTATATTGTTGGAAAATGAAAACTAAGGGGCAGCTAGGTGGCACCGTGAATAGAGCACTGGCCCTGGAGTCAGGAGGACCTGCGTTCAAATTCAGCCTCAGACACTTAACACTTATAAGCTGTGTGACCTTGGGCAAGTCACCAATTGCCCTGCTCTCCCCCCTCCAAAAAAGAAAAAAGAAAATAAAAACTAGGGCAGAGATTTGTTATTTAACTAATGCAATTTAAAAATTAGTTGACAATTTGGAGAGAAAGGTATTTAGGTCTTGTAACAGTCTTATACTATATATCTCTATGGATTTCAGCTGGTTAAGAGACTTTAATTTTTTCAACCATATAGAAAAAAAAAGTATGAAAATTAAGTGGATTTTTAATCTTTTTTATGGAGAGAGAACTGAGTTTTTGTGAGATTCAACAAGTAAGTACTAAAGATAAGAGAGATCGATTGGCTACATTATTGTAAAATATCTATACAACAAAATAAATTCTAATTAAAAGAAAAATACCATCAAACATTTATGGCACCAGATGAAATTTGACATTCTAAAAATTCTTTCATTCAATAGATAATTATTAACCACCTACTATTTACCAGATTCTGACCTAAGTGCCTAGAAAATGAAGACAAAAACGAGAATCGTCCCTGCTTAACAAAATCCAAATTCTCTAGGGGAAAACATCATGAATGTGTATAAATTAAATATAAAATGTTTGTGCACACAGTGCCGATAGCTATAGAAAGTTACATGTATATATGTTTACACATTATGTGTGTGTGTGGACACACACACACAAAATATGTGAGTATAAACTTAATAGAAAGTGATTTTGCTGGGACAAAGGAATGACTATCAACTAGAGGATCAGGAAAGACCCCCTTTCTTGAAAAGGAAGGAGATGAAGGGAGATGGGAATAGAGTTGAATACTAAATGGAGCTAGTGATTTCAAAAGGAACAGCTAAAGAAGGAAACCATTTCAGACATGTAGAATGGCTCATGCAGAGGTAAAGAGAGTGGAGGTGGAATGTTGTATACAGGACACAGCAAGTAGGACATAAGAATGGGAAATCAAATGGAGCCAAGTTATGAAAGGTTTTTAAAAATGGACAGAGGAGTTTTTCCTAGTCTGATCCTAAAATAACAAGGAATCCTTGAACTTCTTCAATCAACCAATCATTCAATAAGCAATTATCTGAAGACCTCAATCAGGGTGGTGGCTTTGTGAGTGGAGAGAAGGGGACAAGTGTGGAAGATATTGTGGAGAAAACAAGATTTGGTATGACTGGATATTTGTGATTAAGTAGGAATGAGAAGTCATGCATGACATTGAGTTTGAGAACCTGGGTAAATGAAAGTATGGTGGTACCCTTACCATTAATGGGAAATTAGATTTCTGGGGTAAAACAATGAGTTTTCTTTTGGACATGTTAAACTTGAGATACCTATGGAATATCCGATTCTAAATGTTGAACAGGGAATTGGTGAGGCAGGACTAGAACTTGTGAGAGAGATAAGGGCTGAATTTATGTTCTAGGAATCATATGCTAAAACAATATGATAATTGAACCCATGGGAGCTTGATGAAGTCACTAAAAGAGAAAAGGACCTTGAGAAACATACATGGTTAGTGGGCATGACATGGAGGAAGCTAAGGAGACTGAAGAAGAATGGTTATGTAGATTGGAGAAGAACCAAGAGAGAGCATATAAGAGAATATCATGAGAATCCTCAGAAAGATGAGTATCAGAAGAGAGGTGGATCTTCAGTGTCAGATATTACAGAGAGGCCAAGCAGAATGAGGATTTAGAAAACGCTATTCAATTTGGCAATTAAGAGATCATTGATAACTTTGTAGGGCGCAGTTTCGTTTGAGAAATGAAATCAGACATCAAATTGCAGAGAGTTTAGAAGAGACTTAGAGGAGAATAAGTACAATGGATGGGCAGTTAGGTGCCACAGTGGATAGAGCATGGGGTTTGGAATCAGAAAGACTCATCTTTATGAGTTCAAATCTGAACTCACACATTTACTAGCCTTGTAATCTTGGATAAGTCACTTTACCCTGTTTGCCTCATTTGTAAAAATAAGCTAGAGAAGGAAAGTGCAAACCACTCCAGTATCTTTGCTAAGCAGACTCCAAAATGGGGTCACAAAGGATCAGACATGTAAACAAGTAAAAGTAATAATTGCTGACCTCTTTTTAAAGGAATTTGACCCAGAAGCAGGAAGAGATATAAAACAATAGCTAGTAAGGATTTTAGAGCCAATTAAGGATTCTTTTTAAGACTGGGAGAGACTTTTAGAGGTGTTTAAGTAGCGTGGAAGGAACCAGTACGTGGAAATTGAAAATTAGAAGGAATAATAGTGAGGATAGTTATCTAGAGAAGATGGGAGGTGAGGATGTCAAGGGTAGACATAGAAGGTAGGTCTTAGTGATTTGGAGTACCACCTCTCCATTACAGACTGGAGTAAAAGAAGAAATAGTGGGAGCTGATGTCAAGAGGTACTGAGGAGAGAAGAAGGAAAACCTGACAACTTGAATTTTCTTGGTAAAGTATAAGACAAAGTCCTTAACTGAGAGGGCTGGCAGGAAAGTGTGCTTTGAAGACTTGAAGAAAGTAGATATAATTTGGGCTAGTATTTGAGGAGAGTAGGATAAAGTATCAATTAGGAAACAGGGAATAACATAGCTAGTCTTGTGCTTTAGGAATATCTCTTTGGTAGCTGTGTGGAAGATAGATTAGTGATGGGAGATATTGGAGCCTTAGAAAGAAATGTTTAAAAATCATAGCAAGTAAATGCCAATCAAAAGTGGATATATGGTCAAAGAATATGAAAATTTTCCAAAAGAAGAATCACAAACCACCTACGATAATTTTAAAATACAAAAATCAAAGAGAAATAAATTTAAAAGACAACTTTTGAGGTACCACCTCAAACCCACCAAATTGGCAAAAAAAAAATAAACAAATTGAAAATGACTAATTTGTTTTGTTAATGAGTTTATAAAAAAAAGGCTGGTACCATTTCTAATACCAACAACTTTTTACCCCATGCAAGTTAGACTAGTTTTAATTTAAAAGGTAACACAATTGTCTTTGAGACTTATTAGTTTCAATCATTGATATAGCTTCCTGGTGACATCCTCTAAGTAAAAGAGGGCAGGGAAACCTCAGGTTTGACATAAATTTCTGACCAGGTAAACCACCATAGTAAATTCAGAGGCAGAAGAGCTATGGTCAACTGAATCAGTGTTGTATCCTTCTTATGCAATTGTTAAGAAACCTCCTTTTGTTAGCTGTTAGATGGTTTATGCATGTCCCATTTAGTTCTAATCCCAAGTCTAAACCACAGAAGCAGCATGAGTTATTCAGTGTCATGCAAATGAAAATCTAGTACAAATGCAAATTAATTGATTTTTTTTGGAGAAAAACTCTTCCAGTATTCAGTAAAAGTTATAAAAATCAGCATATCATTTGACTCAATAATGCCATTGTGGGAACAACAGGATATTTTTTAAAAGAGTTGTCTATTCAAAGATGCTCATAAAAGATACAGTATTATATGTAATTGCAAAAAAAAAAAAACAATTAAAAAACCTGGAACTAATGAAAATGTCCAACAGCAGAATAGGAATAAATTGTATTCGACTAAAGCAAGTATATACAATCATACAATTAAGGCTGACAAATATGAGAAATACAAAGATATCTGGAAATGTATGAAATAATTCAAAGGAGAAAAATCAAAACCTTAGGAATGATTATGGACCAAGAATGAGCTATTGATAGTTGTATGAGGAAAAGTAAATAAGAATGGACAGTTCTGATAAGAACTTAGAAGAGCAGCTAAAATGATGTTATGACATGTTATATATTGAAATGAATAATTTAAATGTAAATCACTACTAAGAAAGTTTGTTTGGATTGAGAGTCAATATTAAGTTTCTAATAAAACATTGCACAATATTTGTGTATACAGATAGACATACATGCACATATACACATGGTGTCCCAAAAATCTTAGTGCAGTTTAAGCTGCTAAATTTTAAAACTGCACTAAAGTTTTTGGGACACCCTGTATACATATGCATATGCATATGTGTACACATATATACGCATATACATACACATACACATACACATACACATCCCTATGAATATGCGAAGAAGAGATTGTTCTTTCTTCAACACCACCCCTCACTCCTTCCCTCTTTTCTTGTTGTTGGTATTGATAAACTGTTGGTGAATCCAAAGTAAACATTTATTGATCCAGCAACTATTTGAGTGCCTATGACAAAGCCAGGGCTTTAAACTGGGTGCTATGGGATCTTTGCACTCATGGGCTTGCAGATTCCTGTGAAGAAAACCTAATTTAAGTTGTTTCAAGAGAAATGCTTTGTAAACCTTAAAAAGATATAAAAATGTGAATTCTCCTTACCATTATGGTATGCTTCTAAATTTGTTTGTAAATCAAATCTATTTCATGTAAGAGATGAGGGAAACTTTTTGTCATGTGTCTCATGAGGTTCAATTTAAAAATCAGTATGTCCACTTCTAATTTAGTCTGTCCAAGTATCTGCTACAATTCAGTCACCTTGAAGGATCTGTTCAGTTACAGTTGACTTCCTAGTGTCTCCATCATCTGCCAGAAAAAAATTTTTTTACTTAGTCTCATTCTCTGCCCTTCAGCTTTTTTAGTTAATGATTATTTTAATTAATTTTTTTTCTTTTAGAAGGAAAGATTGAAGAGTTGTTTGCTAGCAACTTTCAGAATAATTTTTTACCACTAGTGTGGGACTGCCTGTTTGAATGTTTCCAAGAAAGTATTGTTCTTCTGTGACAACAGGTCAGAAAGACTCTGCATTAATTACACTAACATATGGTTATTAACAGATTCTAGCTCAGGGAGCAATACTTTACAATGTTATCTTCCACATAGTCAGATGTTAGCCATATTGTCAGTGCTGGCAGCTATTGTTTCACTCATTTACTTCACAGAGCTAATTACTCCCTAATAATAACTTTACCTTGGAGTTTTTCACTTGCTTGTGCCAGCAAACCTGTTCACACTACATATGCTAATTATTGGCACTTATTCATTATGTTAAGATAGCTTTAAGTTCAAGCTGTGCCGCCTGGCTTTCGGTATGGAGCCAGCTGGCTGCAAAGTTCCACCTTTTTTTTTTTTAAACTAAAGTCATTAAAAGTTTTAATATGGGCCCATCTTGTTCTCTTTACAAGATTCAGTCTTTCAGGAATTCAAATGAATGTGCAGTTACCCACGGACAATTGCACATTATAATAAGAAGGCCTTTGGTTTCTGTAAGAAATTCACAAAGCTTACACCATAGGCTTTTTTTTTCTCCCAGATTAGAAAAGGTGTAAGTGATTTCTTTTAGATTTTAGCTATAAACCATTTCATCCACTTGGCTACAATTTCCATATACATACAGCACATATTCATACACATACACACTTGATTTCTCTTCAGGACAAGTGGAGCTCATTGGTTGTGTTTGTTTTATACGTGTTTAAGCGGGATGTTTTCTGGAATTTTTACTGTATTTGAAATGTTTTATACCCTCTTTCTCAACTGGCTTTCACAAGTGTGTTTGTCACCATGCTCAGATACTTGTGATTTATTGGTAGGGCCAAATGTTGTATTTGAACTGAAGTCAGGATTCCCATTGATATCAGTGGGAGTTAATGTTTAAGTGTTGTTTTCAGTCAAAGTAAAATATGGTTTTCCTAGTTTTAATGAAGAAATAGCTTCATTTGGCTTATATCCAAATGTAATTAGATACAACCACCACTAAGAAATCTATCAAAAATGGCTAAATAGGCCAGTTTTGATGAGTATGTATCAAAAATGACTTGACCTTTTTAAAGATGTTAAATTTGTCTGAGGTCTTGTGAGACCTAGAGAATCCTGTTTTATTAATTCTGAATTCACCCAAGATAAAGACTTAGTTAAGTGGTAAAAAATAAATTTATTGTTATTTTTAAAAAAGAAAAGTTTGCTCTGGTATTTTATTTTGATGTTTGATTTTCACCTTTAAAGAAATTTAGCTTCTTTTTAAAGCTACAGTCATGTTCAGATGACTTTTGCTTTACCTGAAATATTTTTCCCTGTTTTTATTAGTCAGTTATTTAATTTGTAGCCATATTATTAGAATCTATTATCCCATTGCATATAATTATTTAATATGAACTAAAGAAAGCATTTGCTATTCAATTTTGAAAAGAAAAAAATTAAGAAAGTAGTGACTAAGTTATGGTAGCAGAGATCTTTCCTGGGTCATAGGATTAACAAGTAAAACTCCTCCCTTATTTACTCTCAACTGCTTTTCTACCATGGTACCTGGTCAAGTGCTAGAAACCACCCAAGAATAGTTTATCCTACAACTTACTGAATAACCTACATTGATTGCAGCAGTTATTTTTTAAATTTTTTTTCTGAATATGAGCTACGTATTTAAAGTAATTTTATGATAATATGGGTAGTTAATGGAAGAAAGATAAGTTTTAGCACAATCAGTCATTGATTAAGGAATCCCACCCAAATGGTATATTTTGACTGTTGTTTATTTTAAATCACAAAAACAATTCATATAGTAGAAAAATTCCACAAATATTTATTGTGTCTCCTCTATCCAGGGCACAATTCTAGGCAATAGAATTCAGTGATAAAGAAATTAAATACTCCACATAGCCAAGGAGAATATAATCTAGCAGAGAAATAACACCTGTAAAAAAATAACTATAAAAGAAATTAGAATGTGGTTAAAACATAGGAGAGATTAAACAAAGAGATTCCTTTGAGGAAAGAATAATCACTTCTACCTAGGGGAATGAGGAATAGTTTCCTAGGAGTGGCTGCAATTGAGATGGACCTTGAAATAAGAGGGGAATTTTACCAAGCAAAGAAGTGAGGAGAGTTTGCTTAAGTCACAGAGGGGATGGCATGTACAAATATATAGATTCTAGAGAGGGTAAAAAGAGATAATGGAATGGTTAATAGTCTCATTGGGCTGGAGTGCACAACACATAGAGGGGAATAGTGTAAAATAAGGTTGGAAAGATTGGTTGGTCCAGATTAAGAGGAACTTAAATTGTATGGTGTCACATTTGAATGGTCAGGAGCATGGTGGTACCATTAAATGGTTCAAGAAAAAGATAAGGCAAATACTAGATGAGTTGAGTTTCAGGTGGATGTCCAGGTGGAGATGTTTAGCAAACAGCTGAAGATATGAAAATTTAGCTCACAGAAGAGGTCTTGCTTAAAGATATAGATTTGGGGAGCATCTGGACGTCGGTAATAATTGAAACCATGTGAATTAATGAGATTGTCAAATATAATGTATAGAAAAGAATAGAATTGAAGGCTGAGCCTCAAAATAGTTATAACTCTTAGGGGGAATGATGAAGGAAGAAAAAATCATATAATGACCCTTTAATAAGGTAGGTGATAGACCAGGCTAGAAATTGTGTGATGGAAACCAAGAGAGAAAAAAGTATCAAGAAGGAGGAGATAGTCTGTCAAATATACTTGAAAAAATAAAAAAGGATAAGACAAAGAAAAGGCCATTATGTTGGGGGTATTTATATCATTTTAAAATGGCTTTAATAGAATGAGGGACTAGAAACCTGAGTTTTATTAGTAAAAGGTTTTATTAGTAAGGAGACGGCAAGGAAGTTCATCAGTGAATATAGGTCAGTTGTGTCGAACTGAAATTGAAATGGGGGCTACTAATCTATATATAAGAATCCCTGCAAGCCATATCTTGACTTAGTTTTATAATATAATATTAGTTTCATTGTATTTTTATTTATTTTGTTAGTTTTTAATTACATTTTAATCTGGTTCAGGATGTACTTGGGGAGGATTGTGAGCCAGACTATGGGCAATGCGGGTTTGATACCTCTGGCGTAGACTAGTCTTTCTAGAATTTTGTAGATGAATGGGAAAAGAGAAAAAAAAAGTTTGGAGAACAAGTAGGACAGTCAAAAAAAAATAGGCCATGTAAGAACCTGTCAAGTTTATAAGTCAAAGGAGAAGAGCCAGCATGGGGAGAACCACAAAGATATCGGCCATTCTGGAAATATTGATTTTTATTTAATCAATTCTTCAAGCAGGTTAAGATGATTTATCAGTATTTTGTTGTTATTAGATCTAACCTAACAATGAAAGGAAGCTTTGATGGTGGTTAAAGCTATGATTAATACAAATGGGTAAGGCAAATATGGACTAACACCATTAATTGGTTCCATGAAAACATGAAGTGATGTGAAACAACATTATAGGGGCAATTAGAAGCTTAAAGTACAATGATATAAGTGAGTAAGTGGATGAAAGATGTTACAATAGAATTTTGCAGTGCTACATTGGGATTTGATTGTAATATATTAATGATATTGCAAAATAACATTGTATGGGAGCAGGGTATGGTTGTTTTAATAAATTAAATGAAGTTTACTAATGGAAAAAATACCATTTAATATAGATTTACATCGGAGAATAATGATTCACAAATATGATATTATCTGATAACAGTAAAGGTTTTGAACTTTCTACATTTTAGGAGAGAAATAACATTTTAAGAGCATTTCCAAATGGGTGTGATGTGAATTCATAAAGTGGCTCTATATAACAAAGCATTTTTGCTAATTATACTTTTATTTATACATATTCACTAGTTTCTTCTTCCAAATTATGAATAATTCAAAACTAAATAGCCCAACTCTTGTACATGTG
>CM053585.1:416458521-416486466 GCA_028646515.1 Pseudochirops corinnae | reverse complement strand
TATATGTATGTGTACTTATGCATTGTGTAGATATATTTATTTATTTAAAGATAAGTACAGAGTAATTCCAAAAAAAGGAGTATTAATACCTGAGGTGGATGGGGATCATGAAGTGGTACCTGAGTTGAGCCAGAAGGGAAAGTAGGGATCAGAAAAGCTTGAGGAGAGTAAATTCATTCAACAGTCTATGGAAGGGCAGAAATTAAAGAGAGAATGTTTTGTATAGGAAATATATAGTAAGTGGAGAGAATAATCTTTAATAAGTCCAAAAAGTATACTGGAGATTGCGAAAGACTTTGGATGTCAAATCTAGAATTGCTCTTTTTCTTTTTAATCCTAAATACAATAAAGAGTTGTTGAAGCTTCCTCAGCAAGAGAGAAACATGGTCTT
Organism: Pseudochirops corinnae; assembly: GCA_028646515.1. Classification (NCBI taxonomy): domain Eukaryota; kingdom Metazoa; phylum Chordata; class Mammalia; order Diprotodontia; family Pseudocheiridae; genus Pseudochirops; species Pseudochirops corinnae. The sequence goes on along the minus strand of CM053585.1, from coordinate 416,486,075 downwards.
GGAAGAGCAATTTGTCAACTATGTAGAGGATGGTGACCAAGAGAAAACAAAGTTGGGGAAAGCTGCAAGATTGAACCAAGTTTATTTAGAGAAAAGCCACACTGGAGACAGTGCACTTGTAAGAACACTCAGGGACCCATGCACAAAATATATGAATAAAAGGAGAATACCAAAGTTGCATGAAAAAAATTTAGAGCATATTAATAGATTTTTAAAGGCAACTGAGAATGTATCAGCTACTATTAGGATACTTTCTCATCTGTCCAAACTCTATGTTAATCACCTATGCATGAATGAAGTACATCCTTGATGAGAATATTAGTAACATTCAACAATGGACAATATCTTTATAATTTTGCAGTTAACTGAAATAAATTAAAGCAGTGTGATATAGAGGATAGAACATAGGACTTGGAGTAAGGTTGTTTGAATCTTGACTCTGACATTTACTACTTTAGGTGACCCTGAGCAAATTACTTAACCTCCTTTTGCCTTATTTTCTCATCTATAAAATAAAGAATATTGCAATCAATGACTTTCAAGTTCTCTTCTTTTCCATAGATAAAATTCTATAATCCTATGATGCTATGTAGAGAATATAAGATCCCACTGTGCTTAGTGTTTATTAATTGTAAAAAAAATATATTAAACAGAGCAAAATACCTCCTTAAAGCCCCTTTTACAACAAATCTTTCATCTGCACATTAAAATCCTTTAAGAATTCCTAAAATATATAATAAAACATAATCCTATTTAACAGCCTTCTGAATACAACGTCAGTTTATAGAAAAAGGAAATGTATTCTCACCAAAATTGTTTTTAACTGTGATAGAAGAGTTTATGTAGAATCCATATTGAAGAGGGATTTTTTGTAGATTATTAGATTCTCCAGATGTTCCTGTTTGCATATAATATTGTGCATTAAGCCGTGGACCATTGCAGAGCCACTGGGAAGAGATCTGTATAACCATGCAAAAGTTTAATTTGACCATATACACAAAAAAGATCAAGTGGATGAAGAACATTGCCCCGAATGTGACCCACATTTCAGTGGACAAAGCATAGAATTTGTTCATTATATGTATGTCTGGGACAGACAATGGGGATAGACAAGTTTGGCCTAAAGTTAGACATGGGGGGATAAGCAGGCTGAATTACCTTCAAGAAATTGTGAAGTTATTTGAAAGATTCCAAGATTCCTCTGGGGAAAAACAAAGGTTCATATTTTCAATACCAATATTCTGTTACAGTTACTATATGGTAATGAGTCAAAGGAATATAGTTTAGGAAGAATTATAACTGATAATCACACTTCTGGCAATGAAGAAGCACGTAGTTGGTATGAATAGACTTACAGCATATAACTAATGAGGGATGTCAGAGCAGAGCAGTTGTAAAGGGAGTCATTAAGGAACTATGTAGTAGAACAAGAAGATGGGTTGATTATATGGCAAGAGTAAGAGTCCCATGTGAATAGTTGTGAAAAAAATTGAAGAAGAACTCTCATATATTAGGTGGACTCCCTATGGTAAATTTATGAGAGCTCATGAACAAGAGTCACAGAGGATGGAGAGGCATGGGTGTGGTTGTAATTTGCATAATTGGAAAGAACTTACAAATTATTGAGATTACAGATCCACTTAGATATATTTAAGAAAGGATGATGGATTGATGAAGGGAAAGATTGGAGACAAGAAGGCAAATTAGGAGGCAATTACAATATACTCTGCCAAAGGTGATAAGACATAAGCTGAGTGGTGGTCTTATTAGTAGCAAAAATACAAAAGATACATTCAGTATTATGGTAGAATCAACAGGACTCAGAAATTAAAGGAAAGTGATCTCAACCATTGCCTCCACTCTTTCATCAGTTCTCACTGTCTCCCTGTCTTCCCATGCCTATGTCTCCTCCATTTCCTGGTACATAACAAAACAAAATTCACCAACAATACCCAATAGTTATTATCATATATCTCTTCTCTCCTTTGTAGCCAAACTCCTTAAGAAAGCTCTATGGAATTGGTGCTTCCATTTCCTCTTCTCTCACTTAAAATTTGAAACCCTCTAAAATCTGGCTTCTAACCTCATCATTTAACTGAAAGTTCTTTTTCCAAAGTCACTAATGATTTCGCATAGTATCCCTTACCTTGCCAATCATTTCATAAATATCCTGGATTTTTTCTCAACATTTATCCTTCTTGACCTCATCAATGCCAAACACTCTCTTTTGAATATTTTTCCCTCTCTAAGATTTTGTGATACTGCTTTTTCCTAGTTCTCTTACCTGTCTGACCACTCATTCTTTATCTTCTGCCTTGAATCTTCATACAGATGATGTCCATTAACTGTGGAGGTACTGGGCACTCTTCTCTTTTTCCTCTAGAATATCTCATTTGCTAATCTCATCAGCTCCCATGGGTGTATGTATCAGCAAGCACCCTAGCATACTCAGGGTGGCTGCTAGCACAGGTTCTTAGATCTGTCTTTCTAAAGGAAAGCAAATCAAAGAGGGTTAACAATCTTACTTTAATCAATCAAACATATATCATTTATCTAGTTCAGGGGGGAAAAGTCAGCACTCTGAACTTTATAGAATGCAAACAGAATACAAACAAGTTACAAGCAGAAGTTACAAGCAGACAAAGAAAACAGATCAGCAGACAGGCTTCCAACCGTCTGACCATGACATCCATACCTAGTCAGTTACCAGAGAGGGAAGCATCAACATCTGGATTTTTCAAAGCCGGAGGGCTCAATGGCTTCCCAGAGTCTCATCTGGCCAAATCACATAACTCTTTCCGAAGTGAGCCCCAAAGCAAAACCTCACATCAACAGTTTATATAGCCTTCTCCTGGATCAGAGAATGTCACAACCCTCTTGACCCACTGCCCAATCACAAAGTAATAAGGCGTAGGCATTCCTGAAGAACAAGCCTGCCACCACAGGCTCCATGTGACTACATTCAGCCTATTAGGGGACAGAGTATACTTTCACATCTGGGAAGGTTCTCAGAGTCATTTAAGCCACTTAAGCAAAGGGCCTTGGGGCAGGGAAGATCTTCAGATTCCCATAACATTTTATTATATCTGCAGATGATTCTCAGGTCTATTTTTCCAACCCTAACCCCCTCTCCTGATTTCCACTCTTACAGCTCCAACTTCCTATTAGACATCTCAAACTAGATGTCCCATATTAATCTCAAACTCAACATTTCCAGAATAGGACTCATCTTTCTCCAACCTTACCCTGAACCTTCATGTTGCTGTTGAGGGCAAAACCATCTTCCCAATCACCAAAGCTCCAAATCTCATCATGCCATACTGAATTTATCACTAACAATCACCCCACATATCCAGTCTGTTGCCAGGTCTTGTCATTTCTCCCTTCACAGTGTCCTTCATACATGTTCCTTTCTGTCCACTCACACCATCACCACTCTGGTGCAGTCCCTTATCACGTCACACTGACACTACTGTAAGGGCTTCTGCTTCATTTCCCTGCCCCATGTCTCTCTCCACTCCAATCCATCCTCTACTCAGCTACCTAAATGTTCTTCCTGAAGCAAAGGTTCGACCCGTTACTGGATAACATCTCACCCAGTCAACTCTAGCGCTTCTTTTTTAACCTCCGGGACAGAAATTTTAAAAATCCTGTTTGGCTGTTAAAGGACTGATCTCTTCCTAACTTTCCAGTTTTCTAACACTTTACTTTGTTCCACTTACTATACAGTCCAGAAGTCTTGGCCTGTTTGCTTTTCCTGGTACATAACACTCCATTTCTTGGTTTTGTACCTCATTGCTGGCTGTCCCTCATACTTGAAATGCTTTCAATTTCATCTCCTGAATTCTAGGACTTCCTTCAAAATTCAGATCAAATCCTCCTGCAAGCTAAGAGTGATGTGGCTGCCAAAGAAACCAAGAGTACATTAAAGTACAGTAAGAAATGCTTGGCTTCCATGAATATAGATGTGATAGCCCCACTGTGCTATGTCTTTGTCACAGTGTTTCTGTAGTATTGTGGTCAGTTTTGAATGCCATGGTTAGGAAAGGCTTTAAGAAACTGGAGATCATTCAGAAAAGGGCAACGAGAATAGAGAAAGACCTTGAGTACATATTATATGAGGAATGGTTAAAGGAAAGGAATGAACTGGAGGTGTTTATCCTGAAGAATATTGGGGGAAAAGGGAAAATTGTAGCTGACTTCATGTATTTGAATGGCTGTCATTTGAAGAGGAATTAGATTTGTTTAGCACCAGAGGGTAGTACCAGGAGGAATGGGTAGAACATTTAAAGAAACAAGTTTAGGCTTCATCTTAGGAAAAACTTCTTAATAATTTGGGCTGTCTATAAGTGAAATGAGCTGCTTGAAGATGTAATGAGTTTCTCTGCAGTGCAATCAGCAAGCAGAATCTGTATGTCTACTTTTTAGGTATATTAGAGGAGGGATTCTTTTCATATAATGGTAGGACTAGATGATGGTTTGAGGTCCCTTCTAACTCTAATGTCCTATGAGTCTGAGCCTAATACGAATCCAAGTTTATGAATATGAGTGAAAGGAATAATGATGGACCACCAACAGAAATAAGGAAATTAATAAGAAAGTGAGGTTGATGGGAAAGATAATGATAATTTTTAACATTTTGAGTTTGAGATACCTCTGGGACATTTGAGACATTTCTTTTTAATTTTCTTTTTTTAATCATTAACTTAATCTGTAAAATGCACAAATATTTCAAAATACAAAAGGATTTTATTAGAAATTGTGAACAGGTTATATGCTTTTTAAAAAGAAATGTTATCTAATAGTAATCATAATGAAAGCTAACATTTATATAACACTTATTCTGTGTCAAGGTACTGTACGAAGAGCTTTCCAATTATTATCTCATTTGATCCTGACAAAAAGCCTGGTAGGTAGATCCTATTATTATCCCCATTTTACAAATGGGGAAACTGAGGCAGAGATTTCAGTAACTTGTCCAGGGTCCCACAGATAATAAGTGTAAATCTAACAAGGGAATTGTAAAATTGCTCTATTTGTATTCTCTTCTGTGCTTTTTTCTTTCAATATCTTACTGATACTATTTCATATCATCTATGACCCACTAATGTTTCTTCTCAACTCTCTGCAAGTAGAAACTGTCCTTTGTAATATGTGTGTATATAATATATATATATATATATATATATATATATATATATATATAAAAAAGCAAAAGAAATCAACATATTAACCATATTTAAGAATTTGTGTTTCATTCTGGGGATCTAGGAAACCCCTGACTTTCTGTGCTGTGACTTCCAGTTCCTTGACCTTTGAATTCTCTCCCAGGCCATTTCTCCTGCACTACCCATGGTCTTCACTTGTTCGTATCTCAACTCCCTGGTGAACCAGTTTAACTCTACCCTGTCCTCCTCTTTTGAATCCCTTGCCCCCTTTTCATATTATGCCGTTATTAAATTATGCTTCGGCCTTGGATCACTCTCACAATTTGTCACCTTCTCAGCTATATATGTCCTGATAAATGAAGATGGAGTAAATCATTCAACTGGGTCAGCTACAAATTTATGTTAGATAACCTTAACTGGGCCTTCATTGCTGCTAGGCAATCTTACTATATCTCCTAATCAACTCACTATCTCCACAGCAATTCTTCCAAACTTTTTCATCCCTCTTCAAACCTCCCATGGATCCACCTCTCTCCTTATACTCAGTTGAGAACCTTGCCTCAAACTTTACAGAGAAAATGGATGCCTTTGACTATGAAGGCCATCTTTCTTCCTCTTTATTTCCAATCACTCAGGTGCTGTCTGCTACTTTTTATTCCCTTACCTTATTTCACATGACAAAAGACCTTACTCTTTAATAAGGCTAACCCTACTCAAGTGATCCCATTCCATCTCATCTCTTCCATTAGATTTCCCCCTCTCTCTTCCCCACTCTTCCACTTATTTTCAATATCTTAGTTTCTAATGAATTTTTTCCTAATGCATACAGACATATCCATGTCTCCCCTATCCTAAAACAAAAAAAACAAAAACCCTCACTTAATCCTTCCATCCCTGCCAACCATTGTCCTGTATCTCTTTTGCCTTTTGAACCTAAATTCCTCAAAATAGCCATCTATAATAGATGCCTCCACTTTTTCTCCTCTCACTCTCCTCTTAACGCCTTCCAATCTGACTTCTGATTTTATTACCCCAATACTGCTCACTACAAAGTTACAAATGATCTCTTAGTTGCCAAATACGATGACCTTTTCTCAATCATTCTCTTTCACTTCTCTGCAGCCTTTGACATTGTTGATCACTCTCTCTACCTTGATGCTCTCTTCTCCAGGTTTTTGAAGCAACCCTCTCTCCTGGTTCTCCTCCTACCTCTCTGACTTCTTCTTCCATGTATCCTTTGCTCCATCCTCCTCCATTCCATACCCTCTAACCACAGGTGTCCTTCAGGGTTCCATACTGGGCCCTTTTCTCTTCTCCCTTTATACTCTTTTGCTTAATTTCATCAGCTCTCATGAGTTTAATTACAACCACTATGGTGATCATTCTCAAAGTTACCTTTCCTACCCCAGTCTCTCAGCTTATTTCTAATCTCACATCTCCAACTGCCTTTCAGATATCTCTAACTGGATGTCTGGTAGGTATTTTAAACTCAATGTGTCCAAAAGAGAACTCATTATCTTTGCTCCTAAACCCTACCCCGCTCCTACCTTCCCTGTTACTGTAGAGGGCAACATCATACTCCCATTATCTCAGGCTTATAACCTAGGAACCATCCTGGAACTCTCACTATCTTTTACCTTCCATATTCAAGCTGTTGCCAAGGCCTCTCAGTTTCACCTTTGCAACATCCCCCAAATACCACCGTCTCCTCTCCTCTGATACTGCCCCAGCTTTAGTGCAGGGTCTCATCACCTCATTCTTTGATTGATATATTAGCCTGTGGTTGGGTATGGCTATGACTTCTTTGGTACATATGCCTAATAATAATTTAATAGGTCAAAGTGTATGTTCAGTTCAGCAACTTTATAGTTTCAAATTCAAATTCAAACTTTATCATTTCAAATTATTTTCCAGAATTGTTCTATTAATTTATAACTCCATCAGTAGTGTATTATTGTACCTATCTGGTCACAATTTTTCCAACAATTATTATTTTCCTCTTTTTTCATTTTTGCCTATCTAATGGGCCTTACCCATAATGTTAAGAGGTTGTCATTTTTTTAAAAATTGGTTCATTATTAGTGATTTGGAGAAAATCTTCATACTGTTATTGATAGCTTGTATTTCTTCATTTGAAAATTGCTTATTCTTATCCTTTCACTACATATTGACTAGAAGGATAGTATAGATATATACATAGAGAGAGACAAAGAAAGAGATACACACATATAAATTCTTTGTTTATCTTGCATAATAGAACTATCAGATAAAGATGCTGTGAAAATTTCTCCATATATTTATTTTCCTTCTGATTGTAACTCCATTCATTTTCTTTATGCAAAATTTTGCAAAGCAGCAATTTTAGACAATCAATATTGTCCATTTTATATCAACAAACATAATATTTTAGTATTATCCCTATCCCTATTTATACAAGAATTTTTCTATCTAGATGTAGCAAACATTCATAATTTCACATAATTCATGAAAGCAAGGAATCTACTGCCTTTCTTTTCTGGATGTCTTATTTTTTTTTAATGTTATGATATGACTTTTTATATATTTAGGTCATATATCCATTAGGATTTTGTTATGGTATGTGGTGTCAGATGTTGCTCTGGACTACTTTCCTGTTTTCCTAGAAGCGGTTTTGTTTTTTTTTTAATAGAGAGTCCTTACCATAGTATTTGAGCATCTTGGTTTTAATACTGTGATACTACATTTAATTGCTTCTGGGCTTGGTTTTTTTTGTTTGTTTGTTTGTTTGTATCTAATTGGTTCCATCAATCAACTTTTCTATTTTTTTTAAACTTCCAAATAGTTTTAATGGCTACTGTTTTGTAATATGATATAGTTTGAGAACTGGTACTGCTACTCCATTTCATTCCTTTTTTTTTTCAACATTATTTCCATTAAGATTCTTGATCTCTTGTTCTTCCAAATTTATTTTGTTATTCTTTTGCTTAGTTTAAAACAAATAAGCCCTTGGTAGTTGGATGAGTACAGAACCAAATCTGTAAATTAATTTAGTATTGTCCTTTTTATTGTTATGTTAGCACAGTCCAATCTTGAACAATTAATGTCCCTGTAATCATGTAAGACTTCCTTTATTTCTGTTAAAAGTCATTCAGTGGTGTCCAACTCTTCATGATCTCAAACTGTCCATAGGACTTTCTTGGCAAAGATACTGGAGTGCTTTGTCATTTTCTTCTTCACTATATTAGGGCAAACAGGGGTTAAGTGGATTGCCCAGGCTCACACAGTTTGTAAGTGTCTTAGTCTAGATTTGAACTCAGATATTCCTGACTCCAGGCCCAGTGCTCTATCCACTGAGCTTTCTAGCTGTGTTAAATTCATATAATTCCTGAAGATATTTTAGTAGGTAGAATCACAGATATTTTACACATTTGAAATATACAATATTTTACAATATTATATAATGAATGAACTAATGAATGGGACCTCAAAACAATAACATGGTACATGGGAAAACCATTTCGAGGTGGATTTTGTAATGAAATTATTTGGATAATCCGTCCCTAAGACTGAGTATCTGCAGTATATTTCACTTTGCCCAGTATATTTTGTGTCCTATTTTTCCTCTGCTTATTTCTAACTCACATAGTACCATGTGACATAAAACAATGTGAATTTTTGCCAACAACAAAAAAAGTAATCGTGTGAGTAGGAAATGGCACATGCATGTATTAAGATATTTTATTGTTTTTAAAAGACAGAAAACAAAATCACGTATATTTATGAAAAAATAGGAATTTGTGATAAATAATTTTTTTGCTCAAGTTTTATTTTCAAGAAATTAAAGAAATCTCAATCATAAAGTAATGCCTCAAGCTTCAGAGATTATGATCAATACCCTTGTTATCCTTCAGGGAATGTTTTGCAGCTAAGTACTCTCAAAAACAGGTGCTATTTATGACTACTGTAATACCCCCAAAGATTTTAGTTTTCCTTAGCAAAGAAAACATCTGTCTGTTCCCCAACAATTATTCTCTTGGTAAACAGTCACCCTGTCTTGTCACCCTAAATAATTATCTTATCATCTTAGAACATAGAGATTACACTGAATTACAGTAAACAAATGTCACTGAATTTTAATATAGTTATTTTTTTCATTATTCTGTTGGTTGAAATTAGAGAAATTGAATTCTACTTATTAGAAAAGTATGTTGGATAAGAAAATGCCAAATATACATGAATCATTCGTTTTTAAAGAACAGCATATTTATTGGGAAAATGTGTAAATCAATTGTATATGGCATTTAAAATATACTTCATTGCTTTAAAATTGAAAAGGAAGACTTAATTCTATATCATTTTTAAATGGTTATATCCTAGCAACAATGCTAACAAACACATCATGTAAAAGTTAAAATGCAGTAGTGAAATGAGCCATATAAAGGAAGAGTCAGTGACCATATAATATTTCAGTTTCTATTATATCTGGTAGCAATCTAGTTAAAAAGAAATGACAGTTGCCCTGAAGGAAATAAAGTGGAGATATTATTGTAGTAGTAGTTTGGAAGGAAAATTGCACTGTGTTTTGACTGGATTATTTTAAATCCTTGCAAACTATTCTCATGTCTCTGCAGTGCTACTTCTTTCCCTCCTTTATACAAATTGAGTTTATATCGTCTGAACTCATAGGGCCCAGGGGCCCTTTTTGTGGCAGGGAGGAGGAAAAGGGGAATTAGAAAAAGAAAATATGACAGACAGTTTTGAAGGAAAAAAGGGTAATTTTCCTTCTGAGTCTATTGCTAAATGGGAGTCCTTCCGTGCAATATTTTGCTTCTGTTAAGCAGTCAGTCAGAATCAAGTGTAGGATTTTGCTGGATTGTGGGCTTTGGCACTGACAGGTTTTATTTTGGAGGGGAGAGAGCACAGGGAGGTAGAATGTGGGGAGGCTGGTATTTTAGCTCTATCAGCCCTGAAGGCAGAGTTAGCACTTGCAATGGGACAAAAGTATTCGCAGTCATCAGAGAACTTTGCAGTCAGCTTCAATAACATCATTCCTTTTTTCTGCTTTTTTTCTCCTTTTTTTTTTTTTTTTTTTGGCAGCAAAGCTCTTAGTAGAACCATCTGTCTTTCTATTAGTATTTTTGAGTCCTGTTTTGAAGCCACTTTGCTTGGCAAAGTCACTTTCATCCTTGGAAACGATTTTTAAAAAAGTTCTGTGGCTCTTTGCCGAAGAAGAGTACTATGTAAAAATCCACATGGCTGTTCATTTTTGTTCTGAAAGAATATGGCTACTTTGTCTTTGTCTTGAACCAAATAAAGCAGGAGGTGGGACAAGCAGAAAAGGTCTGGTGGGGAGTGAGAGGTGTGGATCAAATTTTAAGCAGCAAATTTGAAAACGATATCACGTTCGTTTTTTATATGCTTCTATTTCTATACTCAATGAGATTTCCTCAACTATTCTAGTAGATTGATTGGAAGGGAAATTACTTTTCTACTTAATTTTAATACCATTTTTTTTTCTAAGAATGAGTCAACCAATTGATATAAGTGCCTTACCTTTTCCATTAAATATGAAATAACAGATCATTAGTGGTCATTGAAGATCCCATGACACTGTTCTTCTAATATGGGGAGTTAGCATCCTGATCCTGGCTTAACTCCAGTTTGGGTAATTATATATTGCCTACCTAAACTCCCTTTGTGATCTCATTTGGATATTATATTCTTCATTTTCTGGCTGAAACTGCTATGTAATGTTGCTATGTGCTTTTAAACAGCTGCCACGTTCCCTACCGAAGGTGGCTGAATTTCAGCTGTGGGTGAGCTGATCCCCATGGATGGTGTGTGAATGAATGCTATAGCACTCAAAAGACTAAATGCTTTAGAAAAGTTTGCAAAAGTTTTAGCTTTAACTGTTTTTAATTGTTTCGAGCTGAATTAAAATTGCCTCCTGTTAGCTGAAGATTCCTAAATTTGGTCTCAGTACAATTTTCTAACTGGAAGGCAAGGTGATAATCTTTACCTTTCCCTCCTCACACCCACTTTCTAAGAAGAAAACTAAAATATTTTATAATAGAAAAATAAGAAAACGTGAATTATATTTACTCATAAAGATTTTAGTTTCTTACATATACATTTATATTGCTGCATGCTGTGTTATATAGTAGGTTTCTAAAGTGCAAAGATCATATACCTTGCATCTCTAGAAGAATTATAAATACTATGTTTTAATGCTAAAAAATGACTCTATATTATGATTTTTTTTTAATGAAAGAAAGATCCTCTCTAATTCATTTTGAATTTTTCTAACTTCAGAGAAAAGGTCCTCCTCTCCACCACTACCCCTTAACTCCATCCCTCCTACGTTAAGAAAAACAACTATAACCTTTCTTTGTCTGAAAAGATTTGAAATGTATATTTTGTCTTAACAAGAAGTTTTGAAGGAGATTTCATTTTATTTTGCTTACTTATTTGAAAATTGAATTTTAGTTAAGATTTGAGAAAAGGGAGAGCTCTGCAGACTTACCGAATATAATGCAAATTATTCTGATGAATCACCAATGGCTGTATGTGTATTGAATTTTTCTAGATATATAAGAAAGTCATTTGCACTGTTTCAATGTCTTTTAAAATAGCTTCTATGTTCCTTACTAAAAAGCAGATAATTTTTAGCATCAATTAACTGAAAATAAGCTAGCTTAAACAAATTATATATGTACATATACATTTATGTGTATACATATACACATATATTTAAAATGCAGACATTTATTTTTGATACAGTTAGGGCATGCAGTTTTACATGGCATTCAGAGAAGTATGATATCAGAAGAGGCTTTAATACTTCCCCCCACTCTGTATTTTCAGACTGGGTACTGTTTAAGAATGACACATTTTAAGAAAGATGTTGACTAAACTACATCCAGAGACAGACAATAAGGATGGTGAGGTGTTTGGAAGTCTGCAACATGTCATATGAAAAAGAGTTGGGTTGTTTAGCTTGGAAAAGAGAAGACTAAGTGTTGACATGACAACTGTCCCCACATGACAACCATCCCCACTACATGTAGGGCTATGATTTGGAAGAAAAATTATGCTTACCCTGTGTTCCTTCAGAAAGTAGCACTAGAACCAAGTAATTTATTTATTCATTCAACAGTCATTTATTAAATGTTCACCATATGCAGAACACTGTCCTGGGCACTGCAAAAGATAACAAGATAATTAAACCTTTTTTTTTTCCATAGGAAGGAAGATAATCCTTCCTTACTTCAGCAAAGGAAGACCTTTTTAAGTAATTAGAGCATTACAACAGTAGACAGGCTGCTTTGCATAGGAGTGAAACCATTGGATATATGCAAGTAGAAGTCAGATGACCATATATCAAGCACACGGTAGACAGGATACCTGGATTTGGTGGGAGATTGAACTAAGCGGCTTCTAAAGTCACTTCTAAGTCTCACATCTTATTACTCTATAATTAAGATGATTCCATAGTTTGTAGCTCAAATGAGAAGTCCCAATGTAAAAATGCACTAAACACCTTCATTTTCCTTAAAGGAAAAAAAGAATTCTCCCTTTGATTCGTTTTCTCATGTTCAGCAGGTTCAAGGTCAGCTGCCTCCATTAATGATTCCAGTATTCCCTCCAGACCAGCGAACACTGGCAGCAGCTGCCCAGCAAGGATTCCTCCTTCCTCCAGGCTTCAGCTACAAGGCAGGATGTAGTAAGTACTGTTGATTTTCCATTTGGGAGTGGGTGGAGGGTGGGTTCACGCCATTTGCTATTAATGCCCCACCAAGAAGTGAGCTCACAGATATATCACATTTATTTTAGAAAGACTATACTCGGAGGGTGTGGAAAGGGATTTAACTTAATATTAAGTTAAGCATAAATGGAATATGTTTTATTGAAGGGCAGATTAATACTGTGTTATTTAGTTCATACCTCTCTGTGAGTGTTCAACTAAAACTCATTATATTTTCAAATTGTTGATGGTTTAAAAAAATTTATTTAAAGATTGAAATATGTCTCCACATACATACTACACAATATATGCATGTGCTGTGTAACCTATATTTTTAACAAAGTGTAAGTTGTATATTCTGAAGTCAGTTTTGGGAAAATACAGTTCTGAAACTTGAAATATTGACATCAAAATTAGATACTTAGAATATATGCCTTGCTAGATCAAAATGCACAATTCAAATTTTAAAATGTGTCTAAACTGATGAAATTGAATTTAATATCACTTAGATATGATGACTAGTCAGAAGAGCATAGAAATGTGATGCATTTATAATGATGTTAACTGATAATTGCAGGATCCTTGTAAAAATAGATATGAGACATGTACTGTTCTAAAATTTAGAATAAAAAAATGTTCAAGAAATTCTAGTAAAATTGAACTCACATGTGGGAATAAGTTATTGCCTTATCATTCTACTGTCTATTTTTTAAGTGAGGGTTGTTTATGACTTCTAGAATGGCATGAAAAGCATTTATTAAATGCTTACTGTATACCAATCACTATGTAAAGAGCTAGAGATACAAAGTGAAAAGTAAGACAGTCCCTGCTTTCAAGGTGCTCACATTCTATTTAGGAGAAGTTTACCTGCAAAAGAAAAGGAAAGGCCTGGTGGTCCTTAATGCCTAGCAAAGGGGGAAAGACAAAAATCTAAGAGTACTTGGGGTAAAATGGAGGGTCAAATGGCCATACTCTGGAGCCTGGTGAATATAACATCTGGGCAGATGGTAAGGACTGGTGGACCCCTTCTGTCATCATTCATTGTGTATGTAGAATTCAGGTCAACACCAATTCCAACTTTGGCATCGATGTAGATTCCTATCAGTCGATGTTTCTGTATTTCCAAGACTCCTACTTATTATTTCTTCATGTTCTTCAAAAGCTTTCTAGCATTTTCATAAGTATGATATTTTGCTGGTTTTTATAATATTACTATCTTACTGTTTCTATATTCCTATCACTTCAAAGAATTACAGTGTAGGTGTCAGAAAAAAATTAACGAATTATTTTGGAGTTAATGAATTTTAGTACTGCTAGTGATATGAGTTAGATGTGTGCCTACATGATTATGTTTTCTCATAACTTTTTTCTAATGTTCCCAAATCTAGTTTGAATTATGCATACCTCTAAATTTGTCTAACATTATAATCTGCACACAGAACCACTGATTAGTTTATAAATCCCCTAATTTTTCTGTGATAATATAGTATTACAAAACTAGAAGAAATAGACAGAGGGCTTAATGAGAAAACTCAAAGACCTAAAGATGAGCCTTTTCTCTGCATTAGCTGTTGCCCCAGGCAACTTTCTAAAAGTATATAATACCAAGGAATTGGTGATCTGGACTTGTGGAGGGAGTCCACAGGGGGAGTTCCCCACCAAGGTGAAATTACAAATCTGAACCTCATTCTTCTCTACCTTTCCTCCCCATAAATGCAATTTCTATTCTGTTGTTTCATAAAAGGCAATTTTTAAATGTTTTTTTTTCTATTTTCTATTTATTTTTAATAATGATTTTTGTTACCCATTGCATTTTGGTAACTATGAAATCACTGTCTAAATCATCAATCATGTCAATTGACAGTAGCAGTATCTGCATGCAGACTCATTTGGTTCTTCCAGTGGTTTTCTTTTTTAAAGAAAAAAACTAAATCCCCTTATAGAATACTACCCTAAGAAGAAAACCTCACCAGATATGAATACTACCATAACAAGAAGCCTGGAAAAGGTCAAGCACACTTGTACCTCATTCCTATTAGACAGATTTAATTCATTCTACGTTGATACAGTGTGGCTTTTTTTTTTCCCTGTCTAAAAATTGTTAGTATGTTAAGCATATGATGTTCATATGGTACCTTCAGTACTTAAAATTCCAAGTAATATACCGTCTTTTTTGTAACCTTGGAAATCAAACAGAATAAAGTCTCTGCTGCTCCTGGCAAGCTAGGCACTAATAGCATGCCAAAGTCTAGAACTGAGCAGAAGCCAGTAGAAAAAGGAAGCTCTGCCCTTGTTGATTCCCTGGCACATCTGACTTGGTAAGAATGAGAAGCTGAGTTGAAGTGAAAAGTAGTCAAGAATGCTCTTTAATTACATTATACATAAGGAATGGGATGGGGAAGAATAAAACAATAAATGGTTATCTATTCTGTTTTATACCAGACCTTATGCAAGATCTGTAGAATTTCCTATTGATAATTGCTTTAATTAGTGGTAATAGTGACTGGTTTTTAATATAAGTGATACCAACAAAATTTTTAATGTCATTGACAAGGAGAAACTGTATCCATAGTTTATCCATAGTATCCATAGTTTAATCCTGCTTTTAATCAAAATCTAAGTAGGGAAAAACATGGAAGATTAAAAGCATTGATATACAAGAAAAGAGACAGGCTCATGTCCCATTTCTGTCATTATTTGTGTGACTGGAGGGGGGGGATCATTTAACATCTCTGAGATTCAGTTTCCTCTTCTATAAAATGGGATAATAAGATTTCTGACTCCTACCTATGTTATAGGTTGTTTTGTTATTATTAGAAAAAATAAATGTCATTATTACGATGATCAGTTTTTTCTATTTCTTTTCTTCCTCCCATATTCTTTCCTAATATGATGTGTTCATCTTTTTAGAATTATAAAGGAATCTTGGAATCCCCCCAAGGGGAGAAACAGGTTAAGAAGCAAAACAAACTAATGTTAGTATTTCAAATGCATAAATATTTATATTTATGATGCAAACCCCACCTGCTTCCCAAAAGGATTTGAAATGTCCTCTAAAGTTAAGACACATACAACCTGGACAATTAACAAAAATCGAAGGACAAAAATAAGTTAAAAGAAGGAAGTAGGAAAAATAGATGTATTAAGTAATTAGATTTCATTCATTTCTATATCTAGGAATTGAATTAAGTTCAGAAGCACCTATGGAAATATGTTGTTGTATTGTTTTTGTGTGATAAGAAAAATATTAAGAGGGGGTAGATACTTTCCTAGAAATGAATTCTAGAGAAAAAAATACATAGGCTCTTACATGAGAGACACAGGATAACATAATAGCCAATATCTTCATCTATGATTTTTCAAAAGGTATAGACATGTATTCTAAGGGAATATTTCTTAAACCAACCCTCATATAAACCAGAGGCATAAGATTAAATCTTGACTCAGTGAAGGCATGTATACAGGAAACTAAGATAGTATTATCCAGGTTATACTGTATAGCTTTCTGAGAATATAACAACATATAACTTCAATTTTAAAAATCTGGATAATGGCCAGTAGGCTATCTTTCTTAAATATTGTGTCTTAAAGAAACTTTTAGTGACTACCCTGGCCCCCATGCCCTGAAGATCAGACATTCCCTTAAGGCAGAAATGTCTAACATTTACCCCAATCTATAATGCTCCCAACTGCAGACCAAACGAAATTAAAATCTAATCAGAAACAATTTAACAAAATAAATAAAAATACAATAGACCATAGATAATGTTCATATTTAGTTTTTTACATCAATATATGGCCTACAGCGATCCTCGTGTACAGTTCAGTGGCTCCTCTTTCTATTTTAATTCGACATTACTACCTTAAAGGAATTTGGGGTATCCAGTCTCTTTGCCACTAGCTCCAGCCCCCACTGACTTGTTTCCTCAGTGTTAGGGGTCACCTAAACCCCCGTTCAGTTTTGTTGCTTAACAGTCAGATTAGCTTTTACAAATGAATATTTATGTCAATGGTATAGTAAGAACAAGTATATTAACATACTCTGCAATACCTGGGAGAGGGAGGATAATCGCCCCAACACTACCTTGTGATAGGGGTAAAGGGAATGTAATAAGCATTTATAAAACACTATATGCCAAACACTGTGCTAAACACTTTAAAAATATCATCTCATTCAGTAGGGAGGGGGATTCAGTTCACTGCTTAGCCTAATTCCTATAGAACAGTACTACCAAGTACCAAGTCAAAGGCTTAAGCCCCTTGTACTCAAGGGTCAGGTACTTTGATTTCTCAAATCTCCCCTGTTGAGATGGTTGAACCATTTGGGCTCCAGGGTTGCCACCACTCATCTATATCTGATAAGGATTGAGTTTTTTGTTTTTTTGTTTTGTTTTTTTTTAATCTTGCGCCTAGAAATGAAATGGACAAGAAATAAAAAATGAAAACTCAGACCAGAACAAAACCTAAATCCCATTTTTTGGGTTATAGGTTCTAAGAATAAAGAGTAGAAAGTTGTTGTCTTTCCCTTTACCTGGTTCAGTTCATGGTACCTGTGCCATGTGTGAACAGGATAAGCCTATAGGAACAACAGGAAAGAGTCACTATCATAATCTGGTAGTTTTAAAGACATAGTTTGTTCCAGTTGTGCATCTATTGGAAAAGCTTGCTCCTATCCATGTCACGGGACCACAGATGCAGGTCCTTTGCATTCCCCATATGGGTGCCTCCATGTGAAGTGATACTGGCATATATCTGTGCCAATCAGAAGTAGGATTGGGTTTGTGGGTGACCACTCCACTTTCAACTTGGTCAAGATAGGGAGATGAAATATCAAGGGAAAGAAAAGGATGAAGAAAGAAAAAATCTGGAATTTAACATTCATTTTTTGCCTAAATGGAAGATCATACTACTTTTGCACAGATGTGGGCCATGAGGATGTGAACACATTTTTTTTTCCTAGAGAAAGATATTTAAATGAGTTTTTTATCAATATGTTCAAATATTTGACAAATATTCTGTTACCACCATAGAATTCTGTATCATGGAGAATGGAAGAGACTATTTTGCCTTGAAAAAAACTTTTAGAAGGCAGGTGTTACCAATAGATTTCTGCAACAATTAAACAGTCTTGGAGTGGTCCCGTTGAACTCCATGTGTGATTCTGAGTAGGACTACATCTTGATGAACTCAAGAAAATGAGTTAGTTGCAAATTATGCTCCCAAAGTTCTGAATAAATTCAGCTGTTAAATGGAGTTGTTTAACATTGTCCATTTAAGTATTTTTAAAATGTTGCCAATTGCATTTTCAAATGTAATATGATTATTTGAAGCTGTTTTTAATGACAATAAGCCAATAGGTGTCTTTCATTATATAAGAATTCTTAAGGTCACTCCTAGTTAGAAATGATAAAACCATGCCCTCAGCATTAAGGAGAATGCTTGTCTTTCTATTTTCTATTGCTATTTCAATATTGATGTAGATAGACTCTAGAAATGATTGTGGTCTACAGTTCTGATGGGAGCTTTATAGCTGAAAGAAATTCAAGAGAAGAGAAATGATGTTGCCTCTTTATTTTTAAAACTTTTATGTGCTTGAAGTTTTGTCAAGTATGAAGGACTGACAGGTTTTGGTTTGGTTTTCATTTTGTCTGGCACTTATCATTATACCTGGCAGGTAGTAAACACCTAATAAATGGTTGTTGATTTGATTTGACTTGTTTTGTATTCTATAGCATGGTATATAGGCCAAGATTAATGGTTTGGTCCAAAGTTTCTGTCTACAGTGTCAGAAATTATTGAAAGGTCAATAAATTCCATAAAAAGTATTACAATAAAATTATATTTTAGACTCAGATTAAGATCATTTTATATCACATGAAAGGAAATCTTAACTGGAGCACAAGTACTTTAAACTCATCCTTTTAGGTAACATGGACATGGAAAATGGTCTAGGAACAGAAAATGAACAAAAACAAAATTGTTCTTTCTCTCTTCCTTACTAGAGTTAGCAGTGTAGTATGATTTCTTGTCTGCTTTTTTACAATAATAAGAACCAAGTATTGTCAAGCACATGCTTACCTTGGTCATCGTGTACTCCACCCAATCCCAGAGGGCACTCATGGGGTAATGTCAACCTCTATGGTTATCTACTAACTACCTCTTTACCTGAATGCTACCTTCTTTTATGGGTGATAGCACTCTTATTCTAAGAATGATGTGCATGGATTCATGGACTAGATTCCTAGCTACCAAAACATGGACCAGTTAATAAACAGAAACAAATCAACAACTCCATTCTCTTTCTCCTCCAAGGCCAATGGCTCATCAACTGTGGATGTTGAAAGCAACACGTAATTATAACCACTGGCCATACTAGAATGAAAATCATTCAATAATATTAGAACACTTTAATAGAAATATGATAGGGCTTGCAAAACAAACAATTTGAATTTAATTGACATGATAACATTAATATTTTATTCCCAGGACTTTATTTTAATTTCATATTACCTTCATATATCCCTGAATAAAATCACATAGTGCTTTTAACCTAAAAAATATTTTTAGGCTAGCTAAGCAATAAGGTTGAAATCAGAGGTGTGCTGGTAAATGTTTAATAACCAGCCCTTTGGTGGTGGGGAGGGAGACTGTACACACAATACTCTTTGAAGTTAAAAATGCATTATTAAAATTTTCTCCATCACTTTTTCTTAGGACTAGACAATCAACAAAACAGTAAATCAAGCCCTGAGTTGTTTTTCAACTTCTGAAGTGTAAATTCTCGTGCTGAAAATTTAACAGTCAGCTCTTTAGAGCTGATCTGAGTCAGCACAAGCACAACAGTGGTTGAAATAATCTAGTAACAAGGATGTTATGGAAGGTAAGACTTTAAATATAAAATAAGGAGAGATATTGAGAATTAATTTGCCATCAGATTAAGATTTTTTCTATGGTCACAGCAAAACAACTGGTCAAATTAGTCGATTCAAAAAATTAAATAAAAGAAGAAAAATCAGTCAGACTGATGGTAGTTATTTGACTTCTCCATTCAATCTAAATATAAAAATCAGATAGCTTTAATATAGACACAGCCTTTATAAGAGACATCTGTGTCATGTATTAGAAACAGCAATGGATTTGAAGGAGAATATGTAGGTGCAAGTGCAAGTTCTATCACTAACTGGACACATAATCATGGAAAATCAGTTAACCTCTTTGTGCTTCAATCTATTCAGGTGAAAAATGGGAATAATGATCACTACATGTATAGAGTTGTTATTGGAAAATTACTTTGTAAATCCTAAAGTTCCAAGCACATGTAAGTTAATATGATGTGTTCAGATATTTGAAAATTGCTATTTGAAATAAGTTTTAGATCACAGCTTCTCTCACTAGAGGAAAAAAAAACTGCATATTTAAATTACGTACATAGATACTTAAATATATCCATAATTATACTGATGTACCTGAATCTTCTTCTACTTAAGATCAGAACCTCTCTATCAAACTCACTGCCTGCTCTCAAGGAGCTTACATTCTAATGGGGGAAGACAACACATCAAAGGGAGATGAAAGGGCGGGGAGGTAGAAGGAAAAGGTATTTCCATTGGGAAATGGTGGGGAAATTTGAAAAGAGTCAGAAGCCAGAAATGGAATGCAACATGACCAATATGGCAGACTTTCTCAGTCTGTCTTTTATTCCTCACTATATTGCCTATTCAACTATTTTTCTGTTCATTTACGTCTCTTTTTGTGCTATCACCTCCCTTATATTTTTATAGTTATTTGGTTGGTTTATACTTCTGATTCTTTTGAGAGTGGTATAGTTTATAGCCATATAGAGTGTAAATTTGTAACAACACTGTTCCAAAAATTGGCAATACATAGATAGCAGCAGGTCTCAACCTGTGGGTCACGACACCTTTGGGAGTTGAACGACCCTTTCACAGGGGTCACAGGGGTCACCTAAGACCTTTGGAAAACACATATTTCCTATGGTCTTAGGAACCGAGACACCTCTCCTCTATCTGTCTCCAGGCGGGCCCACCCGCATGCAGATACGCCCACATACGAGTATTAAAGGGTTGTGGCATTAGGAAGGTTGAGAACCACTGGTAAAGAGTGTATCTATTTTAACATATTTATATACATACACGTATATATGCTTGGAATCATTGAAAACACTGAGCAATTTCCTATTATAATCCAGTCCAGTTTCTTTATGCACATCAATCTGGGTCTAATTCATCTTTTTTCAGTGCTTGCCCAAGTGGGTATGTTTTAAAAGTGCAATGGTCCTATCTCATTAACATGAGTATACCAGACAGTGATAAGATTGTAATCTATGTATGCTTTCTCATCCTTTGAAGATTTTGTCTATGATCTTCTGCAAATCTTCAACAAGGGTAAGCCACCTAGTAGGCTGTACACCTTCTCTTAGATCTTTTGACATTATATAAATAGTAGTAGAACATGAGTTATGCATCAGATAGTTATTTTCTCCCTCTTACCATAAGACCAATCATCTGTCTTTGCTGGTCATATATCTCTCAGATGGCATACTTTATATGGCTTCTTTATACAATTTTTAATTGGTCATGTATTTCAACCTACTCGTGCCTACATGCATTGCATTTTGGGTGCTGTATAAATTTAATTCTTCAGGAACTAGTATTTTGTGGTTTATTATAAAGCATCACTGACAGAAATGATGACTCTGTTTCATAAATAGATTAAAAGATAGAAAGATAAAGCAGTTGACCATGTTGCCTGCCTAGCATAAATTTTGCTATCTGTTTTTGACAGTAATTTAAAAACTTTGTAGCATTTCAGATTACAATTAATACAATATCACCTGTTTATAGGTTCTTTGAATCAAAAATGACTGAGTTTCCCAAATGAATTGACTACAAGGAGATTAGTGCCCTTAATAGAAAAAGGGATGATTGGAAGAGGATTGGCTGGTGGGAAATAAGATAAGTTTTGTTTTGGACATTTTGAAGTTTGAGACACCAGTTCAAAAAGGAAACCAGGTTTGGATATATAAATTTGTGAGTCAGCTCCATAGAGGTGATAGCTAAACCAGTGAAAGCTAGTGAGATTACCAAGGGAGAGGGTAAAAAGAGAAAAGAGCTTATAGGATAAAGCCTTGGGGGTATATCCACAGTTGGAGGATGGTACATGGACCATGATACAAAGAGAAGTAAAAAGAGCAGCCCAGTCAGGAGGAAAATCAACAGAGAGCAGGATATTGAAAACCTAGAGAAGAGACAGGGGTCAGTAGTGTCAAATGCTGTAGAAAGGTCAAGAAGGATGAGGACTGAGAAGAAACATTTGATACTGAAAGAGAATCCTTCTATTTTTTGCATGAAATTTTCTGTCACTAGCCACCTCCTTAGATGAACATATACCTTCCATCTGAAAACTTGTATTATTGTTAATAGTCAATAAACATTTATTAAGCATCTACTATGGCCCCAGGCATTGCATTAAGCACTGGAGATACAATAAAAGTTAAAAAGATAGTCTCTACTCTCTGAGAGCTCACAGCTAATGGGAAAGATGATATATACAAACTATTGTGTATTTTTTAAAAATAGCTATCTACAAAATAAACTGGAAATAATCAACAAAGAACAGGCATTAGAAGTAAAGAGTATTAGGAATGACTTCCTATAGTAGATGGAATTTTAGTTGAGTTTTGAGGGAATCCAGAAGGTGGAGATTAGGAGGGAGAACATTCCAGACAGCAAGTGAAAATGCCCAGAGGCTGGAGATGGAGTGTCTTGCTTTAGAAACAATAAAGAGGACAATATCACTGAATTAGGGGTACAAGGCAGGTGGAGTGGGGAATAAGGTATAAGAAGACTTGGAAAGGTTTGGGGAGGGCAATTTAGAGTGTTGAACAGATTTTATCTTCAATCCTAGACATGACAGGGAGCCATTAGAATGTATTGATTGGGTGGGAAGCAGGGGGATTGACAGTTTCGTGGAGGACAGACTGGAGTTGGGAAAGCCTTGTAACAGGCAGAAAAGCAGGCTACTGTAATAGTTCAGGCATGAGGCAGTCAGAGCCTTTACTAGGGTGATGGCAGTGACATGAAAGAGAAGTTACAAAGTGTTATGTGAGAGAAGTTACAAAGCTAAAACTGATAGACCCTGGCAACAAATTGGCTATGAAGAATGAGAGAGGAATCTCGGAGGACCCCTAGGTTGTAAGCCTGGAAGCCGGGAAGAATAGTGGTACCCTCAAAAGTAATTGGCAAGTTTGGAAGGGGAGGAAATTTGGGAGGAAAGGTGGTAAGTTGTTTTGAATGTGCTGAGCTTAAGATGTCTATGGGATATCCAGTTCAAGAATTCCAATAGGTTGTTATAGACCTAAGACTGGAGGTCAGCAAAGTTATATAGTTCAACAAGTATATTTGAGAGTCATCAGCATTGAGATGATAATTAAGTAACCTTAACATATGCATGGAAGTTGTCTAGTTTGCAGAGCCTGCAAGATTGCATTCTATTTTACCAATTGAATTTATTTTTGTGGGTTTTTTTTAGGGGGAAAGGCATGACAATTGGGGTTAAGTGACTTGTCCAAGGTCACATAGCTAGTTAAGTGTCAAGTGTCCCAAGTCTTCCTGACTTCAGGGCCATTGCTCTATTCACTGCACCCCTAGCTGCCCCTTGAATTTTTTTTTTTAAAAAAAAAACAATAGATCTGGAGGCAAATGCTATCTGGATGAATAAAAAAATCTCTTGAATTTTATATTGTTTCTGCATTTCCATCAGTTGTCTGGACTGTTGTAAAAAATCATTCCCCCCACCAGAAAAAAAAAATCACCTGCCTATTCTCTTGCTTTCATTAAGATTATTCTATCTGTGTACAACATTCTTATCAAGATGTTATAGAAATGAGAAAGGAACCATATTGGGAAGTTGTTGATGCCATAGCCATTGCTTTTTTTTGGTTATGGTGTTGCCATTTCCATACTAGTGGAATATTCCGTTCTTTGAGTGTTTTGATATTTCCAGGTCACATGACCAATACAATGGAAGACTAGACATTTTCTCTGAGCTTCACAACCACTCAAACCTCTCCAACATAAGAATATGTGCAATAAAAAAAACAATTTCATCTGGCTCTACCGTCTGGGACAGCAGATATTGTAAGGATGTAACGACTAAATGAACTAACAGTAAATAAGTGTAATCCCTAACCCCTAATGTACTCACTCAACACCCAGTCTTCCACTACTCACAACACTTTAGCAGCAGGACCGTACAAGTTAACCCAAAAACTTTCAACAGAATTCAGCTCTACCCACCCCCTACCACCCTGATGGAAATTCAGAAAGCCAAACTTTGCTTGTTCTAGGACAGCAATATGGCAAAACTCTGTGCTGCAATACAGTTCATCCAGAAAAATGAGGAACAGAGGGAGCTGGGGCAGGACATGTGTTTGTGTCAGTGTGGCACCCTACTAAGCCTGAAGGAAAAAGCCCAACATCCAGCTGGGGCCATTTCTGTCCACCCAAAAGACTGTTGGAACAGAGAATTAGGTGTATATAAAATGTGAATTTCCCAGCACAACTTTCTGAGACTTAAATTACAGAGAAGTTGCTGACCTACATTGGCAAAGGGAGTTGCTTCTGCAATTAAAATCAAAGGTCTAAACATTATCCCTAAATTTTATCCTATGATGTTTGGCCCAATTTTCCCACTTGTCAAGATTTTTTTTCCTATTCTAGTTGTTTATCTAGCACTCTCTCTCCTAGATTCGTCTCATCTACATATTTGATCAGGATTCTAGGTATGCCTTTTTACTGATAGTAAATCAACATGGTCAGTGGCACAGTGAGCACAGCATCCTAGGGCATTCCACTAGAGAGATCCTTCTTAGTTGACTTGAAACCACTGATGGCTGCTTACCTTAGTATAATCATTCATTTGGTTCTGAAGGTCCCTAATTATGTTACTGTCTAGCCTATATCTCTGTATCTTTTCCATAAGAGTAATATGCAAACACCTTATTAAATGCTCTCTTAAAATACAGGTAAACTATATAAGCATTCTCCTGATCTACCAGTTTAAAGACCCTATCAAAAAGGAATTAAGATTAGTCTGACATCACTTATTCTTCAAAAACCAATGTTAGTTCTTTATGGATACCATTTCCTCTTGTAGATGTTCATTAACTGTCTTTTTAAATAACATACTGTAGAATAATATATTCTAGATTCTGAAATCAAGGACTTGCCCTTCCCTAGTTTTGCTAGATAATTATCATTCCAGCTGTGCTAGATCATCCCAAAAGGGTTTTAACTTAAAGTGAGACAACACTACTCCTTCCCCCTAAGGTGAGGCAGGGATAGGGCTAATCCTGACCTTAACCTCACTGCTTCTGGAGGAAACAAAGGGGTGGGGGACTGGGGGGGAGCTGAATTCTGCTGCTGGGTGTGAAATAGAGCAGACATGCTGATGAAGACATACTACATCCTAAATAAATAAAACAATCCCAAACTGTATCATGCTGTCACTGAAAGTAGGAGTTGTCAAGCAAAGGCTGAATGACTTTTTCAGATATAGATTCAACTCCTTGGCCACTGTGATCCCATTGAACTCTGAAATTTTGTGATTCTGTGATTCCCTTCTAGAAAATTACAGTTTCTATTACAATTCTATTTTATAAATACTTTTTGGCCTGAAGCTATGTTGGCATAGCCTCAGGCACTGGAATCATTTTGAAGGTCTCTTCCCTGTTCTCCACAATCTTTCACAGAATCCTGTCAGTACTTAGCAATCACAGTTGCCAGGTCCTGCGGTGCTTGGTGGTGTTCTTCTATGGCAGGTGACATGAATTCATCAAGGGCAGTGAGAGTGCACTCTTACTATCTTCCTATAGATCTTGTGCATTAACTTCCTATTATCTATTTTCATCCCATTCTTTCCAGTCCAAGGGTTTTCTCCTTAGAAAACAGAAGCAACATAAGAATTTAGTAACTGCCTTCTCTTTGTTATCAGTGACCAATGTGTAATCCACTCTGAGCAGCAGTCTTCTCTCTTCTGTTGATATTACCCTTTCTCTTACTATAGCTTCAGGAAAAACAACAACAACAAATTCTTGTTCTTAATTTTCCTTACCAACCTTGGCTGATTCTGAGCTTTCATTCTCTTGACAGTCTTCTTAGAGGATCACAATATTCTTTTGTATTCTTTGTATATTGTATTCTTACATTCCCTTGCTGCTGTCTTTTGTATATGTGTTTTTTTAAATCCAAGTTGGTGAGTTCTCTTTACTTCCACAGGAGTCTCTCTCAGCAGCTCTCATGTTTCCTTTTCATTGGAATTGTTCTCTTTCAGGATTTCATTCTTGACAGTTTCTCATGTCTCCTCAGCTGATGTCCTCCAGAGAATCCTACCCACCTTTTCTTTGAATGCTTTGAAATCTGCTCTCCTAAAAATCTAAGTCTATCAGACTATACTCAGGATTTATCTCCTCTGTCATATGTTCTAGGAGAGAGTGGTCACTTCTCTCGCAAAGTTCTTATCACTTCCAACCCAGGAAACAGTCTTTCTCTATTAGCAAGAATCAGATCCAAAAGAGACTTCCCCCAGTTAATTCTTCCACCTTTTAAAGGATAAAATTATTATTGTTATTCATTTGTTTAAGTCTGTCTGACTCTTCATGATCCTATTTGGGGTTTTCTTGGCATAAATACTGGAGTGGTTTGCCATTTCCTTCTCCAGCTCATTTTACAGACGGGGAAGCTGAAGCAAACAGGGTTAAGTGACTTGCCCAGGGTCACACAGCTAATAAATGTCTGAGGCCAGATTTGAATTTCAGCTCTTCATGACTCCAGGCCCAGCTCTCTATCCACTGCACCATCTTGCTGCCTCTGAAATGATCATTAAGACAAGTCAAGATATTGTCAGCTGTTTGGCTTTTGACAGAGAGTTGCAGCAAATGTCTCGATAACTGAAGTCATTCATCAGAAATGAATCATACCTATGCTTTGGTCTTCTCACTTTGATATTTTGTTTTGTTTTTCCTCCTGGGAACTTCTAAATGCCCTCTGAGAAAAAGATGCACTGTGCCATCTCTCTCTTTGGTATCTAACGTGGTATATATACTTAGCCAAATTTCTCCCTTCTCCACCTTTTTTGGACTTCGAGCTTTTTTAAAATTTTAATGTAGCAGACACCAGGCAAATGTGTATACTCCATCCTTGCCTAGGAGCCTGTCATCCTTATATTTTAAGATGTGATTGGGAAATACAAATGTCATTTCATAGGTGTTAATACCAGTGAAGTAGTACAGGTTTTCTATGCATAGTAGCACTCTGTGGTTAAGAATTCTTCTTCCACGATGTTTCTAGATGAGATAAAAAGTGTGCTAAAATGAAGCAGCGTAGAAATTGAATCAAAATCACCTGAGCAAGGTGATGGTATTTACTTTTTTTATTTTTTTTAATTTAATTTTATTATAGTTTGCATCATTCATTTCCACAAGATTTTGAGTTACATATTTTCTCCCCCTCTTTCCCCCCCCACCATCCCAAAACAGCCATCCCAGTGCGTCCCCCCTCCCCCAATCTATTCTCTCCTATGTCACTTTTCAGTAGGGCAAGATGGATCTCCCAACCACAGTGCCTGTGTATCTCAAGTTCCAG
>CM053585.1:416415680-416458021 GCA_028646515.1 Pseudochirops corinnae | reverse complement strand
GGAGGCGGGTGCAAAACCTCTGCCTTTCGCTTTTCTGCTCTGGAGACCTTTCGGCCAGACTGCTGATCTCCCCCTTTCACAATCCCCACTCGCAGCTGTGTAATCCCTCACCTGAGAGCTTTCTCTGCTTCTTCCGCCCAGCTGCCCCCGGGGCACAGCCAGGGCTTCAGGCCAGGCTGGTTGTGGTTCGCAGTGCTGATATGGTTCCTCGTAGCCGAGCTGACTTTAGTGGGAAGTATCCTTGTGTTTGTTTTGGGGTACTAGGATTGGTTTAGAGTCCTATTTTATGGGTATTTTGGGGTGGCTATGTGAGAGCTACGATATGTTGCTGCTGCTACGCTGCCATCTTGGCTCTGCCCCCCGGTGATGGTATTTACAATAAATTCTATAACATTGCTTTAAACAATGACTCTCAAAGTGTAGTCCACCGAATCCTTAGGGTCTCTAAGACTCCTTGGGGGGTATGCAAGGTTAAATTTATTTTCATAATACTAAGATATCATTGGCCTATTAAAATATTCCCTTTTCACTGTTTATGTGAATTTTCTTCACATATATCAACCAAAAGAATATATTGCAGTAGAAAGAATACAAAAACAGGCAAGAAAATCCAGTTGTCTTAACATTAAGCAAAAATGTTTTTCTTTTTCAATTAAAAGTTTTATTTACGTGTGATGAGGTCACCATAAAATGTTGAGGTATAAGGTTAGGGGTGCTGAAGACCCCAAAATACCAACACACCGGGTTCTGCCAAATGAATTCGACTCAAGTCTTCTCTCTACTGAAGAAAAGCAAAGTTTATTAAAGATTCGCCCTAATGGGTAGATTCTTAAAGAGCCTCAGTATCTGTGACACTTGCCTTAGACAAGCAGGCCAAAATCATCTGACACAGAGTGAGTCTGTGCTAGATAATTCTCCCGCCACTTCATGGAGGCAAGATGGGCCTCATATACAGAAAGGTTGTGGGAGGAATCTAGGGGTGGTCTAGAGGAGAAGTTTGGGGAAGGTCTTCAGGAGGAGTCAGATGAGGTCAGACTCCAGTAATGAGAGATTAAGGGTGGGAAGTAGCTGGAGGCTACCTGGGGATGACAGACAATGGAGGGCTAGGCTAGTTTAAGGGTAATAGATGTAGGCAGAGATATTTTGGGAGGATTAAGGGTGAGAAGTAGCTGAACAAAGGAGGGCTAGGCTAGTGACAGAGATTTGGGCAGAGCTATAAGGAAAGGTTTATGCCTCAAGCAAATGCCCCATCAAATAAGAAGATTCAAGGACAGTTCAAGGAGGTTCCCAGAGCCTGTACTTCATCACATGTAGTGGATTTATTACTTATTTTAAATTAATATTTTAAATGTATTAATTCTAATTTCTAATATATACATATATATGTATAGCAAAAGCTCTTGGAGTTCTCAAATAATTTTTGAAAGTATAGAGAGGTGCTAAGACCAAAAACCTTTAAGAATTGCTTCCCTAGAACAATGATTAACAGCAATGGCACAATTCCAGTAAAATAGGGCTAAAAGATGATTGCTCCATTTCCCAAATATTATTTGACATAACACAAAGATGTTAATTATAGGAATAAGACAAGGGGAAGTGTCTTAATTTTCAAATTACATGACAGATACCTAGAAAACTCACGAAAATACAGAAAAAAATGTTTTTAATTGAAATGATCAATTGTTTTGATAACAGGATAAAAAATGAGTGCTCTATAATACTGATAAAACTTGGAAAAAATTAGAATTCCTTTTAAAATAACTACAAATAGTGTGAAATATCTAGTAGTTAGTTTACCATAACACATGCGAAACATATAAATATAGCTACTAAACATTCTTTACCAACATAAAGACAAATAATTAGAGAATTACCAGTGAATGTCCTGTAGGGTGGAAAACACACAGAAGCTAGGCACAACTCAAACTGAATGTTAGGTGTATTAGCAGGTGCACTCACTGCAATGATTGTGTTCACTTAGTTGTTTTTCTTTGTCACAAGTGGGAGTTGAATTTTGAGGTGGTGAGTTGAAATAAAGTTTGCAAAATATAAATATCTTATTTTATCCTCACAACAAAAGTTGGGAAGGTAGGTATTATTATTATCCCAACTTTATAAATTAAGAAACTGAGTCAGATAAAAAATTGTATGACTTGTCCTGCCTTCATTCCCTCTCATAATTTCAATGTCCACCTCTCTACAGATGACTCCCAAATAGATATCTCTAGTCCTAATTATTCTTCTGAGATCCAGGTCCATAACCCTCACTTCCTATAGGATTTCTCCAGCAGGATGTCCCATTGGTATCTCAAAATAAAATTGTTCCAAATAGTACTTACAATTTCTTATAAACTCCTTCCTCCTTCTGTTTCTCTCTATGGCACCATCATTTATCTGCTATGTCCAAAGTATTATGGTGAATGTTGAGGGTACAAAGATTGATACATGATTGACCCAGCCTTTAAGAAAGAAATGGAATGCTAAGGAAGAGTTGGGAGTAGAGATTTAGATTTGAAAGTAATTTGCAGAGATGTGCTTTATGAAACAACATTGCTAGTGGTGATCACTAAGGGGGAGCATGTACATAAAGAAGATCTGGTGGGGGAGGGGAGAACTAGGAAAAACATTTATTTTAATGAGATTGAGAAGAAGATTGTGGGCAGTTAAAGGAGATTGAATGATCACAGTCGTAGGAGGAGAACCATTAGCATTCCATACCATGGAAGCCAAGATAGAAGTAGATGGTTACCAGAGTCTAATGATACAGAGAAAAGATGAGAACAAGAAAAAAGACTGTTGGATTTCGCAGCTGCCATTAATGAATGACCTTTGGTAAATGCTATACCAGTGGAGTGCAAAGGATAAAAACAAGTGGTGAGGCATGAATAAATATTTTTAAAGAGTTGTCAACTTGTTTACATTTATAACTAGTTCAATTATGTTGACTACATTGACAGTTATTTTGGTTTAAAAGAAAAACTTGTCAGGTTGAGGGCAAAAGGTGGAGAGAGAGAAAATGGACTATTTTCCTCCAGATTTCATATTTTACATTCTCTTTTTTTGACACTCAAATTTTTAAATAAATTTGCTTCAACAAGGATGCAAATAGACTATATTCATACTTCAATAAAGGCGAACAAATGGTCCAGCAATGAATTAACTGACACTATCTATCATCAATAAAATTTTAAAATTAAAACAACCACCCTAAGGAAATGTTTCATACCAGTGTTTATTTGAAAGAATTAATTACTTAGTTGTTAACCAAGACATTCTTGCCTCTGACACCTCAAAATTTTATGTCACTGGGGCATATGGATATAATAAATAAAATAACTAGCTAAGTGCAAAATAACAAAACCAGTGGACCTATTCACTATAGGATTTCTGACCAGCCAAGTAGTTAATTCAATTTCTATATCTGATCAAAGATCTTTATCACTCTGCCACACCTAAACGGGTTTTCCCAGACAGAGAAAAAGTAATTATTTGTGGGTTAAATAGTAGAGCACAGTTGGAAACATTTGCCTCATTAGACATAAATTTTTGCTTTTTATCAGAATTTCCACTTTAAAACATCTCTGTATTTTTGATACTTATTCCCCATTCCTCCTTGTTATTCATATTGGAATAAATAATTGGAATTTAGCTAACATTTTTATTTATAATTTCATAGCTATGTAAAGCTGGAAAAAAAATCACATATTCAAATATTTCATTTTTTTAAACATCAATTATTTATCTAGTAATTCACTAATTTCTTATTGACTAATTTTAAAAATAACTTTATGAAGTTACTTATTACAATATTGTTAAGACATTAGAAGACATCCTGTTTTCTAGAACTAAGGCTCAGCAAACAAACTGTGCCCTTAACTTAGCATAACAACAATCCTCTGCTCTTGCCCTCTGGATGTGATCAGCCAAAGCAAAATTCTAGAATTGTTTCATGTGATTATTATATTACTTTGACCAGTACCAGGTGTTCTCTGGCCTTGGATAAATTATGAATCAAACTTGTCACATTGTTGCTATTAAAACCCCTCATTGTCAGGGCTATAGCTCACTGCGCCACTATTGCTATAAGTACTGAGATGTCCCCACACTAAATCAGGTCCCCCCCACTAGGGGTGGGGATCCAGCATATGTGTCCTGGCTTGCAAGCTGTTTCCCTCACTTTGAAATTAAACTTCTGTGTGATTCCTGATTCTCCCATCTCTAGTCTTCTTTGTTCTCTGGCCACGGACAGGTTAGAGGCTGGTTCAGTACTGTTTACGATATTTAATTGTCTTTGAAAATTGGCTTAAACAAATATAGATGAGTCAAGCTTAATAAAGTTAAAATATTCTGTATTTTAATTTTCATCGTTTTCCTGAATGCTGTTTACTCATTTAATTAAAAGGAAACCCTCATTTAATTAGTTCTTTATTCATTACAATAAAATTAATGTTTAGGATCTAAATAGTATAAACTTCTTAGGTATATTTGAGAATACATTCCTCTTCTTAGTTAATGTCACACGTTTCATTGTTAAATGGGAATATCATATGGGCTCTATTATAATCTTTCTTGTGCAAAGGGTGCATGTGCTTGGCATTTAAGAAGGCTACATGCTAATTTCTGATTTTACTGTTTCAGCTAACATACAGGTCACTGTCAGTCAGGGTTAGAACAATCACTAAATCACAAGCTAAAAACCATTGACTTGGTATGCTTTTATCAAACTGGCAAAAATGGGAAACACATGTTGTCAAGACCATATACTATAGCTTCTTTGTAAATTAGCAGAGAGAAGAGGATGAAATCTTATTTTCAGGCTTCTGTGTATGTGTGTTTTATAAAAACAAAAATTATTTTGACAGACACCCTTAGTCCCTAAAAAAAAAAAAAAGTTTGACAAATGAGTGTCGTTATAAGTGTTTTTAAAAGTGAAACTTTGGCTTAAAGAGATGAGTACATAGCTGTGTTTGCTAGGATTCAGTTTTTCAAAGAATTGTTTTTGAACTAAAGAGGCCAAATAATTTGTTCAGTAGTTCTGAGGAAAGTTTGGTTAATGGTAGACTTGAAAAGGTGGAGAATAGGGTACCAGAAAAAAAAATGGAAAGATAAATTGACATTCATTATTCCATTCTTTAGACAAATACCTACATCCACAAAATAAATTATATAATAAATTAATATATTGGTAAATTCTTATCAGGTTAGACTCTGCAAAGTCTTTTGGCATGACAAATGCAAACTCTTACCATAAATTGGAACATAAATGAGAAAAAACACCTGTTCTAGATGCTCAGAACATTTTGATGAACTTCTGAAATCTGTGACCAACTTTGACTCCTGTTCTGATGAGTTTCTTCTTCTTGGAAAATCAGACTTTCCAAATAAGTCTGACCTGTTGCCCATTCAGCCAATATTGTTTCTTTAAAATGTTTTTTTTTTTTTGCCATGATATCAAAATCAATATTGGGGGGACAGTCTTTAATATAATCCAGTTTTCTATCTGTTATCCAGGAATTCATCTAAAACTATCTTGAAACTTTTAAAATTGTGAGTACAACAATTTTTAAATAACTAATTCTAGAAATGTGTCTTCCCCAGTGTTTTGCTCTCTAAGGATTCTCATATATTTCATGGAACATGTTTCTCAAACACAGAACTATATATGTATGTACTCACTCTCTCTCTCTCCCTCTCTCTCTGTTGGGAGAGCCCTAGTGAGCACAGCTAATGAGCACAAAGATGACAATCACCCCTTAAAAGTCAGGGTTATGCAAATTAAATTAAGGACATTTTATAAAGCTTATCAGAGGTTACTGCCTCCTAAGTACTTTAAAAGTACCTGTCCCAACCCAAGCAAATGGTGAAAAAGGGAAAAAAGAGACAAAGTTATTAAAAGTCAAGAGAATGTTTCCTCTGGGTTCCTGCACCATGGGGCACCTTATAATTCCCCATTCTCTGCCACTACATAGGGCAATCTAAGTAGAGTTCTGGTCTCAGTTCAAAAAGAAAATTAAAAAAAAAAGATGAGTTCTCCACTTGTGTGGGGCTCCTAAATGACTTTAAAAACTCATGGTTTATTGGAATTATCCCCTTAAAAGCCAGGTGAGGTCTTTACATCTAAACATGAGGAGTCCAAAGGAGCTAGGATACTCCTGATTCTATACTTGGTCATGTTTTTTGAAACCACTTCAATCCTAGGAATCCTGGTCTCTAATTAGAAAGGGAATGGGTTTCTTATTGGCACATTCTATTTTGTTAAAGCCTGACCCCAGTGTTCTAGGAGTGATTTGACTTAGGATTTGGATTATGGCTCACCTCTAGGCTTTCCCTGAAATAGAGAGTAAAAAGTAATGTTTAACATGAGTCAGGTATGAGACAGGTAATTTATTCTCACACATAAAAGTCATGCTAACCATAAAAAGAATCGCAGTGTGCATTAATGGAATACCTTAAACAGGAGTCAGTAGCTTAACTTGTAATTACTGTTACTACCTGCTGCAAAGCTAATATGGAAACCTAATCAAAATATAAAAATGTTTATGCAACTGCTAATTTTATATTTCCTATCATCTCTGCTCTTTGCAAACATCTCCAAGTACATGTCTGCTGGTAAAATTAGCAGCTTTTTGTTACTAACTCTCCTCTCTACAGAACAAGAACTCTTACTCTGATGTCATTTAGTCCCAACTTAATAGAACCTTTACAGCACTCACATTCACAAGGTTTTCTCTAAGCTGGACATATCCATCTCAAAACAGGCATTTATTCATCTGGCATCATGAAAGAAAAGGAAAAAAAAAAAAAGAGGGAGCTCAAACCCAAGCTCAGCCTTGGCTAGGTAGGACATGTGCTTCAGCTGTTACATATTCAGTGCCACATGGTACCCCTTTTTCTCCCTTACTTGGGAAATACCTAAAAATTAGTCCTGACACTATTCACACCTGGCAAGGATGACGGAGGCTGAGGGAGTAGGTATTATCTTTGACCCTGAGTCTCCAGCTCTTCCAACTTTTTAGCCAATAAAAGCATCATCAGAGTGCAATCCTTTTAGCACTGAGTCACACATGACCAGTAACAGGACCCAAAAAGCACAGTCAGACAGACTGGAATGTCACCTCTGGGCATGCTCTATCTGATGGTCTACTGGGGACCACTTGGGTACCAGCCCCAAGTGTGAGCGGAGACCTGATTAAAAGAATAGAGACACTAGAAAAGAGAGACCAGGGGGTAGCTCAAGGAAGAACTCTGTTTAATGATGATTTGAACAGGGTTTTTAAAGATCCAAAAAACAAAGATTCAAGTATTTTTATCAATAGACTTAGTTTTTCACATCCTGAGACACTATCTTAATTTTATTATTTCAAAGATCAGCTGCATCCTGGAAGTAACATCAGATACAATCAAACTTTCTGATTTTTAGGCTCCAAGAGTCTGGGACAGTCCCTAGAAAGTCAATCAACATTATCAAAGAGAATGCAAGTCAGAGCAGAGCTCCAAACATCTAGGTCTTTTGTAAATCATTGTCTTGAATCTGCTATACCTTGGGACCTAAAGAGGAAAGACTTGTCTTAACAGAAGCTTTGAGAAAACTAGGCACCAAAAGTCTTTGGAAATGCAACAAGTCTTTGGAAGTCAGTTAACATTTTATAGGATGAGAGCAGTTTCAAAGCGTTTAGATTTATATAACACAAATCTATGCCAAAACCGCATCTCAAGAGCATCTGTATGTGAATTGACCCCCAAGATGAAATGATTGGGCTTCCTTCAATGGTCCTTATAGGCCAATTCAACCTTGCTACAATTATGATCATCATACTTAGAACCCTTCACTCTTTCTACATTTCAGCCAAACTGGCCCGCTTGATGTACCTCAAACTTAACATTCCACATCCTCCCTTTTCACAGGTAGACCCACACACCAATAAAGCATTCCCTAATCTCCTCTCAAAGCCCTATTCAGGTACCACTTCCTATGGGAATCCTTTTTTAATAACTGTAGAGGCTAGTGTTTTCTTCTTCCTTAAATTATTATGTGTTTACTCATGTGTTTGTTTCCTACCCCCAGAACCTATAATTGTACTTGTTTGCAAGAAAATATTTTTTAAATGTTTATTGTATTGAATTGGATGCCAGGGGAGTTCATGTGGGGTGTGGCCACTAGAGTCAAAGAACTACACCATCTGTTAGTTTCCTGTTTCAATTAAATTTTCTTGTTAAATGGGTTCCAAACTCATTTATTTCTTCCTACAGAAAGAGTACAAATGATGTTCATCACCTAAGAAAAGACCCTGGCAACCTTGCCTTGGCTGTGGCTCCATCCTTGACTAAGTCTTACCTTTCCCCCATACCCATTTTTTAAAAAATCACAAAAAAAGTAACCCATAATGAAGTTATGATTTTATGTTGTAGGCAATCTAAAAATATTGTATAAACACTGTAAATTTAGAATTTCTTCCCTTCTCTTCAAAGTATACTATATTAGATGTCAATGAGGAATATATTTCCAGAAAACAGTTATATCAGGAGATATAGTCTAACACCTTCAAATGTTGTTCAGTCATGTCTAACTCTTGGTGACCCCATTTGGGGTTTTCTTGGCAAAGTGTAGTAAGTGTCTGAGGCCAGATGTCATCTCAGGAAGGTGAGCCTTCCTGTCTTAGGGCCAGTGCTCTATCCACTGCACCACCCAGCTGCCAATTATAAGGGACAGATAGAATAAACATAAGGGTGGTATTTTGGGCCAAGCCTGGCTAAGAACTGTCCAATGACTCCAGTTCAAGATTGGAATGCAGTATAACACTCTAATACTTTAAAATGAAATAGAAACTTTCTTAAATTAAAAGGGTACATTTCTACTTCCATATTTACCTTGTCACAGATAAGGATAAATCAGAAAGACACTGCAGCAGGTAGGGGAAATTCAGCTAAACTTCTAGAACAAAAAGAAAAACAAAAGTTTTTCAATGTATAGAAATGCACTCAAGACGCTGAACCTGAGGTAGCCAATCTGAGAGCCCCATGTATGAAATAGGATTAATTAAGAGAAGAAAATACCTTTTGTCCACTTAAAATCTTCTTCCATTCACTAAAACTCAAGGACTTATAGAATCTCAGTTATGAGGTCCTTTAGACTGTAATCTAGTCCAATCCGTTTCCTTCCTTCCTTCCTTCCTTCCTTCCTTCCTTCCTTCCTTCCTTCCTTCCTTCCTTCCTTCCTTCCTGTTCTGAAGCAATAGGTCCCTGCCCAAGCTCCACTTAATAGCTGTATATTGGCTTACAATGGCTTACAATGAATGTCAATGGCAACTGTTTCTCTTTTCTACAGCAAGCCTGAGGGGCTTCCTCTCCCAGCTTGATTTTCTTTTTCTTTTTGTAATTAAAGGGGCTATCCCTTGACGCACTTCTTGCATCACTCTCATTTCTCTTCCCAATTTTTCCCCTATTTCTTTTACTTGATCTTCAGACTCAGTCAGCATTTCCTCACTCTGCAAAGGCCTTAGCAGAAAAGGGCCATGGTTTTCCTTTGCATCCTGGGTCATCTCCAGTTATCCTGATGAGTATCTGGTCCCTGGATCCAGATGGCTCTGGAGGAGAAAGTGAGACTGGTGACCTTGCACAACCCTCCCTCAATGAAAGTCAACTGCAAGTCATGTCATCATTTCACTGATGGTCCTCTTGAAAAACAAAAGATAAACACAAGTCCAATTCCTATCTAAAGCATGGATTCACTCTATTACATCTACCAGTAAGTGGATATCCAGCCTCTTCCTAGACAGAGGACTTACTATCTACTGTGGCAGCTCATTTGAAATTGTGTCATCTCCCCACACACACACTTTTTATATCTATCCAGTTACAAATTTTTGTTAATTCTTCTTTAACATCTGTCTCTTAGTTAATAAAATAATATCACAATAGTCTCAAAGAAGGTCTTTCTGCCCTCAATTGTTCCCCCTACACTTTATACCTCATGAGTACAATAATCTTTTAAAAATATCTACTTCATTATGTTACTCTTCTCAACAATCTTAAATGCTCCCTCACTGTTTAGTAAAGTAAAATCTAAATTCCTATTACAAATGCATTGTGGCACAGTGGAAAGTGTGTGAAGTTTGGTCGAGGAACCTAGGTTGAAATCTCGTCTGTATGACCCTGATTAAATCACTTAACTTCTGTGGGCTTCAGTTACCCTCTTCAATAAAATAGAGTGGTTGGACTAAATAGTCTTTAAAATCGATTCTAGCTCTGGATCTGTGCTTCTATAATTCTTAACTCAGAATAATCTAACACTAATTTACCTTATTAGCTTATTTTCTAGTTTTCCTTAAAATCAATCTTCCACTCTAAGACGAGTCACTGAACTCACTCACCTGAAGAAACCAACCATGTTCATGGACAGACTGGGATTCAGAAGACATGGATTCTCATCCCAGCTATGTCATTTACAAGGTGTATGATTGGCCAGAGAGTTTAGAAAGGGTGGAGGAGGTGGAATAGAGGAAGATATCTAGAAATGAGTTGAGTTGAAGCAAGAAAAGTAGAATAGCAAAATTGCAGATGAGATAACAGGGAAGAATCAGGATAAAAATTTTCAGGAGTCTAAAACACTAAAAGTCAGGTTAGGGAATGAGTTGAGATTGTGGTCATAGTGAAAAAGACACTGTCCTACTCAGTTTCTTTATAAAGGAAAGCTGAGGCTTGCAGACAACTGTGTACCTTTCCTCTTAGAACTTGGGGACCTAGTATTAATAGCTCAATACATGGTGAATGTTCTTATGCATGAAATACCCCACCATAAAAGGTATTCTTTTTGTTTGTTTGTTTTTTGGAGGGCAATTGGGGTTAAGTGACTTGCCCAAAGTCACACAGCTAGTAAGTGTATCAAGTGTCTGAGGCCGGATTTGAACTCAGGTCCTTCTGACTCCAGAGCCAATGCTCTTTTCACTGTGCCACCTAGCCACCTCAAAGGTATTCATTTTAATAAACTGGGAATAAAAGAGAGTATGATGTGAAATTTATGATCCATGTCTGACATTTGTTTAAAATTGACCCATTTTTTTCCAGAAATATTTTGCTCTCAAATACTTTCCTTCAGGAGATAAGATGCACAGTGGAGGTGAAAAAGTTAGCTCTACAGAGCAGGAAAGGTATCTCCACTTTTGACCTGATTAAGGATCCTGAGAAGATGAAGTCAAATGCTTAACAAGGTGGAAATGGGTGTAACAAAGAGCAGATGGGCTCAGTTTTTCTATGAAAATCTTTAATAAGGAAGAGTAGATAAGGTGAACTGAGAACGTAGGAAAGAAGTAAAGGTGTCAAATAGCTTCTTATTATGAGGTTCATAATGAGTATTTCAGTAAGGAAGGAAAAAATAAAGTTCTCTTGCAATGGATAAAAGTGAAAAGTGGGAGAGATTAGTACAATATCTAGAATATCTTCTCTCTATTCACCTATTCATTCTATTTTTGAATATATAATAATGTGTTAGGGCACTGTACCAGCAATGCCCACAGTGGCTATGAATATGCTGGTGTGGTTGTGAATCACAAAATGTAACAGGCTCTCCACCTGGAGGACAAAGCCAAAGCATTTATTCAAATACCAGAAACCCAAGTCCAAAAACCAGAAAGTCAGATTTGTAACAGTAACCACAAAATTGGTACACAAAACTGATTCAGCAAACACCTACATCCCAAGCCTTTGAAACAAAACAGGCTGCCTCAAGCAAGGATCTTCCTTTCCTCACTCACAGTAGCTTCTCAGCCTCCACACTGCTCACTCCCAGCCGTTCCGACTCCCGGCAGTTCTCGTTCCCAGCAGTTCTGGCTGGCTCTCAGAAGTTCTCAGCAGCTCTGGCTGGTTCTCAGAAGTTCTCAATTCGGTTCTCAGAAGAAGTCTCAGTTCTTAGTTCTCAATTCTTCTCTCTCTAGCCTGGGCCTCTCATTAGCTCCTCAGCCTCCATACTGCTTGCCCCAGAAGTTCTGGCTTTCTAGCTTGGGCTTTTCCTTGGTATGGTATTAGCTCCTCCCTGTTCCACCCCTTTCTGTTACATCTGCAAGTTCATTCTTCTGTGGGATTCACAAATTCTGGATCTTAATACTTGACACAATCATGAACTTGAAACAAAGTGCTAAGTGCCTGTTTGCTTGCCAATACAAGAGGCAGGAAGATCTTCAAATCCCATTACCATTACAGGCACACATCTGGAGTTGGAGATCTGGGGACCTAGAGACATTGAAAAACTGAGAGAGCTAAGTAAGATATTGATGATACTGTAGCTAAAAAGATTTCTTTCAGGCTGGAAGGCAATTCATTGTGGTAACCATAAGAAGTATCTCATGATACGAAATGAGATGTGTATGAAATGAAGGCTGAAGCCTGAGTAAAATATATTGATAAATTGTATGTTATTGTCTGGGCAAAGGACAGGGAAATTAGGGTTAGGATATGGAAGAAATGACACGATCCAAAATTGTGTCTTGAGTTGGAGAACAGAATATTAGAGATCTCAGAAACAGAGAATTCAGAACCAACTAATGTATTGACAATTTGTCCACTAAAAAGCAAAATTATGTAACAATGGAATCCAAGATAGCAGTGTATCACTAGACAGGTGAATCAGAGGGATCATTGGGCAAATCACTTCAGCTTGTCTGCCTCAGTTTGCCCATCTGTAAAATGAGACCGAAAAGGAAATGGCAAACCACTCTAGTACCTTTGCTGAGAAACCACTAAATGGGGTCATGAGGAGTTGGACATGACTGAAAAACAACCTATGTGTATGTATCTATCTATATGTTTGTTGTTTATCATTACAGAAAAGCATTTACACGCTTTATAATATTTTGTTTTGTTTTCTATAACATTCAAGAGTAAACATTGTCACCTATGTTATATTGTCTCATAATTTCTGTTTTGTTCTTTTTTGTTCATATTTAAACATTCTTTTTTTTTTCTTTTTGAGTTAGAATTTCCCATGTTTGAGATTGAAATAAAAGGCAAATTTACTTTGGAAGAGCTTAAGGAAAACTATCCAAATGGTTATGACCTAGGCAAGAGTAAAAACAAATTACATTTAACTAGTTGAAGGTCAATTTAAGCAATCTTAAACATGGTTGAACTTTAAAAGTCAGACTTTCCACTTATATAACCTTTATTAAATAAGGTCTTAAAGAGAAATTTTCAAAGCACATCTGCTCTGAAACCATAGTAAAAGAAAGACATTTAGATAGACGGACAGACAGACAGAAAGACAGGTACTATTACTTTAGTATACAAGTGCAATGCTAAATATAGGGGGCACAAATACAAGCAAGCAATATAGTTCCTGTCTCCAAAGAGGTTATATTCATATATATATATATATATATACATATATATATATATATGTATATATATATATATATATATATGTATTTATACTAGTGGTTCTCAACCTTCCTAATGCTGCAACCCTTTAATACTCATATGTGGGCGTATCTGCGACCACCTGGAGATGGATAGAAGAGCAGTGTCTCGGTTCCTAAGACCATTGGAAATATGTGTTTTCCGATGGTCTTAAGCAACCTTTGTGACCCCTGTGAAAGGGTCATTCGACCCCCCAAAGGGGTTGTGACCCACAGGTTGAGAACCACTGATTTATACACACACACGCAGGATTGGAAAAAGAATGAAGCAAAACAAAGGAAGACATCCTGCATATTGACTAGATCTTCTTTGGAGGATTTATGAAAGAATATGGCCAAATAAGCAAAGAATGAGAAACCATAGAAAATTATGCTCTTTACCAGTTGGAGGAGTACCCCCTCATCAAAATTATAGCTCCATGGAAATTTTTAAGTATTACAGGTTTTTTAAATTTATTACCTCACTAAATCACATCAACCATTTGAGTTGGTTCTACGGCTATTATCTTCCCCATTCTACAAGAGGAAACTAAATATTAGAAGAGTGATTAAGTGTTCAGTTAATTCAGTCATATCTGACGCTTCATAACTGTATTTAGAGTTTTCTTGGCAAAGAACTGGAGTGGTTCGCCATTTCTTTCTTCAGGTCATTTTTCAGAAGAGGTACTGAGGCAAACAGGGTTAAGTGATTTGCCCAGGGTCACACAACTAGTAAGTGTCTGAGGCCACATTTGAACTCAAGTCTTGCTGACCCCAGGTCTGGCACTCTATCCACTATGCTACCTACAACCATAGAAATTCAGAGACCCAAAGTAATCAGAGTATGGTTCTTGGAGAAGGTAAGATTGGATCTAAACTTTAAAGAATATGTAGTTAATAGAGAGAAGGCAAGTCATTCCATTCCATAGGAGTACCTAGACAAAGACTGAGAAAGAACATGATTTATGTGAAGTGAGGAGTTTGGCCTTGGGGAAGTAGTGATAAATGGCAGACTGAATTAAAAGGGGAGGTGCTTGGAGACCAGTTCCGACTATTGCGGTTTTCTTAGGTCTCCACTAAGCTGATCACTGATTGTGGGAATGGAGAAGAAGGTAAAACCTAGGGATATTTCAAAATAAGAAACAGTAACATTTGGTGACTTTGAATAAAGGAGACAGAAGGTGAGGAAAGAAGAAAGGACAATTACAGAATTTCTAGAGAGGGAGATTAGAATTGTTTGGCTGTACAAATAGATCCCTTGTATATGCAGGTTGGTATATTGCTATTATATTTCTCAAAATAAATGTATATATTTTCAAAGTACTTCCATGATAACAGGTTTGAACACTGTTTGAGAACCAAATGGATTTCTGTGCATGCACTTGAAAAGCACTGGAAAAAAATTAGTTCAACTATTTATTGTCTTAATGTAATGTTGATATGAAAATCTTTTTTTTTTTTTGGTTATTTCACAATTCCATGCAATTAAATTATTGAAATTAAGATTAGGATCTTAATAGTAGTATAGATAGCATAGTAGCATAGATTTAAACCTTGAACACACCTTAGAGGTTATATAATTAAATGCCCTCACTTTATAGATAAGAAAATTTAAGGACTGAGAGTTGAAATAACTTTGTCCAAGATTTCACAGTAGAGTAGGGATCTGAACCTAGGTCCTTTGAGTCCAAATTCAGTATTCTTTCAAATATGTAGACTTCCTTTCTTAACTTTAATTGCTTCTAATATTGTTATTATACATGTCAATAATCTTATTTAAATCATTAAATATATAAACTTTCTCTCCCCAGAAATGCTCAAGAAAGTAGCATTTATTTATTTTACTTTGGTGACATAGATATTACCATGTGTGTGAAATCAGTCAGTAATGCAGAATCATTCTGAAATTACCCCATGTTTTAACCTTGCTTGATTTTGGCTCAGTGGACCCTGCAGGGAAAGGAATGTGCTCTGTATCTCAGCCCTAATCCCATCTTCTCATAATGAGTATATGGTAACAGCTGCCAGGTTTACTAACCCTATCTCCTTATTTGAAACCTGGATCAATCAAAATACTTAGGGAGGAGTTGAGGTGGCACCAGTTCCGCCTCCTCATGATTGCATGATCCAATCAAAAGATCTTTGCCCATATATGGAAGATGCTTACTCCGATCTATTAAAAAACAAAGGCAATTCTCTCAACTGGGTGGGTCCACCCAGGCATGCTGCTTTGGCCTGTTAATAAACTACTTTTTACCTTTCTCTTCCTGAGTTTTGCCTCTTTAATTACAGTGAAGGCCAGAACATCAGAGTTTTTCTTTTAACACATGTAAACTTGTCACTGAGTAAGCAAAATCACATCTTTTCCCCATTGTCATATACTATTGTGTTTTTTGAATGATTAATTCTATAGCACACGCATTTATTAGTAGAGAACTGGGTCTCCTTCAAGTGGTCTTATAAGTTCATTGGCTGGAAGACGAAGGATATTAAATTGTGTTTTGTGAATTTTTAATGTCATTATATTATAGCTTCAACATTCACTATTTGTATAAATAAAAATTTTGTACAGGTTTCCACAAAAGTTATTTTCAAAGGAATCAACACCTGTTTCTTGTTTCCTTAGATACTTTTCAAAGCACTTCTCTGAAATAAGGAAGATGTCAATTGCATTATTTGTAACATTTTGTTTTAATTTGAATTGACTTTCACCTCTTAAAAGTCTGTCTTTGAGAGAAACTATGGAGGCCGTTTGATTCAGAAGAATATACAGCATTCAGGAGAAAAGCTTTTTTGTTGTTAAAAATGCAGCGTGAATCTTGGTGGGATTTAGTTTGTTAATGTTAAAGTCAGTTTAGTTAAGTTCATATTCTGGATAAGACTGTAAATTTGCCGTTCAGCTGCTGTGATTTTATCAAGGTTGTAAGGGTTGTGTGTATGTGTATGTGTGTGTGTGTGTGTGTGTGTGTGTGTGTGTGTGTGTGTGTGTGTTTTTTAAAGTGCAGACCTCTGATCAATGTGCACCCCCACCCATTTCCCTAAATACATCATGAAAAAAGGATGAGGTTTCCGCCTTAATTGCTTGTGCCTTTTATTCACATTCCTCTCTCAGCCAGAATTGTGAAAAGAGTGTTAGTAAAAGGCTGCACAATAGAGCTTTTCATTAGGCCTCTGCAAGGCACACAAAAGAAGGCTTTTGGAAAGAGTGAATGCAGGAGTTTAATTTGCAGGTGGAGAGTAGATAAAAGGTGCTGACGCCTCTATTATTCTCTTACTTAGGTGACCCTTACCCTGTTCAGCTGATCCCAACTACCATGGCAGCTGCTGCCGGGGCAACCCCAGGCTTAGGCCCACTACAACTGCAGGTAAGTCTGGAAACAATGTGGAAGAGGCAAAGGTTAAATAAACATGGAAAACAGCTTTCTTGTCTATTATCACATTATAGAAAAAAAAATTGGGTAGTGATTTTGTCTGTCACGTTAAAAAAAAAAATTACCTGTATCAGTCGTCAGCAAAAGCTTAAGAGATCTCATTTTATTTGTTTAACCCTAATACTATCTACCAAAAGTTGCATTGTTGTTAGTTCTAGATGGCTTAATGTTATTTTTAACCTGAGTGACCAATAATTCTGCTTTAGTTATTAATTTCTGTCATTTTGATGAAAGGTTTACATGCAGTAGAATAAAAAGCCCTCAAGAACAAATACTCTTGTTTTTGTATGTTGTGAGTGCCTAGTTTAGTGCATTGATAGGATCATTTTAGCCATCACTAGTTTTCTAAGTTAGAAAACAGAAAGTGTAAATTTACCTGTGAGCTGACCACTTGTCCTTGGACAGAGCTTCACATTAACTCTGGGCCAAATTCTCAAAGGCTTTCTTTCTTGTCTAGAATAGTTTGGGCTGAGATAATTGTTGCTGTCCTCTTCGCTGTTTAGAAAGTCTATTTCATATGCCAGGCCTCTGAGTAAAGCTGTATATCCTCAGTTAACAGCTGACAAATTTGAAGAATTACCTTGGTAGTGA
Source organism: Pseudochirops corinnae (assembly GCA_028646515.1). NCBI lineage: Eukaryota > Metazoa > Chordata > Mammalia > Diprotodontia > Pseudocheiridae > Pseudochirops > Pseudochirops corinnae. The sequence goes on along the minus strand of CM053585.1, from coordinate 416,440,614 downwards.
GTTGGAGTAGCTATGCATATGTAGCAGAGAAGAATTTTTTGAAGAACACTATTTAAGCCCCAGTTAGTTCTATTCTTTCTACCTTGACAAAGCCCATGTGAGATAGTTGGGAAGAGAGGAGGAAAAAAAAAATCATTGAGCTCCCCATGGGACTCCCTGGGGGTTCTGGAGCAATTATTTGTATTAACTGAAATAATCTGAAGTGGTTTATGTTTCAACTTTTTGATGCCAAGGTAAGGTTAAGGGAATGAATGTTAGAAGGATAAATACTGACTGGGCAATTCAAATCTGATAGTATGATCAAGAGAGAATTCAGTGTGTAAACCACAAAAACAGCTGTCAAAAGCAAAGGGAAACCCTGAGGGTCACAGGGGCTTTGTGTTTTCATTTCGGTGGATTAGGGAAAATTCTCTGTTTGGGTTGAGTACCAAGTAAAGTCAAGCCCTGCTGTGTTTCAGGAATCATAAGCAAACTTATAACCTTCCACGTCCATCCCAATGCCCTTATCCCAGTGCCTGGCATGTAGTCTGATCCAACACAGATCCCAAATATTGAGACCTGGCCCAAGCCCTAAGGCAGTACCCTCTGGAAGCCAATTTATAAGCTTAATTTGGCATACAGAGTGAACTGTCCAGGTCTGGCTGAGCAATCAGTTTTTCTCTCTACCTGACAATCTCTTTTCCCCTACAGTTGGTGAGCCCGCTGCCTTCCACACTCATCTCAGCCAGAATATTAACTAGGAATTCTGGCACCGGTGGTTAATTCAGTTAATTATGTGCATGTGTGTGATGGAGGAGTGGATAGGTCTTAGTTGCCTGGAGAAAGATCTCAGGGAATGAAGAGGCTGAAGAAATAGGAGCCAGGATATTTAAAGGGTTTGGGCTCAAGAAAAATACTGTGAGTCAGATATTGAACTTATTGAGAAGAGGACAGCCAGGGAAAATGCATAGAATCAGAAGATGGAGTCTGAGGAAAAACAAGGAACCCAATTTCACTGGATTAGAGTAGGGAGAGGAGGAAAGACTAAGTTATGAGGAGACAGGAAAGGTAGGAGGGAGTTTGATTATGAAAGCCTTTGAATGTCCAACTGAGCATATTATGTTTGATGCTGGTCAGACCTGTACTTTAGGAACATCACCTCATTTTGACATCTGAGTGGAAGATGGCACATAAGTCCTCAAACTACAACAGAGTGGAATCATTATTACCCCTTTCTTCCCTGGGGGAATCTTCCTGTCTCCCAGGTAGATTTAGCACCTACAGCAGAGCCCAACCCTAGTTAGAACTCTGTTCTCATCTGCTCCCCTGGTGCTCTTTATAACATGGGAGCTGCTTGGGAGAGAAAGGAGGCATCACTGGATCCTGTCAGAAAAGAGAGAGAAAAATAAAACAATTTCCAGCAAAAGGGCTCCATGTCTGGTGCCCATTTCCATCTAGACCAGTGGTTCTCAACCTGTGGGTTATGTTCAATTTAAATACATATCAGATATTTACATTACAATTCATAACAGTATCAAAATTACAGTTATGAAGTAGCAACGAAAATAATTTTATGGTTGGGGGTCACCACAACATGAGAAACTGTATTAAAGGGTTGCAGCATTAGGAAGGTTGAGAACCACTGGTCTAGACCAATCACTCTTGGAATAAATGACATATTCCCAAATAGGTACTCTCACTGGGCAACCTAGGTGACAGAATGTCACATCTATAGAATGCTTTACTCTCCCTTAAATAGTAGATGTTTAACAAATGCTTACTGTCTGTTGAAGACAAGGTAGGAACAATAACAGTTGATATCTGAGCAAGTAAAAAGGGAGTAATATAAATTGGGTTAAAAACTTTCCAATGATTCATATGTATTATAGCAAAGGATTAAATTGGAACAAACCAATCATACATTAAGCAGATATAGCAGTAAACCACTAGCATTTGAGAACTGATATAGTTTGGAATTAATATTTATTAACAAATATACAATGTGATATGCTTTAATAGAACATGCTATTCACTCTCAGGAAATATGTGTGGTTCATACTAAAATTTAGTAGTATTTAACTCACAGAATTGCTATAAGACTTAAATTGTATAAAATTTTCTTATGTTAAAGCAGTATAGAAATAGACTATTGTTGTGGTTGTTACTCTTAATGGCAAACTTTTCCCTGATACATAGTCTAAGTAAAAACATTTTTTAAAAAAGATGCCATCATATTTATCATGTGAGAACTAATTCTTTAAAACAAGGAGTATTCCAACACAATGAATTAAAGGAACAATGTCATGATTGTTTTTAAGGCTCTCATTTTCTGAGGACTTGGAGGTAGTTGGTTCAAAGGAGTATGTTTTCTTTAGAATTTTCTTCCATTTTCTGTCAAGTAAAATCCTTTTCCCCATCAATGACACCGCAGGCTAGTGAGCAAGTATGGAGAAGTTTATTGCCAAAATGTGTGGTGTAGTGAAGAGTCCTGAGGTTTCACTGGGCCTCAGTTTTAGGGCCAACTGCCACTTGCTACCTGTGTGACATCAATGAAGTCACTTTCCTTCCTTTACAAATCTTAATTCAATTTCAAAACAATTTTCTAGGATGCATTTTAACTGTCAGATCCTTTAAACACTGTCTTCATACCAAATAAAAATAAAATGATAACCTTTCTAGCCTTTTATATATACATTTTATTTCATATTTCTTGCATAGCATTACATATTTCTGTTTGTGCTACATTTCTTTCTGAACTGTCAGTCCCATAAAGGCTGGGACCAGATCTTAAATGCCTACACACACACACACACACACATTTTATATAGTCCCTTCATTCTAGCTTTGTTACATAATTAATGTCAGAAATCACCAAATAGAGGCCATGTGGTTTAAATTATTTTTGAACAAGTATTGAGAGGGATGGAAATGAACAGACGATTGTAGGGCTTTTTCTTCAAGAGTTTGGAATTCAGTGAAACGAGGTAGGAGAGGAGAGGAGGGGCAGGACTTTGCTAACCACTGGGGAATGAATCCAGGCAAAGTAACAGTTAGGGCTGCTGATGGAGGCAGGTCATTAGAAAGTTGAATGGCAACTTTCTAGGTATCAACTGCTAGATGTACCTTGTTGTTGTGACTCATGCCAGATTTCAGGCATAAGAAAGAGGGAGCCTATGTCTGGTGAGGTGATTATTATATTCCTTACACAACTGAGGTAAACCTGATGACATTGTGGCCCTCAGCATTGGGAAGTGGTGTGTCCCAAACCTCCTTACCAATCTTGTGCTTTCTGCTTGTGAGTCCAGAAGACTAGCTAGGAGGTAGGAAGTCATTTGTCTCAGTCCAGCATCACCAGCTGAGAGCAAAACTGGGTTGGTTTGTGTCTTCAGGTGAGCAGAAGCCTAGCTCATGCCCTTCAGTGCCAGCTGTGAGCAGGACAAACTTTGATAAAGGATCTATCGTGCTTCCCTTTGCTTTGTTTGCTAAGTCCTCCCACATCGGTAACATTCCCATCTCCCTTCTTTTTTTTAAGTTACTTTTATATGTTGTCTTCCTCCTTTAGAATGCAAGCTCCTTGAGCACAGTAACTCTCTTTTGCTTGTATGTGTATTTTGCTTAATAAATGCTTATTGATTTGACTTGATTCTCAGTAGTAACTAAAGTTTGCATGAGTTTTTTTGGCTGCTATTTGACGCTTCTGACTCATTTGAGTGTGATGAACAGTAAAATTCCACACCTTTTTTTTTTTTCAGACAAAATTCTGCCTCCCCATACTTTAACACTATTCTATAGATGTATACAGTTGAGCTTTCATACTCATGAGAACAACTTTAAATGTATTTGTATTGATTTTCCTCCTTATTAAATTTTCATTGAATTTCATCATTTGTCCCAATAGTCTAACTTCTATTATCCAACATGTTACATCCCACTCCCACCTCCCCAACCTAACCCCCCCCCCCCAAACACACACATATACACACCCTGGCTTTATGTCACCTGCAAATTTGATAGGCATCCCATCTATACCATTACCCTAGTGACTGATAAAAAATGTTAAAGAGCACAGGGCCAAACACAGATCCTTGATAGATTTTTTTTTTAAGTTTTTAAGTTGACACTGAACCATTAACAGCTTTTTTTGAAGTTTGTTCATTCAACAAGTTTTTGCATCTACGTAATCACTGTTATTTGTCCCATGTTTCTGCACTTTATGCATAAGAATATTATAAAAGACTTTGTCAAATGATTTATTAAAATCTAGGTAACTATAACATTTATTTCCATTATACGTTGTTTTTGAAAATCTGCAGTTATGTCTGACCTTTTTTAGTGAGAAATAAATACTGTGAGCAGTTTGGAAGCCATAGGGGCTATACAAGTAGCCTAACATTATCATTCCCTTAAAATGATTCTGGGGAATAACTACAGTCCTGATTAACTGCTCATAATAGTCAAGGAAAAAGCAGAAAAAGTAGTGGGGATACAGATAAAAGAAGTAGGAAAGAAAATCCAAAAATGAATTAGGAATGTAGAAAAAAAGATTAGAGTTGCCCTTCTTGAATGATGCTAACTGGGCTTCTCAGTCAAACATCAAAGGATTTGGGGGCATCTGTTTTTCTTTCCCTGTAGGAAGGGGATAGACGAGGAAAGTTAGAGGAGTCTAGTGTGTTTCATTTAAAAAACAGACATAGATTGTCACTGTTAAGTTGCAAAAGGAAACATCGTTCCTAGAACGATGTTAAAACATGTTACCCAAAATGTCTTATACATTTATTTTTGTAAACAATTCAACCTCTGATATTGCAATCCTTTAAGAGTGAGGGATAGAAAAATGACTGATATATATTATATACCAGAAAAGAAACCAAAAAAACTAGGAAGATACTGAGAAAATATGTCTGTGGTCTTTGTTTTGACTATGATTTTGCTCCAAAGGTATGAATTTACTTTAATATTAGTAGTAATGTATCCCTAAATCTTAGTTTGAAAAATGTCATAACATGGGACATAACAGAATGACTAGTTCAAAACTTCCACGGCAAAAACTTTTATGTAATAAAAACATTAGCAGCCTCCTTTGCTCATAAAAATTACAGCGTTTCAGAAATAGTTCTTACTTCAAAAGAACATAATTTCAAAGATCATTCTGAAAGTATTGCTCAGTTTCACCAGAATGCCGGGAATACCTCACCTCCATTCAGCCTACTCCCCAGCCCTTTCCATTTACTAATCTCAGACACACCTACTTAAAGACCTCTATGTCTATTCATTCCTTTATACCTTCAGCCTTCCCCAAATGAATGTAATATGCCTGTAATGTTATGCCTTTCTTCACTACTCTCTTTTGCATAGTAAAAGAAAAACCACCTTTTTTTACACTTTCCATCCAGATCTTTAGAAGGTAAGCTCTTTGAGGGTTTTTGTCTTAATTTTCATATCCTAAGTACCTAGGACAATGGCTGCACATAAGATTGCAGGATCATAAATTTTGAACAAGAAGGGACGTTGGTGGTCACATAGCTCCTTCCCTTTATTTTATAGAAGAGGAATATGAGACCCAGCAAGGTTAAGTCACTTATCAAATGTCACGGTAGGAAGTAGCAGAAGCAAGATTCAAAACCAGGTCTTCAATTCCAAATCCAATGAACTTTTCTGTTACATCATATGACACAGTAATTAATTAATAAATGTTTGTTGAATTTAATTGTTGAATCAAAGAAGATCCAATTGTAGTAACTACTTAAAATTGGTAACTTACAAATCCTGTCTTTGATATCTATCAAAATTACTTAATCTTGTCCATTATGCCCCCAGATGACTTCATGATGTATAAATGTCTATGTAAGATATAACACTTTAGAAATACAAATGATTCAGTTAAATGTTTGTTTTCTGATGACTTTTTACATAACTAGCTACCTTATTAATCTGACATCTACTAGTGTGGGTACTTCCTCCACCAGTATAGATCCATCTATAATTTCTGTCTTACATGATTTTTATCAGTGTATAGATGTTCTACACAACTCCAAGAGCATAATCTATAGCACCAGTAGATTAAATGCCTTACCTGTGGTGACACAAAATTACCATGTGTGAGAGGCAGAACTTGAATCCAGGTATTTCTCATTTCCCATCTCCATCTATCTGTTTATCTGTCATTATCTAATCACCTGGTAGCACGTAAATTAAATTAAAACAATTTAGGCAAATCTTTATTAAATAGAAATATTGTATATGCACTGCCATATCAAAAGACACAACAGAGTATAATTACAATTGTTCTCTGGTCTTCATATTTCTGTTTCATGCATTTTTGAAAACAAATATTAAGTCATTCTCTTCTTTTTAACCATCTAGATCTGGGAATAGGTATATCATTCTTACTTTGGTTCATAGTTAAATTTACTTCACAAAGGAATGCTTTTTCTTTGAAATATCTTATGATGTAAGTATTTTTATAGCTCACATCTTGGAGACTAATACTAATAATCAGAATCCTATATTGATTTGATGATGCTGAGAGTAAAAAACACATAAATATATAAACAGATGCATAGATGTGAATAGAGATATAGACAATTTATTTTAATTCCCTTAAACACAAGGGAAATTTACTTCATTTTTGATGCATGTTTATTTCCAACTCCAGTAAACTAGACTAATTTCATAATCCTAATGTTCATAGAATCATAGATTTAGAACTGAAAGGGAACTTAAAATTATGGAGTCAACCTTCTCTTCTCATTTTACAGTTAAGGAAACCAAGACTCAGAAAAGCTAAGCAACTTGTGCACAAGTGACAGAGTTACCATTTGAATAATTCAATTTCTGTGACTCCAAAGCCAGTGTTCTTTCCATTGCACACTGTGACTATGACCGTCATTTTCTTTTAATTGGTTAATTAAATATTTTTCTTTGGTTACCCTCTAGGGCTTCTTATGTGTCTAATAAATTTTATGCAAAAGCACCAGTTAGTTGTATAGTATTTCCAGGAATCAAAATGTTCCACACTTTCATAACATTTTCTCATAATGAAAACTTAGATTATTCCAAATTTATATGTGCAAAAGCTACAGAATTATAGAACCAGAAATGTGGATTAGAGATGTGAGTAAGAAAAAAAGAGCCTCCCCTTCCCCAAGTATCCCTAACTCTTCTTACTGTTCCCTTCTCTGTCTTCCAAAATAACCATGAGGAACTGCCTAAAGAATCCTTTTGAGCAATTATTGATTCATTAAGAACATAGTAATGTAACTACCTACTTTTAAGTAATTTTAGCTTTCTAAAAAGCTTTGGGGAAGAAAGGAGGGGTAATAAATGTAAACATTGTTTTATTAGAATATTCCTGGTCACATGTGTATTATGCATATGATAAGGATTTTAATATTTAACAATCCTACATGTTCATCTCAAGAAATGTTCCCTAAGACTTTTCATAAAGCAAATCATTTCTTAGAATCACCAGATCAATAATGGCAAATCTTATCATATATTAGGTTTGTAAGATTACTTCATTAGAAGCTCCATACTTGTTTTGATTTTTGTTTTCCTACTTACCTGAATGCTTTGTTACAACTTATGGTTGTAATAAGGGAAATAGTTAATTTAGTCATACTATAAAGCAGGTATAGTCTACTTAAGTACAAAAAGCTAAATTAAATTTCCATTACTAACATTTTAGATAGCTACAACTAGTTAAAAACAAAAAAAAAAAAACAAAAAAAAAACCACAAACAGCTAGATATATTTACTGCAAGACTTCTAATTAACATAAGCAAAAGATGGCAGCAGTCCATCTACTATTCATTTGTTCTATTCAGTTACATTAATATGCATGTTTCTGAATGGTCCCTACAAATCAATATAACAATCATATAGCAAAATATAGAATTCCTATTATAAAGACTTCTAAGATATATTAGAAAAAAATTTTCTCATTCACTTCCCATGTTATACTTAATGCGGTTATCTTGGCCAGAAGTTGATTGCCACCTGTTCCATATATGTATAGCCAAAAATGGTCCTCCCAACGAATGATTACTACGGATAAAGAGGAATCAGGAAATCTGACGTGATTTCTTTTTCATAGTCTTATTTCAAATAGCCAAATATTCTCTAATTGGAAATTTAGGTAAAATTAAAGGTAATATATTCTTTAAAGCTTCATTTGAATGATTTTTGAGTGTCTGTAATTATGTCTTTAGAATGAAAACCCAAATCTCCAAAGAATCACACTAAGATAGCATCGGAATCCAGACCTCAGTAACTTGTCTGTAGAAGGCATTCTGTGAGCTGGGGAAAGTGATAAATGACATGTGATTGCTTTATAGAACAACTCACACAAAGTATCAGCTAAAATCAATCTTTTTTTCATAGCCATTAAAGCTACTCTGCTGCCATCGTAAAAATGGCACACATATGTCTCTGATAAAGAGTGATGCCGTTTGCAGGTAGGCACACTATGTTTTTCAAGGCAGACGTGGATGAAAACTCTACTTCATCTTTTTATCAGTCTACTGACAGTTTCTGAAGGAGGTCAATAATGATGACAGGACACAGATAAATGCTTCATATTTCCCAGGGTGCCATGTGTGTCTGAGCATATCTTTACTTGTCTAGCCAAGAGATAATCCATAGAAAATCAATACTACAGAAATAAATTTATGGAGGGGATAGATATCAGATTTTACCTTTTTATGGAAGAAATTAGCAATAAGAATGAATGTAAACTCTCCAGACATGCATGCTGATTTCCCTGCTGAAGTTTGATATGGCGTCTATATCCAAATAGAGTAAAAAAAAATGACCAGCTTCTCTTCATTTCGGTTCCAACCCTGTCCTGCTGTTTGCTAGTAGACCTCTGTCTGCATGAGTGAGTTTTCTCGTAGGTTAAGAGTCTGAATTCCCTCTTTCCCCCTCCCTCCGACCCTAAGCCTGCAGGGCAGACAGACAGAAGCACACATATGATTAATACAGCACAGCTGCAGGACTGACTCATTTGCATATGTATTAATAGAGGCAAAAACAATTCAATTATATACAGAGACATTCTGCATACTAAAGAACATATGCAAATAGGCCTGGAAAAGTGCAGCCAACGTTTTCTCTGACTTTTCCAAGCCCATATGGGCGAGAGTCAAAGCCCAGCAGTTTTTAAGAATCCCCTTTAGGAAGAACCTGTTAGTTGCTGCTTACATAGTTATTACTACCCCTGGGGTTCCCAGGAGGTGTTTGACATTTGGACAATGGGAACAGCACAAGCAGTGTCTTTAGCGTGCTATTTTGGTATTGCCTTCCTTTCAGCTTCATCATGTTAGTTCATTACATGTTAACAGAAGCATCAGTACACAAGTACACACATGCTCTTACCATGAGCCTATCTTTTTTTCAACCCAAACAATAAACAAAAAAGTAAAGTTTCAGAATTTTAGAATGTACCATAATACCTTTCAGTATCTTGGAAATTAAATTACCTCTAAGGTCATTAATGATAGGCATTGTGGTATACTGGTTAAAGATCTGGCTTGAGAGTTAAGAAGACCTGGGCTCATGTCCTATCTTTGATACGTCTTGGCTATGTGACCCTGGGTAAGTCACTTAACTTTTCAGTGCTATAGACAACTTTCTAAGACTCTGAGTTGCAGAGCAGATGCTGAGCTGTGGGAATTCCCCACCAGGAGTTCACTATTCAGATGAAATCATGGATCCATTCCAGAAAAAAAAAAAAATCAAACCTAAAAATATGATTGATATGAATAATAGGTTTAACAATTCCATATCCACAGTTAGTACAACTTCAGAAATAATTGTGTGTGTGTGTGTGTGTGTGCGCGCGCACTATATATTGATTACCTATTTTTGCTAATTAGTATTAACAAAAAAGGTCATTCCAATTTTTTGTACGTGGTTACTATATGTATCACACCTATATGTCTACCTATCTGTCTTTCCATGTGGTTTAATAGATGTAACAATTCTTCTTTTTTCACTTTAATGACTTATTTTCTCTTTGGATGCTGTTAGCAAATCAATATAGGATTTCTAAATAAACCTTTAGAATAAGAGTAATTTCAAGTATGTGTTATCATTTTGATCAACTCCACAAATTCTATTTTGATGTACTAACAGGACCAAATGAATAATAATGATGACCCCCAGCTTTTTAAATAGTGCTTTCTGGTTTACTAAACACTTTCAGTTGTTATCTCATTTGATCTTCACCACAAGAATGTGGTAAGCACTGCTTCATTTTTTTTTTTTAAATGATGAAACTACGGTCCCAGGAGGTAGATGACTTTCCTAAGGTGACTCAGAAAGAAAGCATCAGAGATAGAATTTGAACCTAGGACTTCTTTCTTCATAAATAGTGACTTTTCTACTGTATCACATGGTCTCAAAATGAATGAGATGATGAGAAAAGCATTTGTTATGCACGTATGTGCCAGGCACTAAGCCAATCCAAAAAGAAACAATTAAAAGAGCCACATTCACTGGTAAAGGAGTTGGGGCAGGAGTAATATCATGGATATTAGGAAGATATCTGTGTGAGGAAATCCAGGAAAGAGGGGAAGCTTAGGGAAGATAATGGAGGTAGAAACAAGTGATCTTGTTATCTGAGTATACTACAAACCACCTAAACAGAAAGAGGAAATAGATGAGGAGTTGGGGAAACACATGACCAGCCAGAAACAGGGACATGCTTATCACAGTGGCAGTCATCTGGATCAATGCTTGAGCTCTCTCTGTACCAAAAGCGGCACAGCAACAACTCATGGACTTGTCTTTCCTTAGGATTATAAATGATTGTTTTATAATTTGTTTTCCTTCTTTCTTGGATGATTTTTTTTCTTCTAGAATTTGCAGTGCAAAACACTAGTAGTTTCCCTGAGTATTTTTAAAGGTCATTTAAAGTTGGCAAGATCTAGAGGACAAATGCTAGGAATGCTGTGAAAGAAAAGAATATCAGAAATCATAAGATTCACAGGGTTATTGTGAGGAGCAAAGGAGTTAGACTATGTACAGCCCTTTGCAAACCTTAAAATGGTACAATAAATGCCAGCTATTATTTCCCTCTACCCTGTGGCCTCTCGTTACTGATGAGGCTCCAGTCCAAACCACCATTTCCTGAATCTCCCAGGACATGATCAGCCCTCCCCTGGCTCTCCCTCTCCACCTTCATATCACCAGCCTTTTCCCTCTCACTTACCTTTAGGTTATTTTCTTCTCCCATTAAAATATAAATTCCTTGAAGATAGAGACTATCTTTTTAATTTTTTTTGCTTGTATGTATATTTCCAGCACTTAGCATAGTTTTTGATATACATTAATCAATGTTCTATTTATCTATCTGTGATGGTTAATATCTACCAGAATTAGTCTCCAGCTCTTAGCATAAAGTTTGGCACATATCAAGAGCTTAATAAATTGTTCTATCTAGCAATAAATCTGTGATAGGACAAATATCTACCAGGGTTCTTCCTCTGTTCTACCTCCCCCACACCTACCTCAACATGTAGATTAGGTCCCAAAGGGTAACAGAATCAGGACTTGATTGACCTGGTGATGGGGCAGGGCTGGTGGTAGTAGGGCAAGGCTCAAGCAGTGTCTTAATTGATGTGACTTCCCAGCCGTGTTGGGATGGTTTTCTGCTCACGTACAGGAATAAAAGTTTTTTCCCTTGTAGGATGGAGAGAGTCAGTCACCACAGTCTGCCCTGCTTACGAGAAAAGTTCCTATACAAAGGTGGGAGGGTTTATAAAAAAGCTAAGTTCCACTGTATCCCTGCAAATCCCTTCCCTGTCAGGGCAAAGTAAATCTCCTTCTGTCAATTATTCAAATGATCCAGGAGTGCCTCATTTTGTCCTAATGTGGAAGCTGATATAGTGGCAGTCTGAGTCAGGACTGTCCCTAACACTTAAAAAAAAATCTTACTGTTTGTAAGTGGGTTTGGGGAAGAAGAGGATAAAAATAACTTCTTGTATATAAAGAATTTGAATATTAGTAACAATTACAAACTTTATGAATTGCTTCCCTTTTACCAAGTACAAAGAGTGGGCTTTGTGAATTAATTTTGTTGAGCAGGACTGTTAAAAGATCATGGAATCTGGAAAACAAGCCAGCATAGTATTACACTATTATATACAGGCATACCTCAGAGATATTGCAGATTTGGTTCCAAACCACTACAATAAAGTGAATATTGCAATAAAGCAAGTCACATGGATTTTTTGGTTTCCTAGTGCGTATAAAAGTTATGTTTACATTTTGTTGTAGTCTGTTAAGTATGCAATAGTATTATGTCTAAAAAATGTATGTATCTTAATTAAAAAAAACTTTATTGCTAAAAAATGTTAACCATCATCTGAGCCATCAACAAATCATAATCTTTTTGCTGGTGAAGGGCCTTGCCTCAATGTTGATGCCTGCTGTTGATCAGCATAGTGGTTGGGATCAACTGAAGATTGGGGTGGCTGTGGCTTATTTCTTAAAATAATGCAACAATGAAGTGTGTGGCATCTATTAACTCTTCCTTTCACTTGAAAATCTAGAGACCATTGTAGGGTTATTAATTGGCCTAATTTCAGTACTGTTTTGTCTTAGCACATAGGGAGGCTTGAGTAGAGGGAGAGAGTTGGGGAATGCCTGGCTGTTGGAGCAGTCAGAACTTATGGCGCCCGAAAACAATTACTATAGTAACATCAAAGATCACTGATCACAGATCAGGACATATAATAATCATGAAAAGTTTGGAATATTGTGAGAATTAGCCAAATGTGACCCACAGATGGGACGTGAGCATATGCTTTTGGAAAAATAGCACCAGTAGACTCGCTTGACACAGGTTTGCCACAAACCTTCAACTTGCAAAGAACAAACCAAAACAAAAATACCCCTATGATATCTGCAAAACGCAATGAGGCAAAGCGCGATAAAATGAAGCATGCCTCTCTGTATTTGTATATAGAAGGATCAATGTTTATCGTGAGTCTCACTGGCAGCTTACCTGCTTTCAGAGGAAATCATATTCCAAGAATACTGTGTAATCATCTAGATAATGTTTTTCAGCCATGTTGGAGGAGCTTTTGCAGGAGAAGACTCCAAGAGAAAAATGTATTCAGTTTTGAGTATTATTAGACCCATTAGTCTTCCAGAAATTTGAAAACTGAGCTTTACTAGATTCCTCCAGTAAAAAAGTTTTCCAATCTACCCCATTACTAATTTTCTGCTCGCTTACCGAGTTTTCTCAATATTGGCATCCCAAACACAGGCTCTGAAATGTAATGACAATAATAATAATAATAATAAAGCTATGATGGGTCATGCTTTCCCAATTGTGGCCATATTACCTCAACATCTCTTATCTGTGAATCTCTAACATCTCTTATCTGACTGCCACTGTGAGATTTGGGGGAGAAAGAATAGAAATCAAGGTGAGAATATTGAGAAAAAAAAATTATTACAAAGAATTTGCCGTTTATAATCTGGTTCCCTCCTACCTTTGTAGGCTTCTTGTACTTCCTTATGCCCCTGCACAGATCCTGTGGCTCTGGCTTCCTTACTGTTCCTTGCAAATGACATTCCATCTCCCAACTCAGGGATTTCACTGGCTCCCCCCTGCCCTAAAATACTCTCTGTTCTCAGCTCTGTCTCCTGGCTTCCCTGGTTTCCATCAGGTATCAGTTTAAGTGTCGCCTTTTGCAAGAAGTCTTTCCCAGCCTTCCTAAGACTGACCCCCATTAGTTCTTAACATAACCTGTTTGTACATGACTGTTTGCTTGTGTTTTTCCCCCACTGAATTTGATCTCCTTGAGAGCAGAGACTTTTTTTCTTTCTTTCTTTGTATCCCCAGAACTTAGCATAGTTAGTTCCTTGGACATTGTAGGTGCTTAAATGTTAGTTGTCTAGCTGTTTGCAAGTCTTAATTAGTATAACAACATAATTAAGACATTCTGGAGAGGAACTGTAATTTCTGTTTACCCTTGCTGTTTCCCATCACTAGCACTGTCCAAACCACATAATAAAATGAGATGGATGGATGGAATAAGCATTAATTAAGTGCCTACTATGTGTTAGGCACTGTGCAAAGTGTTTTATTTGATCCTCATAGCAACCCTATGAGGTAGGTGCTAGTATTATCCCCATTTTACAGCTAAAGAAACTGAGGCGAACAGAAGCTAAGTAACTTACCCCATCATAGGACTAGTGTCTGAAACTGAATTTGAACTCAAGTCTTTCTGACTCCAGGCCCAGCACTTTATCTAACTGTATTACCTAGCTGCTTCTAAGAAAGTGTTCTGATGAAGACACCAATTAGATATTTTCTGGAATGAGGCAAAAATGACAGCAAAGGCATATAACCGGTCTATAGTCTTTTGTACATCCTTAAGATACAAAAGGTCCATATTAAATTTATCTGCAATAACATCATTATTTTCTGACTTGTAAATAAGTTTAAAAAAATATATTTCGTTTGCTTATTTCGCTAATGAATGTTGTTTACCTGAAGTTTTAATTATATGAGCAAACGCAACAAGTAGGGGAGAGGTGGTATTAACCTAGTCCTGATTTCCTGTTCCTCCCTCAGAGCTGGGGATCAGGTTCATATTGAACATCCCTCCAATTTAAATCTAGCCATAGTGTATTACCTAGCCCTCATACCACAGAAGAAAAGGGAGCAAGAGAGAGAGAGAAAGGAAGGGAGAAGGAGGAACAAGGAAGGAGGAAAGAAGACGTGCTTAAAATAACAGGTATTGTGATATTGAGAAAATATTGTCGTTAGCAAACAATTCCCAACACGTAGGATCCCAATCACCTAGGGCTAGACAATTGTGAATCCAGCCTGGTACTAACCCCTCAGACCTGAAGTGACACTCTGGAAGGCAGAAATGTCAGGACAGTAACATGTCCATTACCCTAGGATCACTGACTCATACCAAGGCCCTTTCCTCAGTGGGAAATGAGTGAGTGGATACCACTGGGAGATTAGCCTCTCACCAAAGCGGGAGGAAGGAGCCTCATAGTCTGGATGGAAGTCCACTTCTAAACCAGTCATAGGGAGGAATCTCAAAGTAAAATTCCTTTCTTGGTTGGCAAGTCAAAGCAAGGAAGCCTCTTCCGGCAGCAGTCATGTCTTTGTTGTCTGGTCCCTGACCTTTTTCTTACCCCTCCTCCCACTACAAACCTGGCCCTCTCCAGGGATTCTAATCTGTCACTTTTCTTCCGTGGAGGGGTGACAGCTTCTTGGGGCTCTCAGAGGGCTACCTCTGGTCTACCGAGTGTGAAACTATCAAAAAAAAAAACCTGGCAGGATGGGCTGTGACATATGTAGTACCCCTGATAGAGCAGCCATTTTCCATTCTTTCCTCTTCTGTCTCTTCCTTATATTTTTTTCAAAACTTTTACCATTATGTGAAATTAGTCCACATGGATACAATGACCTGAGTTGCTATGTTCCTTCCATCTAATTATTATAAAGGTAAAACTAAAATATGTAAATAAGTGAGTGAACATGAATAGAAAGGCAAACCGGTTACCATCCCAAACTAGAGAAATAGTAATGGTGTATTCTAAATTCTTCCTTTATTTTTATTCTCATCATATCTTTCTTATATCTAGTTTCCTTCCAGGGTTAGCTCAAGTAATAATATTTTAGTGACAACCACAGAGTAAAGTTAATGTTATGCCATGTATAAAATTGTGAGGTACCTAGTTTTTATGAATTAGATCACTGAATATTCATGGGTTATTTACCATGGCTAATACCTGATACAGAAAGTCAACATTAAATTTAAGCTCCACTTTTACATTTTTTTCTCAAATTGGTATATGTAAAATCTTTAAATTAATAAGTGTAACATAAAAATCTTACAAATATGAAAAAATTTAAACACTGTCTACTGGAAACAGGATATGGAGGAGTCTTTTTGCCCTTGTTTACACAGTCAGGGTCAGAATGGATCCCCCCCTCACCCAATTAAGGGCAGAGATATTTCCAGATGCCATCTATTACTACAGAAAGATGTCCACCAAAAAATAGGTTCTCCAGAAAAGTTGCTTGGATGTGAAAATGATGTTCTGTACAGCAATGATTTTGCAAGAGCAAAGAAAAAAAATGTGTACAGAAGCAAATTCAATTTGAAGTTTTAACTGAGGATCATGCCATCAGTGATAATTATACCCGTTTAATAATAATTGTAATAATAACAATAGCTAGTATTTTATATAGAGCTTTAAGTTTACACAGCGCTCAATATATATTATCTCATTTCATCCTCACAACAACCTGCAGAGCTAGGTACTATTATTAGTCTTTTTTACAGTTGAGGAAACTGAGACAGAAAGGTGAAGTGACATCCTAAGGTGAAACAGCTACTCAGGTCTTTCTGATTACAGGTCTAGTACTCTTTTCTACTATGTGTAATGGTAATGAAGATATACCCTGCCCCCTAATAGACTAAATTACATGGAGCCTTAAAGTGCAGAGCAGAGCCGATAGGAAGTTGGGAGTCAGACCAGTTAGGGTGGAAGGAGAAGAAGCATCCGAGGGAGTCAGATTTGTGAGTAAATGTTGGTATTTGCCACCTGCTGTGACAGCTAAGCTTGTGTTGGTTTGTGGGAAGGCTAAAGGATGGTATGGCTCTCTGCTATGTTGTGGTGCATTAACTTCTATGTTGCTATGATGGATTTGATTTCCTGGCATTCAAATTTGGTCTTCTGGTGTCTGGATAAATGTTTTGCTTCTGTCTTATATGTAGAGTCTGTTATAATTTGCAATCGAGCACAATGCTGATATATTTACAGTGATTGCTGGTGTTGTAAATATTACATTGGTGCAATACTTTCCCACCTCACTGCCTCTCTCTAACATGAATGATTTTAATTCAAAGTGCTGTAAAAATGGAATCCAAGTCATCATGTTTTCAGTAGAGCAGGCTGATTCTGAAGATGTATTCTTAGCAGTCCTAAGAATTTATTTTTTATGATAATAAAATGTAAGTTCCTTGAAGTCAGGGACTATATTACTTTTGTACTTTTATCTTGATTGTCTACCATAGTACCTGGCACATAGTAGTATGGGAAAGAACAAATAAATGTGGCAGAAAGTTAGTCAGTCAAGAACCTGTCGTGTTGCTTGGAAAACATATTCTACGTTTAAAAAGGAGATTATGGGGCGGCTAGGTGGCACAGTGAATAGAGCACTGGCCCTGGAGTCAGGAGGAGCTGAGTTCAAATCCGGCCTCAGACCCTTAACACTTACCAGCCATGTCACCGTGGGCAAATCTTAATCCCAATTGCCCTGCATCCCCCCTCCAAAAAAGCAAAAAAAAAAAAAAAAAAAAAGGAAATTATTCAGACCACATAGCTAAGTTAAGCCTCACAGATATTTAGAGTGTTTAGCTGGGACCTTGCACATCAAGGTCAGAAGAACCAAGAGAAGAAGGGTTCTTCTCAAAATTCATAGAAACTCACTCAAATACAACCTTACGGGTAATAAAGTCACAATAAAGAATCTGGCGTTAGTGAAGATGTTAATAAACTGTTTTCTAGAGTGAAGTAAAAACAATAACCTTATAAAGCAGGTAGGTGGCTCAGTGGAGCTGGGCCTGGAGTCAAAAAGACCAGAGCTCAAATCGACCTCAGACACTTACAAGTTGTACGACCCTGGGCCTTAATCCATAGGTGAAGGAAATGGCAAACCACTCCAGTATCTTTGCCAAGAAAACCCCATGGACAGTATGGTCGGTGGGGTCATGAAGTGTCCGATGTGACTAAGCGACTTAACAACAAAATGTATTATGATCCCCACTTTACAGGTGACAAAAATTTGTTTTAGATGGGTTAAGTGACTTGTGCACAGTCACACAGCTGAAAGGAGAGCAGAGATATTTTTTTGCCAGGATGATAAGAATTCAGAGCAAAGTCACAACTCTGTTTCTTCTCTCTAGTCTTTTTTCTGTCAAAGCCCCATCAACACCAAGAATTACTTAGTAAAGAATAGAAGAATAGCTAACATTAGATTATCACAACAACCCTGGGAAGTAACATCTGTTATTATCACCCTTTTAGAGATGGGGAAACGGAGGCAAATGGAAGTTAATAAGTGATTTACCCAGGGTCACACAGCTAGTAAATATCTAAGGCTGGAATTGAATTCAGGTCTTTCTGAATCCAGGCCAAGTGCTCTAACCATTATGTCACTTACTGGCCCCAACGATGCAGTGACAGGTCGCATGCCTGGGGAAAAGAGGAAGGTAGCAAGAATTTCTAGTAATACCACTGGTGCTAGCATGGCTGGCTGTCAATCAACAAGCAGTTATTCAGTGCCTTCTGTGTACTAGGGCAGGTAGGTGACATAGTACGGAGATTGCTGGACCTGGAGTCCGGAAGACCTGAGTTCAGATACGGCCTCAGACACTACCTGTATGACCCTGGGCAAGTAATTTAACTCAGTTTGCCTCAGTTTTCTCATCTGTTAAAAAAAAAAATGAGCTGGAGAAGGAAATAGCAAACCACTCCATTATCTTTGCCAACAAAAACCCCAAATGGGGTCATGAAGAGTCAGAGACAATTGCAATGTCTGAAAACAATAAAATGTGCCAAATACTGTCGATGAGCTCTGAGGATACAAAAAAAAAAAAAAAGACAAAAACCCAGTCCATCAAGGCTCTCACATTCTAAATGGAGACAAAATCTGTAAATCACTCTATAAATGATATAGAGAATGTCAATAGAAATTGCCCTCAGAAGGAAGGGACTAGTAATGAATAGTACCAGGAAAGGCCTCCTGCAGAGAACAGAATTTGAACTGAGTCCTGAAGGAAGCCAGCAGTCAGAGGAGAGAATCCAGAGGCCTGGGGGCCCGCCAAGAAAAAGGCACAGAATAGCAAAAAGGCCACTATTGCAAGGTCTTAGAATATGTAACACAGAGGATAGTGTCAAAAGACTGGAAAAGTAGGAAGGCAGCAGGCTGTGAAGGGCTGTGAAATAAAACAGGATTTTATATCTGAACGTCAAGCTCATAGAGAACTTTTGGAATTTATTGAGGAGTAGTGATGATACGGTCTAATAAAGGGTGCTAAGTGAAAGAGGAGATGTGGGGCAGGTGGACCAAGCAGAATGCTATTGTAGTTGTCTATGCGTGAGGTGCTAAGGTTTAGGACCAGGATGGCAGCCGTGTGACTGGAAGGAGGGGGACACATACAAGAGACATGGTGAACATAGAAATGACGAGGCCTGGCACTAGATTGGATGTATGAGGTTCATTTATGTGAGATGTTGAAAATGGTACCATGCCTGGGTGACTGTGAAGATCATGATACTCCCAGAAGTCTGAAAGAGGGTTGAGCAGGAGAAGAAAGATAACGAGTTCTGTTTTGGACGGGTTTTGAGATATCTATGGGACATCTAATTTGAGATGTTTTGTGCTCAGTAGGCATTTATTTGTTGAATGAATATTTATGTACTTTGAATTTCTTTGACCCAGTCTGTGTTGAAAAGTGTTACAATATGGCGTTTGGTCATTATTAGGAGGTAATAAGTTGTTGCTTCAAAAACTATGAGATTGGCATCTGAAAATCTTATAACTTCCAGAATATTAAGCTAAGGGAAGAGAACACAACAATTCTTGTGACTTAAAAAACATGATATAGATGAGATTGTCGGAGCCACCGTCCTCTTTTTTAGTAACTTGTGTGACTTTGGAAGTCTTTTAGGTTTATTCTTTTTAAAAATCATCATCAATCATCATCATCATCATCCTTATTAATGAAACTGATGTGAAACTTACTTAGGATAATGATTAGAGAAAGGAGTATGGTTACCTAATTTCCAAAGTTTCTCTATGTTGTGCCTGGGATAAAGGAAGATCAAAGTGGTTTATTTTTAAAAGCCATAATACAGCCTTACTAGGTAAGCCTACATAATAAGAAGGAATGTTTCTAAGTGCAAACTCAGTTGCATGGGCAGTAGTTGGCGAGATTGTCAATTAACACATGAGAGGAAGCTACTGAAGAAATATTTGTGCCCTATATTGAAGTATTTCCAAATCAAACTCAATTGGCCTAATCTTCTGTTTTTGATCACCCTTTGTGATTTCAAACTGGCTGAGATCTCAGGTTGGTATTCCAAAACTGATTTCATCCAATGTGCAGGATCAGAAGAAGAAGAAAAAAAAAAAGATGATGGATCCAAATAAAAAAGAGAAATGTTAGATTTTTTTTAAAAAACTAATTTGTCACTTCTCACATGGAGTATGAACTGAATAGACTTCTAACCCTTAAAATACTTTTTCCCCTTTTTTTACTGCCTGGAATCTTAAGAGCTTTATCATTTGCAGTCATAAAATGAAAATATACACCAAACCCTCAAAGGGCAAGTATGAAATTAAATTATATTTGGGCAGCTGTAACCTTTTAAAACGATCAAATTCCAGTTAATGTATTTCTTCCTGTTCCAAGTGCTGCCATGGTGTTTGATGGTGGGAAGCAGTCCAAAGGGCATTGGGAGATAATAAATTCACTGTAAATTTCACCCCCGAGGCATGTCTCCATACACCAAGGCCTCCATTTAGCAAGGCTGACCTAAAACTCTTGTCACATCCAAAGGTCATTTAGGTTGGGGTTGGTGTGTCCCATCTATCTTTCCTTGATGTAAAGAGTGACAGTTGAAACAAGATTGAGCTCATAAACAATCATCTGAATATGAAAAAGAAGCTGGCTGGGGAAAAGGAGGGGAAAGAGGTGAAGAGATAACTACTTCTACAATAGAACTGGCAAAATCCAAGCTTTTCCCTAGCCCTTTGAAGAAGAGATAACATCTCAGAGCTTCTGTTTTAGACCTGATATTTGTGGTGGAATTAGACTCTGGATTTCTTTTCTCTTTCTTTTTACTTGTTTCCAAAGTGTAATTCATCATCATATTTTAAATTAATTTTTCTTTAAATTGAATGTTCTTAACCTTTTTTATATATCATGGACTCTTTTGGCAGTCTGGTGAAGCCTGTGCTGAGGCTACATGATCTTTATGGATGGCCACTGAATAGCTCCAGGCTAAAATGAAAATTCCCCAAATCTTCGAGACAGACCATGGGAGAAGGAATGGGAAACAGTTTGATTTGGGGACATTTAAGCAATAGTAATTATCTGATCTAATTATATCCTTTTACAATTGATGCCAGTAATGCAGTTGCAGCTTGTCAGATTCAGTCAGAATAAAGGTTTATGATGAATAATTGTCTTTTGAGTTGGACAGCAAAGTTTTTATTACCGCTTGATTCACCTGAATGTGAGTTTTGTGGTATAGGTTAGATTTTTTGAGACTTTATTTTCTTTACTCTTTATTTAAGGCTTTATTCAAGAATTACTATATATACACATATATGACATATACACAATATACATATATATGCCATAAAACAAACAAATGAGAAATTCAGCAATAAACATAAAATATAGGTAATATTGCAGAGCTGGTGATTGTGGGTTCAGTACTTGGAATTGATATCAATTTTCTAGAGTGATTTTTTTAAATATAAAAAAAATTTTGCTTTTTACAGCAGACTAAAAGAATAAAATTATAACTGATACTGACTAATATAGAATGCAACTCCCTTTCATCTCTGTAATTATCATTTTATCTAGCCTGATATGTGAGAAAATTGTTTATTACATAGAAGATGCCCTTGTAAAATCTATCTCTAACTACCCCTAGGCTGACCTTTTCCTTCCTCAGATACCTCAAGGAAGCAAAATGGCCTCCCTACACTTTAAAGGGATCAGCCCGGCCTATAGAAAACCTATGCGTAGCCACTACCACCCACCTATGTACAGTGACTCTTATTCTGCTTAGAAAAACCAAGGCATTTAAGCTAATAATTATGAATTGATGCAAATACTCAAAATATACAAATGAATAAATGAATGAATGAGCTTTACAACTACATAGTAGTAGGCCTGGTGCTTGGTGCTAAGCATACAAACAGAAAAGTGAGCCGATCTCTCCCCAGGTAGCTCACATTTTACTAGGTTACCACAACAATGTCTAGGAGAGTAGGGGCCAAGGGGTCTGTGGAATCACAGGGATTGTGAGTGTCGCCATAGTGCAGTCAATTATCATACCTGTCCTGTAAGCAATTGTGTCACTTTGGTATGATTACTGTTCCTAGAACAGTGGGAAACTGGAACAAGGAATATTGTGTACAGCATTCCTGCAAATGACAAGATACCCATGTTGGCTAGGTGCTGGCTTCCTGGTAAAATAATGGATGGCGTATAAATCCTGCTCTGGGCTTCAGGAGAGGGTAACCCATATGAAATGCCAAAACTGAGTAGATATTCAGGGAAACAAAGGAAATACTTAAATGAAAACAAAGACCTAGAATAGCAAGAATTAAAGATCCAAATTCATTCCTTAAATTTGTGTACATGTTTTAGTTGTTTGGTTTTTTTAAGAATATGTACATAAACGGGATTTGTGTTGAAGTTTGGGAGTTTGTAACAACAAAGGTCATAAAACTGTCCCCCAAGAAAGGAGAAATGGACATAACCATGTCTACCTCACCTTACCTCAAGATGGTGACTGGACATGCTAGTGACCTGGGAAAGTAAAAGCATTTGTTTGCACATTCTAAGCACCAAACCAAATAAAACATTTTGAAATGCATAAATAATTAAATCAAAATTATTTTTTCTTGAATTAAATTCAGACCAATTCATTCATTCACTTAACAAGCGTTTATTTACTGCCTACTATATGTGAGATGGTGCCTAGGTGCTTTGAGAAAAATAAATACAAAATGTATAGAAAATAGATACAACATAGTGGGTTATGAAAATATATATGTATTTGTATGTTTCACAAAATGATACATGAATTTTTATGCTCTACCAACAATTATTTTCATATCCATTTAATGTTCGTACTTTCTACAATCATTAGGTCTCAATCAACATTCAGTTCCTGAAGATAAAAAAGAATGGTGATTTGACAGTTAATTTAGTGAGAAATGTTTGATTTCAAAAAGGATATAATCTTTCTAACAACATTCTACTTTACTTTATTAAATCACAAATATGGAACTATGGTGATTTTTCTCTTAGAGAAAAAAATATTTTTCTATTTTTCCTTTAAAGGGAATTTTATCAGAAATATTCTTTCTTCTTACCTAATTTAACTAAGTAAAATTAGTGACTGATATAATCCTAGTTATGGGCATATAAAGAAAATGGAGAAGAACTTTTTGCAGCGTCCTCCCCTTACCTCTCCAAATGGAGATATATTTACTCGGTGATGACCTGAGAAATGGATTAGTTGTATTCATCCTCCCACAGTAATGAACTGCCAGTCTGGAGTGGCATAAAAAGGGTCAATCGAATAGGTCATACATCATATGGGGAGGCAGATGTTAGAACATATTGTAATATATTACTGTGCAGTACATGAAGATGGCTTGTGGAGTAGAGAAAAGAGGGAGGTGGGGGAAGGAGAAATGATCAGCTAGTTTTTTTTTTTATTTATGACTACTAATGTAGCAAATATACATGTATTTACATATATACATAGAAATATATACATACATGTGTATATATCTGTATACCCATATAGATATATACACATACAAACAAATTTTTAGGGAGTATTGCAATTATTAGTGTTTCATATTGATTAGAATTCATTTTTCTAGTGTCAATAATGTGATCCTTTGACATATTGTAAAGAATAAAAATTTTAAAGTACTAAATGCAATGTAATATCCCTTATTTACATATTTCTCTTGTTTATATGCTTAAGTATTTATGATAATACAGACAAGCATTTGGAAAAGATCCTTTGATTCTAGTAAATGGAAAAGTTCCCCTCCCCCCGATTCTTTTTTTCCAATTAATGGGCTATCTTCCCAGTTAGTCAGGCTACCATTCTTTTGAGTGAACTGATCATCAGACTAAAGGGTCAAATTGAAATGGTTTTGAATTAAGAATCAAGTTTGTAGTAAATAGTTATCTACATATTATTTTTCCTTTGTGATAGCAGTTAGCATCAGATTATAATTTTTCCATTGATTTTTTTTTTTTAACGGGGAAGCAGTGGTGTCTGATAGTAAAAGAGCAATCTGAAAGGTATTAACTTTTTTTCGTTGTACGTAACTATTCCGTCAGCAGAAATAGTTTGCTTTTAAAATTACTTATAAATTTCATTTTTATAAATTAAAAAAGTATAACACAAAACTTTTTTGTATTTAGGTGCTCGAATATTCTGTAATCAAAATTTATGAATTGTTTATCTAGAATGAAGGTCAATTGCTTTTCTTTTCTCCCTGTGTTAATTTGTTGACATTAATGGTCAACATTTTTGTCATAGCTGTCAACTGTCACCAAAGCAGAAGAACACAGTACAACTTTTCTGCTAGTTTTTTGTTATTTCCGGTTAATTACATTTGCCAAAATTGAAGCAAGAACTATTGAAAATGGAAGAATCAAGTCAAATTCATATACTTTACAGATGAGAAACTTGAGAACGTAAAAGGCTTGTCCAAAGTTCTGTGATTGATGGCAGAGATACAGCTCTATTCCTGGTTCGGAGTCTGTGGTTCACTTGTATGTAGTATAGCACTGGCTCTGGAAGCTACTCTTCCAGTTGCCTTTTGGGCCACAAGTCTGAGTCCACAGGAGGCAGCTGCTGCTCTGGTGTAGCTCTTGAGTGGTTGAGGTGGGAAAGAATATTACTCACAAGCCTCCATCAGTGTGCTTCTCTCTATAATTATCAGTGGAAATAATTTTAGTAAGTCAGATGTGATTAGCTTTTAGTGTATTTATTAAGGTGGTTGTTATGGGAATCTGAAGATCTTCCCTGCCCCTAGGCCCTTTGCTAAAGTGGCTACGTGACTCTGAGGACCCTTGGATATTTGAAAGTATACTCTGTTCCCTAATAGGCTGAATGGGGTCACGTGGAGCCT
>CM053585.1:416394279-416415180 GCA_028646515.1 Pseudochirops corinnae | reverse complement strand
ACATTCTCCAAGCCAAGAGAAGACTATATATACGCCCTGATGTGAGGTTTTGGTTTGGGGCTCACTTTGAGAAGAGTTGTGTGATTTGGCCAGATGAGACTCTGGGCAGCTGTTGAGCCCCCCGGCTGTGCAAAACCCAGATGTTGGTGCTTCCCTCTCTGGTAACTGAATAGGTAACTGATGTAATGGTCAGACGCTGGAAGCCGTCTGTTGATCTGTTTTTCTGTTTGTTTGTAACTTGTCTTTGCTTTCTCTGAAGTTCAGGGTGCTGACTTTTCCCCCTGAACTAGGTAAATGATATGTTTGATTCAAGTAAGACTGTTAACCCATTTTGAGGTTTCCTTTAGAAAAACAGATCTAAGAATCTGAGCTAGTAGCCACCCTAGGTATGCTAGGGTGCTTGCTGATACAGTGGTATAATAAGAACAATTGATAAAAGCATCCCCTGAAAGTCTGTGACAGTAGTCCAGGCATAAATCACCTAGCTTAAGTTTAGAAAGCACATGTGCAAACAGGATAATTCACAATTCATGGAAATTTCTTGATAGAATATTGTAGCCTTTGTATTGAGTTTTGTAGAGAGAGTCAGGAAGCTGTCTTTTTCCAATGGGTCTAATTTCTACTGATTACCTGGTTGCAGATGCTTCTACTGGTTAGTCAGATTTCTTTCATTCATAAACTCTGCTTGTATGCCAGGCAGTATGTTAAGCACAAGAAAGAATAACAAAGGCAAAAAAACAGTTTCTAACCTCAAAGAACATGCATTCTAATGGAGTAGAAAATATATAATTAGGTTCCTATGAAATACAGTATATAGAGAGTGGGTAATCTGAAAGGTTAAAGCATTAGTAGTTCCATAACCAGCAAAGGCTTCCTTCAGAAGGTGAGCTTTTGGCTGAGGATTAAAGAGGCATTCCTAGGATGCTTTTGAAAAATCCAGATCTGTTGACCTTCTGAAATTCATAGACTCCTCTGCCAGCTAAGGAGAAGTAGAATTGGAGCAGGTTAAGAAGATCGAAACTGAAATCACAGCTGAACTGAGGCCAGGATTCTTCTTCGACCCTGAAAGCATTTCCTTTTCAGGGGGTTACCTGGAACTCTTATTCCAAATGCTATATACTTGAATCCCTGGCTTGCTATTTTATACAGCACATGCAGGACCCACTCCTCCATAGAATCTGAACTTCCTGTGTTTCTCAAAAGTCTTTGATTGCTTTAATAGAAATGTCCAATCCTTGTTCACACTTATTTGCTACTACTGATCCACTGACTTGATGGCGGTGTTCTCACTGGATAAAAGTGGGAGGACTAAATGGGGTGGAGGGATGATTTATTGATCAAATTGAGGACCATCTTGTGTCTTGCAGTAGCAAACCACATCAATTTGCATGGCAACTATAATGGAAATTTGATTATGGTATGGTTTTGTTATTTTGGCTGAATAGAACTAAGACTTTGTTTTTGGATCATAAGATCATATATTTAGAGTTGAGAGGATCCTTAGACATCATCAAATCCAATTTCCTCCCATGAGGAAAATGCATCATAGAAATTAAGAATTTTGTCCAGGGTGACGCAGGTAGTAAGTGTTCCAGGGAGGGTTTGGACTTGGGTCTTCCTGACTTCCCGCATGCTATCCAATATTCCACCTAACTGCCCCATTCCTAGAATTTTCCATTTCCTAGAATTCTCAACTTCCCCCCCATTACTTTCTTAATATACAAATATCTTTTTTGAGCTGATAAGCATGAAAGAAGTAGGCAAGATTTAAGTCAAGGGAGAGAGAATTAACAATAAAGCCAAGAAATTCCTTTTAATGTTTTAAAGCAAATGAAAAGTGATATAGAGTGGCAAAAATAATTTTTTTTTCTTGGAGTCTTTAATTTTAAGTTATATTTTAGACTTCACTAGAGAACTGAAACAGGATTTTTATATTATAGTTATACTAGAGTATTTCAGTTATATATAGAAAAAATTCAGAAGAAGCCGAAGGTATTTACAATTTTAAAGACCATTTCTTAAAGTAATAAGGACAAGCATTGAACTTCCCTGGGTGACCTCTTGGACCATGACAAAGAATTCTTCTTTCCTATTAGATCAGACTGAACAAGCATGGGATTAATGTGATTGACAAAGAAATTTACTAACTCACTCTGTTTCCCAAAATAATTGCCAGAGTTTGATTTTGTCTTAGATCTTGTTGGAATATTTCAGACACAGTCTATAGAGATCACTTAACAAAATTCCTCTAATATTTCTCATTAACATTAACAAAAAATGCACAGTGTATTAATTTTTCGTCAACTATAGATATCAAAAGACAATCTGGATTTTAGTAAATTTAAATTTTTATGTTATAACTCAAGTGACCCTCTTGGTTTTTTTTCTTTTGTTTTGTTTTTAGCATTTTTTTTCCTCTCCTGGAGCCACAAAATTAAAAACAGATAATATGTGTAAGCTGGTATATCCAAAATGGATGTACAGGATTTTTTTTTTCCAGTTTACATTTGAGACTGAGATTATGAAACATTTTTATCTTGAGGATTCCTGGGACCAATGAAAACAAATACAAACAAAATAAGCCAAAAATGCTAATAATTATATTAGTATTATAATTATATTTTATATAAAATTTAGATGTAAATGTACAACTCTACATAAATAATATATAAATAACTATATAAATTTATATTATTACATTTTATGTTTATCTGAATTACAACCATTTTAAGGGTTATTACTTTATTTAATAGGCTTCATCCCCCTCCTGAATGAGGGCTTTGGTATTACTTGAACTGGGTTCAAGTTTCAGTTTTTAAAAAAAATTTCTTTGTCCTATACTCTGACCCAAGGTTTCTCTCAGGCACATCAGAATTTGACTCATGTCTTGATCTCCACAATAAAGGACCCTGAGCTCCCAAGCAAATACACAGGTTAACATGACATAGACTATAGGATAGACTTTAATTTATGTAACAAAATTCAAAGGATTCATTTCTGTACCCATAAAGATTCTTTCTCTTTTTGATAGGCCACCATATCATTCAGTGATATGTGTGGTCCTCTTCACTTAGAGCACAACTTTATGTTTGATATCACCTGCAGTGTCTTCCCCAGAAGGGAAAAATACATGGAGTCTCTATTGTACTGACCCTTCTTCCTCAGGGAGCCTCATCCTCCTTGCAACCTAGAGAGGCACTTCCAGATTTATAGCACAATGGATTCCCAATAGGGAATAACACTCAAGGCTGGTAACTTTAAGTTGTGATACCCGTAAAAGTCACTCATAAGTCACAGCACTACTTATATTCACAAAGCCAGAAGTTTACAGCCTCTATTTCTCCTTATGTCTTCAGGTTTGCTTCAGAAGTTAATCTGAATCCGATCCACTCTAAACAACATGTATCTTCTGAGCTTTTGAAATAGCAAGCTTTTGTATCCCCAGTGCTTAGCACATTACCTGGCAGACAGTAGGCACTTAATAAATGTTTACTGATTGATTGATTTTGATTTGACAAGGAAGGGAAGGGACAGTTCTCTAAACCAACATAGGCCAGATTAAGAACAAATAAACCATCCAAATGAAAGGAGATGGAGTGGAGTAGAAAAAGATGTATTCGCTTTGTTTATTGATCTAAAAAAATAGTCTTCATTTGTGAAAAAGTATCATGCACATAGTGATACACATATATGTTATTTTGGTCCTTATTCCGGAAATTCTTCCACTTAGTCTTAGGACAAATTTTCACAACACATACTGGCTGTCTCTAGTTTTATCATTGCTTTTGTTTGTCTTGTTATACACTTGAGAACAAGTTGTTTTGTTTTTTTAATCCAAGGAAGTTGAGGTACACACAACCAACAAAAGATGAGCAATATTTGGGAAACTTCAGTGGAACATTGGTAATTGGCTCAGAAGAAATATGAAAGAAAAGCCAGTTGATTCACATGGAAACATGCTGTTATGTTTTGAAAGTTTTCTCCAGTACATTAGCTCCTCTTAAGCTCCACATTTAACTTACATTAAGAAGCAGAAATTAAGCAGTGAAGACTGATACAGTCTTGACATTTCTTTGTGTTTTTCTCTTTCAAATGCTTTCCCCCCAGCCCTTCTATCCCAACACCCTACTCCTTTTTCACACTCTTTTTTCTATATATTATGTCGTTGTAAATCTTCCATAAATAAAAATTATTTTTAGGTATAAAGATTCATGCTTGCAGTGGTCACTGCCGCTTAGCACCTTCTGTTCAGAAAGAGGCAATGAAAAAGATGTAACAGCTATCTTTGAAATGAGCAAATCTTGTTATCTAGAAATTTTTGGTTAAAACTCAGCTATACTGTCCTTTTCAATATTTGTTTCACATTTCTTATCATGAGGTAGGGAACAAGAGATATTTAATTATATCTATCATCTGTTTCTCCATATACATGTACAGTATTGTCTGCCTTCCCCAAAGGCACAAGTGTCATGTTCTTTCAATCCTTGTCTTAACTAAAGAGAAGAGTTGAATCAAACCTTATATTGTTCTGTTGAATGCTTCTTGCTCCAGAGTAAATGTCTTTTGCTGTCACCATCACTGTCACTTGTGCCTTTATCCAGATTGTCTGGCCGACAGTAATGGAGACCTGATAATAGAACTTAGTTCAAAGAGCAAATTAAGGTTTTGAGCCAGGCAGAAGAGGCAGAAAGATGCCAGTGACTACTTTTATATGTGCCAGCTACCATGGATTGTGGATTATTTTCTTTTACCTTTTAAAATAAGTATTTATGACTCTTCTTGTATTTAAAAAAGATTATATCTGTTCATTTGAAAAAGATGTTTGCTTTTCAATAATATTTGAAAGGGAAGTCTTTATTTTTGAAGTGTTGGTTCTACTGGCTTTTGCAAAGGCTATAAAACTATTAACTTCTTCCAGAAACTTAATTTTTTTTTTATATTCCTTGCACAGACTCATTCCATTATACTGTTTCAAAACAGAAATGTTTCCTTACTGCTATAATTGTGATTTCAATGAGCAAATTAGTTTGTCTCTGCATTATCTCTGACTTTATTCTGAGGAGACTTTGTAGATACATGTTCTCCGTATTTTCTTTCTCTTATAGGTAGGCAAATAGAGATATTTTATCAATATTATTTTGTGTTATCAGTATTGCTCTTATTTCTGATATAGACAAAAATAAAGCCTTTCATGTCATTATAATGAAAACTCCTACTGTAATTTGTTTTTATGTGAGTTTCGTCCTGACATAAAAATGAGATAATTGTTTAACTTGAAATCATTGATTCAACACCAATCTTGAAATAACCAGAATGTGTTCCTATTTTTACTCTGAGTTGAATATTACAAATTAAAGCACCAATAGGAAAATCTATAAATAAAAAATTGAAAAAGCACTCACTTAAGGAGATGTGTTGAAAATACTAAAATGCCTTAATTACAGCTCAGCAATTTGAGAAGTGTGGAATCTTATTCACAGTATATCTGATGGCATTGTTTGCTTGTTAACTATACTAGTTACTTAATAGAGAAAAAATGAGTTATTTTACGTGGAACAAGTCAAGTATAAAACATAGACTGAGAAATATTTTTGTCAGACTTTCCTTCTAGGAAGTAGGAATTTACAGTTACCTTTGGTCAGGCTAGAGGGGCCTTAGAAATTATTTAGTTTGATTCCTTCTTATAGAGGAAGAGGTCAAGTGGCCCACGGTAGTTAAGTGATTTTTTTTCCAGGTTCTCAGAAGTGACAAACAGAGCCAGGATTGACTTCACGTCCTCTGAATCTGGTTCATCCTACTGTGCTATGCTACTTTTTTATAAGATACAGATGTTATAGATTTTAAAATATTGAAAGAACCCAGTTTCCTCATACCATGAACATTAGAAACATGAAGTCCAATGTCTTTTCAGAATTTTACAGTTTTTCACATAGCTCCCTTCATTGACAGACTATCTATATAGATCCCATTTTTTCTTATTTTGTTAAGATTGGGACAGGAGAGAAAAATTTGTTTTGTTAAGAATGATTAACATAGGGGCAGCTAAGTGGTGCAGTGAATAGAATACCAGCCCTGGAATCAGTAGTACCTGAGTTCAAATATGACCTCAGACACTTAACTCTTACTTGCCATGTGACCTTGGGCAAGCCACTTAACCCGAATTGCCCTGCCCTCCCTCCTCCAAAAAAAAAAAAAAGGAAAAAAAAGGAAAAGAATAATTAACATAGTGAGGCAACATATTTTAGTAGATAGAGAGCATCCTTTGTGGTCAGGTATGGGTGGGTTCAAGTCCTGCCTCAGATACATACTGGTTGTGTGATCCTAGGTAAATTATTAATCTCACCATTCCCCAGGCACAACAGGTGCTAGATTGCATTGGTAGAGGGAGATTCCTCACGTTAATTAAATCAAAGATTAGATCAAAACAATAATAACAATACCAGAGATGATGATACCTAGCGAAATAAAATCAAAGCCGTGTGGTAAAAAGATGACTTATGGGTCATCCCTTTTCATATGATACTGGAGTTGTCCCAAAGATGCTTTTTAGTAAGCCTAGAGAAATGACCTTACATCCTGATACTTTTTTCATCTTCAAAAAGCTATCATTTTATCTACCTGCACAAGGCGCTCACTGAACATCAAGCATAAAAGGACAGTGGTAGGTTAATGACTTGTCCTTTCAGTGAACTCATTGAATATAGGACGATGATGATGATAATTTCCGTATTATCTACAGCTAATGACGTAATCTCTGAGCTCAAATCAATGAGGTTTTTTTCCTCAAAAACCAACTAACTCATTAATGGCTCAGCCTCTATCCAGAGTACTGTTTCAACATGGAATTCTCTCTTCATGGTTATAATTGTGATGGACTCATGTGAATTTCCTTTTGGGGTAGCAGTAGGGGATCTCTCTCTAGGGACTCTGCTGTCTCCCACAAGCAACAGGGCTATGAGATATTTAACAAAACAACAGGCTTATTTAAGGCAGAAATAGCAAAGAAAAATAGAAGCTGACACATTTTTTCTTAAATTCTCCTTTTCCCAATCTCTTAGAATGACTTGTGGCCAACTTTGCCATAGTACAGACATTAGTGAATAGAATTAAGACCCTTGGTGAAAGAATGGCCTGTCCTTCATGCTTTTCCTACTTCCCTCTAGGATAGTGTACTTTTTTTTTTTTGGAGGGGGGAAGGCAAGGCAATTGGGGTTAAGTGACTTGTCCAAGATCACACAACTAGTAAATGTCAAAGTGTCTGAAACTGGATTTGAACTCAGCTCTTCCCGAGTTCAGGGCCAGTGCTGTATTCACTGCGCCAGCTAGCTGCCTCGATAGTTTACTTTTTATTCCACTGTTTTGCCACCATCTAAAGACCCCCACTCTACTTATGTCTATGGTTCTCACAGCTCCTAGCTGAACTTTCTATCCATAATGTGTTTGTGTGTGTCTCTCTAATCTCTCTCTGTCCCTTTCCCTCCCTCTCCCCACTCCCTCTTTCCTGCCATTCCTTTTTCTTCTCCCTTTCTTTCTTTCCCTATTGCCTCCTTTTACTTCGCTCTGCCCTCCCCCTACATCAAAAAAAAAAATCAAACTCTATAAGTTGTAGAACAGATGCTGATCCATATTGGCTGTGGGCATTCCTCACCAAGAGTTCCCTATACCACTGAAATCACACATCCAGTCTAAAAAGTACCAAATTTACTTAAATCATCCAGAAAGAAGTGGCAGTATCTTGCCCTCCCACCTCATAAAATGTTGCCTAGTGGTTGACATTGTGAGAATTTGACCCACCTGCTCTGTAGAGTTTTTCAAATCATACTCTCACTGAATACCATCAATCATAGAGAAGTAATAACCCCTAGTATAGGACATCTTATTAGAGTGAAAACTCATGTAATAGATATTTTCACAAGAAAAGGCAACCATAAATAACTAGGGATGCAGTCGTTAGATTGTTAAAATATAATTATACTAAATAGATTTTGATGAACAAGGAACACAAGATGATGAGTAATTACATCTCTGTTTTTTTTCATTCTAACACACATTTCCTTTCTCTGTGCTGGGTCATTACTTCAGTCAGACTCACCAGGGAGAATGCTTCTTAATGAATTCTCAACCCCTCATTTTGAAATGCTTGGGATTCATATGGGGTAAATTACGAGGGAAAAAAATACAGATAAGGCCCAGAGAAGTAAAGATAACACCAAGCTCATGTAGACTGATTTTCATATATCATAATTCAAATGATCTCCAAGGAGATACTCTTTAAGGAATGAGCATGTCTCTTTCTCTTGCTTCCCTCTAGGGCTAATTCTAGTCATATTATCAGGATAACTTTAAACAAAGTTAATTCCAATAGTATCAAAAGTAGAACATTGAATATTAGGCAAATCAATTTCCCTCTTTTCCCTCTGCCTCAGTTCCTCTGTTTGTAAAATTTGGAAAAAAATTGCTTTTACCTATTATGCAAAGATATGTAAAGAATAATTTTATTATGAACGTGAATATGAGAATACATAATATTCATAACAAACATTTTTTGGTATATCCTACACAGAATACGAACCATTTGCTGTTGGGTTTTTTTTCTTTCACTTCTTTTGTTGTCTTGCCCACTAGATTGTAAGGTCCTTGAGGGTAGGGACTGTCTTTTCCCTCTTTTTGACTATCCAGCTGTTAGCACAGTGCCTGGCACATAATGGGCATTTAATAAATGTTTAATTGATTAATTTTTGCCTCAGTTAGTCAATGATTTTTCAGTGTGCGTATACAAAGCACCGTAGAAGAGAAGTCTTATTTCTTTCTTTGATCTATTGCTTAGATTCACCTTTTCTTCTAGTTCCTACTATTGCCCCACCAGTTCCAACTCCCATCACCTCATGCCTGGATTGTTACAAGGGACAGATGGTAGTCATCTCTGCTCCATACGCTTCCCACTATATCCTGTCCTGCATACTAATATCAGATTAATTATCCAAAAGACAATACTTCAATCACTCCATTCTCTAGGCTCTAAAATTTCAAAGACTTGTTATTGTCTACCCTTCTAATCTAAATTTGCCTGTCTTTCAAAACAGTCTCTAACCTAACATTCTGTATGTTGAATCTTATTTCTGACTACTCCTCTAACATGTGTTCCTCACCTTAGACAAGCCAATTTCTTCAAAGCTTAGCACAGATAGGCTGCTTATTTTATTGAATATATGTTAACCATGCCTTCCCCAATTTCAAAGCAATTTTTTTGTTTGGTTTATTAATACAAATGAAATAGAACACTTGATTCCTGCCCCTTAAAGAACTTAACAATCAATCAAAAACATTTGTTAAGTACTTACTTTATGCCTGGAGATAATTTTTTTTCAAGAAGCAAAACTAGTCTCTTCCCTAATAGAACAGATATAGAAGATATAGGTAAGTACTTGCGAAATACATACAGAGTAGATGAAAAGTTACCTTTAAAGGGAAGACAACTATGCCTAAGAGGTGCTGGATGTGACTGGGAAAGACCTCCTGCAGAAGGTGGCATGTTAGCAGAGTCTTAAAGGAAGCCAGGAACTCCAAGAGGCATTGATAGGGAGAGAGAGAATTCCAGGCATGGAAAAGAGCCAGTGCAAATCAAAACATAGAGAAAGGAGATAGAAGGTCATATCAGTATGGCTGAGCCATAGAGTACATAAAGAGGAATAATGTGTAAAAAGGATGAAAAAATAAGAAGAGGCTAGATTATGAAGAGTTTTCGATACCATATGGAAGAGTAAATATTTGTTCCTAGAGGTAATAGGAAGTTACTGGGATTTATTGAATAAAGAGGGTAAAATGATTGAACCTAGAGGTGAGCAAGTTAAATTTTCAGTTTGAGCATTTACATCTCAGGAGTCATCAAACATTACAAATCAGGGCTTGATTTATTGTTTTGTTGACTATCTATACTAAGGGACTCAAACTACAACCCTGTGCCAGGCTGTATTTGTATGACCAGCAAGCTAAGAATGGTTTTTACGATTTTAAATAAAGTTTTATTCTATTTTTTTAAAAGTAAAAACCATTATAATCCTTTATAACATGACTAACATTCAACATGAAGGTATTTGTAGAACCTATATTTGATTACATGCCACTGTGTGGGAGAGGGGGAGAAAATTTGAAACTTAGATTGTGGAACTGAATGTTGTAAACTAAAAGTAAATAAATTTTTTAAAAAAGTAAAAACCATTCTTAACACATGGCCTATACAGAAATTGGCAGCCACAGCATTCGACCTTCCCACCGTGGTTTTCAGATCCTTGGTCTTCTAGGCTTAAGAAAATGATGGAGGGAAATGTTAACATGCAGATTAAATTTAAAAGTGTATCATGTACTATTGTTCAACATTAACCAGCATATCACTTGTTGTAGTTATACTTTAGCAAGATAACTTTGACAGCTTTGTGGAAAATGGATGCAGGGATGAGGAACCTGTGGCCTCAAGGCCACATGTGACCCTCTAGGTCCTCAAGTGCAGCCCTTTGACTGAATCCAAACTTCATAGAACAATCCTTTTATTAAGGGGATTTCTTCTGTGAAGTTTAGATCTTAGAGAGACTTGATGCAGGGGAGACCATTTATAAAAGGCATTTGAAATAGTCCTGGTGATAAGTGATGAGAATCTACACCCAGGTAGTGGCTAAGTGAATAGAGACAAAGGGATGTATATAAGACATATTGTGGAGGTAAAAACATAAAGTTTTGGCAACTGATTGGATATAGGGTGAGTGAGAGTAAAGAATTCAGTTGGATACCAAGTGTGTGAGAGTGACATTTCCAGTATGATACAGTTGTGAACTTTAGTGATTGGGAAGATAGTGACATCCTCTATAACTTTAGGGAAGTTCAGAAGAGAGGGTGGCTTTAGAGGAAAGGTAATGAACTCTGTTTTGGACACAATGTGTTTAAGATCCCTAAAGAACATCCAGTTTGCATGTGTTGAAGGACTGGAGCTCTAGACAGAGATTAGGACTAGACTGTAGATCTCAGAGTCTTTATACAGCTAATAATTCAATCCATAAGAGTTGATAAAATTATAATAAATTAATATAATGTAGAGGGAAAAGAGGAGCCAGGTAGAACATTAGTGCAGGACACCTACAATTAATGGGAAGAAAATCTAGCTGTAACGCCATGCACAAGCAATTTCCCAAAAGAATGCTACTGTGAACAGTTTTTAAGGTTCTGATTACACAGTATAATGAACACTCTGTTTATTCCATTACAAATCAAGGCAATCATTCAATCAATTCACAATACAATAATCAATACTTAATCATTCAATCAATTCATAATACAATAATCAATCTTCCACTCATGGGGCAATTAAGAAGTTAACTTAATCAGTCACTTATCTAGCAATCAGTCACTAAATACAATCATTAAAAAAAATACACAAACCCTCCACCCCTTGGTGTCCAGCAAACTTCAGCTTCATCAGGCATTCTATATCTGAGGAGAGGCCTTTTCTTCATCTTGACTCAGGGTGGTCTCTCAGATTCCCTGGATCTCCTTTCATGGTCCCAGCTCCTACCTGAATCCACCAGTCACCTAGATTCAGGGGCAGACAGCTCCCAGATTCTTGTCCAGTCCTCCAAGCAGTTCCCGGTACACACTGAAGTTCCCAGGGTCCAGCACATCTCAAAACCTTCACCACTTCTGTTGCCAGCAGCTCAACGATCAACCAAGCCACGAACAAATAAAGTCTTATCCTGGTCATGCTTCTTCAGTACTCCAGCAGTTCAGCTGGCCCTAGGACCCAGGAGAAATCTTGGCCTTCCAGGTGGCCTTCCAGGCAGCCCTCTCAGCCTTCCAGGCAGCCTTCACCAGATTCTGGTCTCATAGAAAATTCCAACTCAATTCTCAGTCCAGCAGGTCCAGCTCCCAGATGCTGGGACAATCCTGCTTCCACCAACTCAGTTCTCAGTCCAGCAAGCCCAGGTCCCAGATGCTGGGGCAATCCTGTTTCCTCCACCAGGAGCCACCAGGAAGAACATTTCTGATTCTGATTGTCTGTCTCTAGAACTCTTCCTATATACACACACTGGTCTTCTGTCTCAGCCAATCCCCTCCCCTCCCCCCCCCCAGCCATGTCAGCAACAGGAGACAGAGTTCACACCCTCTATTCACACAGGAGATAGAGTTCATACCTTCTGCTTCACACAGGAGAAAGTTCACATCTTCTGCCTCTCTCAAGAGGTACTTAGCCCTAAGTTACCAAGGGCTAAGTATCTGCTAAATTGATTACGGTTACACTAGCAAAGGAAAGTGAGGAGAAGAACCAACAGAGAATTTTGTCATGAAAATCTAGGGAGTAGAGAAGATTCAGGAAGTAGATGAGATCATCAGTGTAAAGCAGAGAAGTCAAGAAGGATGATTCCTGAAAAGATGGACAAGAATAATATAGTATGTGCTAAGAATGGATTTTGATTTGCTTCAATAAAGGGAAAGTTCACATTAATAAGATCCCATATTTATTGAATTATTGCAATATAGAGGGACCAAGTATCAAGTTTTGAGAAGATCTGAATATTCTGCATGTAAAAGGTCCAGGAAGAAAGAGCAAGACATTGAGATGTAATCATTCCATGCAACTTGGATCCAAGGATTAACGTGTGTAGTTTGATACAAGCTCTTTCATTGCTAACTAGAAGGAATACCCTTGTTCTTTTATAGATCTTCTCATATCACTCTCTTTAAACCTTTTGGTAGTTTCTTATGACCAAACTAGGGTCTAGTCCCCTTAGGTTATAATATTTCCTCAGTTCCATGACAGCTGAATAGATTTAATTTAAAAAAAAATAAGCCTCTACTAGCAAGAGCTATATACTTATTTATGATGTGTTATGCTTCTTACAGGGTGCTAGGTGGCACAATGTATAGGGCCCAGGCCTGTAGTCAGAAAGACTCTTCTCCTTTAGTTCAAATTGATCCTGGACAAGTCTTTTAACCCTGTTTGCCTTGGTTTACTCATTTGTAAAATGAACTGGAGAAGGAAATCCCAAACCACTCCAGTATCTTTGCTAAGAAAACCCCAAAATGTGGTAATAAAGAGTTGGACACAACTGAACAACAACAACTGAACATTAATGCTTCTTAAGGCATATAACATTTTTAAAAGATTACAAACATACCTTATTTGCATGAATTTAACAAAAATCCATCAGAAAGAGATGGTAAGAAAATAAGACAGATAACTAGGATATCAAATAATGCACAATAAGTGCATTGGAGAGATGTTACATGAAACGCAAGAAAGATTTTTAGTGTCCAGAGGACCCAAACTCCATGAAGGCAGAAGCATTTGAATCAGGCTTCATCTCGCCCTCTGTGATTCCTCTGTGGCTCTTGATTTTGTTGACCAACCCATCAGTCATCCACTGGCTCGGTTGGCCAACCAATTAATTAAATGTGATGGGTTTTTTTTTAAAGGATTGAAATACATTGGTCAGAAAGTCTAAACTGCCTATGCTTTCTACCCTTGCATATCCAACTATGGTAGACATAATTGATAGGTAGTTAGGTCTAAAAGAGTTGAGAGAATTGAATAAAAGGTCAAAGTCCTATGGTAAATGACTGTGTTCTTTTGCTGAAGCGTGAGAAACACAAAATCTTACCAAACTATCTAAGTGAAAGCAAGAATATGGAAAGCAATAGTATCACAGGGCTGTTGACCCCTTTTTTCAATAGTCCTAGAAAATTAAAAGTCTTTTATTTGCAGTACTAATCATACAATACTTGAGACTGGCTGTCACAATGGACATTTAAAGTATTTTTAATTATTTAGAAATACCAGCTTGTATAGAATAGTCTTTTCTTTTTAAAGTGATAAATTTAGAATAAGGGAGTCACATTTGCATTGCTTCTTAATTCAGTATTATGTAAAAACAAAACAGCAATTCATGCTCTGGGCTCAGTAAGGTATATACAACATGAATTCAAAATATATGTATATATTCTGTAATGGGACTTAGAATGATTAAGAGATCAAAATATTGAATTTGTCCATGGTGACAAATAATTAAATAGTGAATGAATCTTATGCACGTTCTGCCTTATTAATATTATTGTTAAAGACTAAACAATTCTAGTTCTTGACAAATAAAACTAATATCTTATGGGATTTTTAGTATTTTAACAATATTTTACCTTTTTTATTTTAAATGCAAATATTAAAATGCCTCTTTTCTCACCTTTCTTTGTAATAAAAACTAAAATCGTTTTTAGTGTGTTCTAAGCCAGTAATGAGTATTCTTAACATCTTGTAACAATACTCCAAGGAATAGTTTTCAAAGATTAAGCTGTTGATATACAGTTTAGGCATCCAGCCAGTTTGTTATGAGGCATCCTTTTGTAAACTTCTATAGCATTTACCCTTTACTATACAGGGTGAACTGTAAATTTTCAAGGTGACGACCTAGGAGAAAGAGGGATGTCTGCTTAATGACTATAGGGGCAAAGTTCAGTTGTGACAGATGATACTATTTTCACATTGCAAAATGTAATCAGTTGCTTTTTAACTCATGTAATGAGAACATCTCTTCATCTTAAATAGAAATCAGCAAACTTTCACACATCATATTTTTGTTAAATTTTCATAGCTCTCTGTCTACAAATTGGGGATTAAAACTTTAAAACTATCTTTCTCTGTAATTTTCATAAGAAAATGTTTTTGCTAACCATACTGAGGAATTGGTCTAATTTTAGTTTTTGTGAATTACTTTTCAATGGATCATTATTGCTATGCTGTTCAGCTATCTCATATAGTTCATTATGAGTAAGGTGTCTTTTTTAAATTGGCTTGGTCTAACAAAGACCAGTATACTATAGAACTAGATGATCTTTAAGGTCCCTTCCAAATGTAAATCCTGTAATTATATGATAATAACTGTTATCTGTTTTCCACTAGGGCTATGTTAGAAAGAGCACCAAACAGGAAGCCAATAGACCTGTTGAATTTTGGTTCTGCCACAAAAAACTAATAATAATAGAAATTACATATAAATAATATAAAAGTAATAGTAATGATGAGGATGATAATTATTATTAATGATAATAACTATCAGTTACATAGTGCTTTAAGGTTTACAAAGTACTCTATATATGTTATTTCCTTCGGTCCTCATGTCAACCCTGTAAGGTAGAAACTCTTATAGTATCCATTTTACAGTTGAGGATGCTGAAGCTTGGCAAGATTAAAAGGCTTTTCCAGGGTCACAGAGTGAGTATTTGCGTGTCTAAGTCAGGATTCGAACTCAGCTCTTTCTGACTGTAAATCCAGACCTCTTCTATCACAGAAAATCAAAATACAGCATTTATCATGTCACAACTCAACAACTTATCACTAAAATGACCACATAGTTTT
The DNA here is from genome assembly GCA_028646515.1 of Pseudochirops corinnae. Classification (NCBI taxonomy): domain Eukaryota; kingdom Metazoa; phylum Chordata; class Mammalia; order Diprotodontia; family Pseudocheiridae; genus Pseudochirops; species Pseudochirops corinnae. The sequence goes on along the minus strand of CM053585.1, from coordinate 416,399,786 downwards.
AAACAAAGTGGTCACATAGTTTTAAACAAAGTACATTCATTTAGTCAATCACAGAATCCTTAATTCAATCACAAAGTACAAAACTCCACCCCTAGGTCACAGTAAGTCATAATCTTCTCAGTCAGTACACAGTGTCCAGGTAAAGTCTTCTTTCAGCTTGACTCAAGGCTGACTCTCAGCTTCCATGGTTCCTCTTCCATGGTGCTAGCTCCAACTGTTAGCTGGGTTCAAAGGCAGGCAGCTCCCAGTTTCTTGTCCAGCTCCTTGTCCAGTTCTTCATCCAGTTCCCGTTCCATACAGAAGTTCACAATGTCCAGTCTGGGAATGTCTTCCAGGAAGACAAAGCTTGACAGAACCACAATAATATTCATATACATTGCCGGCACCATCATCAATTCACTATCTGTCTGTGAAATCAACTCAGACCCACCAACAAGGTCTGAGAACTCAACACAAATCATTAGTAAATTCCCAGGACCTCCAAAACCCTCCTTTGAGACTTCTGTAAACATACAACCAGAAAATCCTCTTTCAGGGCTTCCAGTGAGGGCCCAGGGCTTCTGTACAAAGTATCACAAACAGACATCAACACAGACAGAGCAGACAAACAGAGTGCCGGGATAACACAAGTTTTTTCCTTCTTGACTCTGCTACCACAAGAGTCCTCTTCTCAGTTCTGCTGTCTCTAGCCTAGGCCTGTCCTTATATAGGGTCATTAGCTCCTCCCCTTCCTGTTGAAGGAGTTCATGAGTTCTAGGGTTCACAAGTTGTGGGGTTCACACATTCTGTTTCTTAACAGACTTGATACAAGTCTCAAAAGAAACTTGAACTGAAACAAGGTGTTAATTCAATAGCTGAAACAAGGTGTGAACTACTTCTGCGCTTGCCATGACAGTTGCTAATCTTGTACTCAAAGCCTATTTTGTCTGGTAGGATAGGTAAGAGTTCTATTAAACCAATATAGCTTTCTAGAATTCAGGGTTATTTTTGTGCCATGATGGGTCTTTCTTGGAGCAGAATCACTTTAATGAAGGATTGTTATTATTATAGCAACCATAATAATATCTGAAGCAGTAAGATCTAGGCAGGGGTGGGAAACCTGTGGCCTTGAGACCCCATGACTGAATGGATTCAGTCCAAAGGCTACACTTAAGCATCCAGAAGGCCATATGTGTCCTGAAGGCCACAGGTTCCCCACTCCTGGTAGTGTAAAGAACTTTGGATTGGCAGTCAGGCCCTGACTCTGAGACTCAGCTTTACTATTTACCACCTGTACAACCTTGGGGACTATGCCTCAGTTTCCTCATTTGTAAAATGCATTTTACTAGATAAGCTTTTAGTTCCTTTCTTACTCTAAATCTAGTATCTTCTTATAACTAGGAGATCAAATTATATAGTGATTAATGGTCATGAAATGCTTTTTCAGCAACATCACTTTCTCCCTTGTATTCCCAAATAAAATTTTGTTTATTTTTATTTGTTTAAATGTATATTTTGTGTTTGAAAATATGTTCAGTGTTTGTATTTTTGTCTTTTCTTTCAACTGGTCCCTTCCTATCTGGACACCTGATTTACCTGTAGTAAACTTTTTGGGGGGAGTAAAGAGGAAAAAATTTCTCAAAGAGAAATTATAACTATCCCAGAGAGTTGTTCCCAAGCCTTTCATCACTATTCTACCACTTTAGAAGGTCTTCTACAAGGGGGAAAAAGTTTGAATAACTTGGGTATCCAGGTATTTAGCAACTGGATAATAGAAATTTTATATTCTATGTATCATGGAATATATACTTGCTTGCCTCTATTTATATATCCTGGGTTTTTATTTCCCTTTGTCACTGTGCTATAGATAGGTAAAGCAAGCCTTAAATGTTTAACAATATTTTAACATCCATGAAACTTTGTTTTATATAAGATTATTTTTGCAAAGGCAAAAATTCATTGGAAATAAATAGTAACATGAAATTATTGAACCATATCTAATTGGTTGTTAAATTAAATAAAATTGATTTCAATAATTTTATCTGTGATGGATGGCATAGATTGAAGACTATGTATTTGAGTCATATCATCCTTGAAACAGTACTTCTTCAAGAGGACTTCTTCCTGGTCTGTGTTCACACAGCATAAATTGAAGTAGAATTTTTTCAATTATCCCATTGTTTTCAACCAGGGTAGGAAGAGAGTGTAATGTTCCTTAACACATGATTCTTCTATTCCATGTGTGTATATATATTGTTTAATTTGTAGGAAGATACAGCTCATAAAAAGTGTTGCAGGTACAATGAGGGAACAAGCCAATGAGTGTCCAGTTTTTAGAGCATGTTCAGTGTTATTGGACTGCTCCCAATCCACATGGAGGTTTGGTGAGCCACTTTCAGAAATATACAATGGAGGTGGACTCATTCTCTCTTTAGTTCAGACACAGGTATCCCCTTTTTCTTCTTTGCATACTGAACAGTGATGAAAAGACTTTTAATTGATTGCTTAGCCAGCACCAACCATACATCCAAAAGGTTCAAATCCATAAACTTTCTCTTCCCTCATGGCTTTCAAGAAAGGAAGAAGAAATGGTTTTAGGCCCCAACATAGACAAGGGCACACATACCTGTGTGCACATAGCACATACACGCACACACACACGCACAGAAGTATTTGTGCACATAAGCACTACCTTAGGTTGTAGATACATAAATTACTTTAGAGATATTCTTCTTCAGTTATGCTTATAATATGCTTAAGCAGTGATTAGAATGATTGCCTTTTCCATTTTCTGTATGAAGAGGGAAAAATCACAGAGAGATTACATGAATTGACTGAGAGATCACAATAAATAAGTAGCAAAGACAATAAATGAATTCATGTCTCTTAGGACCAAGCTGACAGTAAAAGGTGTAAATAGTTCATTTTCAGCTATCTTAATGAAACGTCTGAGGTAGAATTTCTTCTACCTCACTCAAAAGCCACCAGGAAAGAGACTTTAGCTGTTGGAGCCTTTTGTATACATACTCAGTTCCAGCTTAAAAAAGTATTTTTTGTCACCACACAGCAAGTTGATAGGAAATTTAAAAAAGGATATCTGCTTGTGCTCTCAATCTGGGAAGCAGAGGGCCTCTTCATCATCAATCAATAAAAAAAGTATTTATTAGGCACCTACTATGAGTCAGGAACTTTGCTAGGCAGTGAAGATCCAAGTAATGAAAAAAATCCCTACTTACAATGAGCTTCTGTTCCAATGACAAAGGTAAGCAGAGCTTGCATTTTAGAAATGAAAGATAAGAAATAGTGTTTCATATAAGGAACTGAGAGAAGATTGGTTTGGCTGGATTGTAGAGTACATTTCTAGAAGCAGATTCACCAAGACTTAATGCTGATTGGCAGCAGGCAGAGAGAATAGTGCATACTCTAAGAACTAGACACTCACTGGCCACCTCCCTCAGTATTCAAGTATTCATTTCAGCAATCTAAGGAGCTCTTGCAGAATGCAAACTGATTATAAATGGTAGAACAGGAATATAGTTGCTGCTTATTTGAAATTATAGTATGTTATGGGAAGAGATGAAATAACATGACAAGTTAATCATTCAATAAACATTTACTATGTGCCAGACACTGTGCTAAGCATTGGAAATGAAAGGAAAAAAGCAAAAGCAGTCCTTGTCCTCAAGGAACTTACCTTCTTAAGAAAGAGACAACACACACACATACATGAAAAGATAAATACTCAGGGAAATCCTGGAACCAACCTCTACTGCCTCATGAGAGCTAATGAATACATTTTCACCGTGAGCATTTATATCTCAGAAATCAGCGAATGCTGTAAAGCAGGGCTTGATTTATTGTGTTATTGAATGTCTTTATTTAAGAATGTGAGGGAGGCAAAAGGAATGGAGATGGGAGGTTGTATGTCATGTGTGAGAAATGGAAAGTAGGCCAGCTTTGCTCCATCGTGCACCAGGTAGAGGGGAATTAACGTGGAAAATACTGGGAAGATAGAGGCCAGATTTTAAAGAACTTTGAATGACATATATTTAAAAGTAATAGAGTAATACCAGACTTTATTGAATAGAGATTTGATGAGGTCATACTTACTCTTTTGGAAGATCACTTTAGCAGTTACGCAGAATATGGATTTGGAGTAGTAAAAAAATTGAAACAACAAAACCTCTTAGAAGGCTATTAAGAATGGTCCAGGAAATAGGTGATGAAGGCTTGAATTAGGATAGACACTGCCTAAGTGTAAATATGGATTACTATTATTTGCTCAGAGCCCCCTAGGTATACAGAAGCTAGAAGAGCTTATGTGATATCTGCCATTTCTTCCCAGACAAATGCCATAAAAGTTGAGGTGACAGGTTCTCTTGAAATATTCCTGTGTGCTAAATAAAAAATACCCATCAGAAGAATACTGTATTTGAAGCAGAAGTTTTTGAAAGCTGCATTTATTTATTTATTGATGATATTTCATTTTCTTTTTTTCTCTTTATGTAGCAGTTATATGCTGCCCAGCTAGCTGCAATGCAGGTATCTCCAGGAGGAAAGTTACCAGGTATACCCCAAGGCAACCTTGGTGCTGCTGTATCTCCAACCAGCATTCATACAGAGAAGAGCACAAATAGTCCACCACCCAAAAGCAAGGTACGATTTCAAAGAAGTTCTATTGTTTAAAAAAATTGATATTATCTCAATGTATTTAAAAAAAAAAAAGATGGAGGCAGCTTGACACCCTATTCATTTAAAGATTAGTGGCTATGTCTTTTAGAAGAGATGCTTAATATGTTCCAGTACTGGGTAATAAACACTAGATACAATTCATGGAGTGTCAAAATTGGTTAAAATATGTCAACGTGTTCATGCACACATAGGTAGAGTACAGAAACACTTATATGCAGAAGCACTGTTTTTTATTCTAGATACATAAATTGCTTTAGAGATTTTCCTTTTCTTTCTTTTGATAATATCCTTCAATGATGGTTAGGATGATCACTTTTTCCATTTTACATATCGGGGGGAGCACAAAGACATCAAATGAATTGACTTAGCGCAATAAGTAAATGACAAAGGCAATAAATGAACTCATCTCTCTTAGCTCTTACCAAGCTGATAGTAAAAGGCAAGTTGAACTACTTTCAAATATCCATGATCATGTAATAGAGCAGTAGCACTGATGGTATAAAACGTATTACCCATAGGCCCCCTATATTTGTCTTTGAATGAATCATATGATTTTTTTTCTGAAGCAAATTTGCTTTACTTGTTTGGTTTGGTTTGGGCTGGTATTGAAATTAACATTCTTTCAGAAAATCTTGGCCCAGACCTTGGTTCACAAACATAGGAGACTAAGAAAATTGCTAATCTGAGATTAAAATTTCACTATGCATAAGTAAGAAAGATGATACGTCAAGGTTGGCAGTGAAATAGTGCCATGTCTATCCAAATGCCTTCAACTTACAAATATTTATTCGAGCACTTACTATGTATGTAAGAAGCACAGTGCTAGCCATACACAT
>CM053585.1:416382534-416393779 GCA_028646515.1 Pseudochirops corinnae | reverse complement strand
TCATTTATTGTTCTCTAAATCTATTTTTAATTGAACCAGAGTTCTTTTATATAGAAAAAGGAATTTGTAAAAGACCTCAAAATATTTTACATACACATGTAACTTCCCCTCCCCCCAAACTTAGATGCAGTGACAGAGATTATAAACTCACGGAGGGCAAAAGCATTTGTTCAGTGTCTGCTGCATGGAACCTTACTTAAGAATATGGCTTAACAATTGATATTTAATGGCAACTATATTAGCATCAAATTCCTTCCTCAACCAGAAGCCTATGTAAGGACTCTTTCTTTATATACTTACTATGTGTAATACTTATTACTTTGTAACCTTGAGAGACATTAAATGCTTGCTATTTATTTTCCAAATAGTAATTTACTGGTATAGTATAATGTTTATTTTCTGTTTTCATGATGAGCTCTTAGAACACTGAAATATATTTGTTTAACTTGTTCATGATGAATATTTTATGATAACATTGATGGCAGTGATAGAAAGAAAGGCCATGGAGGCAAAAAGGAAGGAAGTGGAAAGATGTCTCTCTTGTTTTCCTGGGACTTCAACTGAGATCTTAACTTAAACAGCTTTCTTTAAAAAGTGGTGGATTTCCTATTTCTTTCTGTATACATATGTGTGAATGTACCTTTTTTTCTGTTGTTTTCATGTTACTCTGAAAGCTTCAAAGGTCAAAAAGGTGTTTGGTTTTTTTTTTTTTAATAATTCTGCAAATATGCTCAAGGCGAGAAAGAAATAATAGTGTACTTTATATACACATAATTTATGTAGATATATATCTCTGTGTATCTACATACGTCGCTGAAACTGGTGGAGAACAAGAACCAAATTAGTTATGGAAGCAATTTTCTTCTCACTGCTCAAATTTTAGTATAAAATATATGATCACAGGAAAAAAAAAACCCAGTATTTATGTGTACTCTTTATATTAGCAGGTAACCTGAATTATTCTGGTCTGCAAATCTTTTTACAAACTTTAAAAACTGCAAATTAAAAGTATGTTCATTTTAGCTATTAATAATCTACCTCTTACCTAGTATCTTGCTGATGTTGGAATTGTGCATGTCAGGAAAGGCTTGAAGGATTTTCCTCCGTTCATCTTTAGCCCATACCATGAAAGCATTCATGGGACGCTTGATGTGAGGTTCATTGCTCCCACGCCCTCTGGATTCCCGATAAATTCTGGACTCTGAGACCCCAGCACTTCCTAAAAGAAACAAACAAAACCACACACACACACACACACACACACACACACACACACACACACTGAAAATTATTCCAGGTTTTCAATTACATTTCGGGTACTCTCTTCTGTGAATTTGGAGATCTCTTTGAAAGTATGAACCCTTTCTCTATTAAAAAACTTTTCAGGTTTTGGGAACAGGTTTTAATGTTTTGAATCATACTGTAACATTTCCTCCTTTAATGAACCTTGTGCTACTCCCTCATTTACTTCTATAGTGATACAACAGTTGCCTAGATGATTTCTTCTCTGAGTTGGATGTGGTACCTTTGGATTGGGGTCAGCAAACAATAATTAGTGCATCAGAAATAATGAAAAATACAAATCAAGACAGTTTTGAGTGAAACATGATTATGGAAGAGGAAATTACAGGGGAACTTAAAAGGTTGCTATATACCTAAGAGTACACGTAACTTGTTTCTAGGCATGGGTTCTTTAAAATTTAGTTACCACTAGATGAAAATTTGAAAACAAAATGCAAGAGGTCTTAGCTAATAAGTAACAAACACATCTCTAGTGTGTGTTTGAATTTCATATATTTATTTGGAATAGCATGCTTGTAAATGCACAAAATGGAATAGTAATGATAGACTATAAAGTGAAATAGACATCTGAAAGTGATAGGGAAAAGAGAAAATGCATTAACATGTAGTTACATATGCAAAATACATAACCATAGCTTTGAAACATACAAAACTATTCACTTAAGTAGTTTTCCCTCCTATCCACTGAATTAATCTGAAGAAACTGTATAAAATAAGCATTTCTTCAGAGCAACTCAGTTGGTAAAGATTCAATAAGCTAGATTTTTACCATTGTTAAGTCAACCTTACAATATTACGTACCTTTGGAAGTCAAATTAACTCCTTTAGGTACTGAAGTACTATTGCATATTAGTACCAATTAAGTTACTGTCTCATTACACTGATGGTCTCATATAAGTTAATACAGCTTCCAGGGGTGCCTAACTTAGGTGATGAATATAAAGAATGAAAACTCGAATAGTGCTTAAAACACCATGCAACTGGTTCTCAATATACAACATATGCATCAGATCTGCCACTTTCTTGATCTATGGGAATAATACAGTGAAGTTTGGTAGATTCTAACACTTTGGTTAGTCATAAATTAACTCTCTGCATTTCTTTACATTTTCCCTAAAGAAACTACAACAATTCACTGAGACCAGAAGATCACTGCAGCAACACAGCTAGAAAGAAGAATTTTTGAGGTCAAAGGATCCATAGTTATTAACTAGAAGTAGGCCAAATAGGAATTTTTCATTTTCTTTTATGTACAGCTGGTTTATATTCACGATGTGACTCTGACTTTGTGAAAGTTTGAGGGCATATAAACATATCTGAATGTTTTTTAAGAGAAGAAAAATCTTTTTGATGTTTTAAAACTGATGATCATTGAGGTAGATCTTGGAGTTGTTACAGAATTTAAATTTACAAAATACAATAAAAATAAGCAATCTTCTTTTTAGTGACAAAAATAAGTTCATCTTTTAGAAGTGGCTTTTATCGTGGTGGCCTTTGTGTGTGTTGTCATACCTTATAGTGCTACTGATTTATTAATTTCTTCTTAGGGAAGTAAGGCTAAGTAATGGATCAATCTATAATTATAATCATCATCATCATCACCACTGACAATATGTTGAAACTGAAAGTGCGACTATGTTTTAGAATATTCCTTTCATATTAAATATCCTTTTTATGTGCTAAAAATGTCAGACATTTTCTTGTAACTTTTGAAAAAAAGGCTTGAATCATGTCCCTATCTCCTCCATCCCTGCTTCCCCCCTAGCCAAATAATCTTAAGATACCAATAATTTCTTCCAAGATTATTCATCCACTTAATTTAGTAGTACCTTAACTGGTCAAACTGCCCACCCGGTGTCAGAGCTGCCTCCCAAGGTCATGGAATGTTATCTCCTTCTCAGGCTAATTATGAGAAGCTGCCTATCATAGGTTTCTGTCCCGACAACAAAGCCCCTATATGTGAGGTCAAAGGAACAATCGTGAACTCACTCAACATTGTATATGAACTCAATTACCTGTGATTTGGCTAGTTAGCACCCCTCAACCTCCAAACTTAAACATGAGACATGATCCGTTGAGATCTATATCACAAGTAGAGATTTTTCTCTCTATAGTAACAAAACATCCTCAAATCCTATTGTTGCTGAAGACTTGTAACCCTTACATGGATACTGGTGCTTTTATTGGTGTGTGGAAGGCTGGTGAAAAATAAGAAAGTATGTAGGCCTGGAAAACATACCCCACAGCTTTCTCATTCCCTGGACCCACATTCAACTTGAATGCTGGTTAAGTTATAAAATATCTTTCAACAAACTCTGCTGGAATATACATTAATTGTGCATTGAGTTTTGCTTTCCCCTTCTAGTGGCACAGAGGTAACATCTACCACCTATCTGTTCTCTTAGGGAAGTGGTTCTCAACCTTCCTAATGCCGCGACCCTTTAATACAGTTCCTCATTTTGTGGTGACCCCCAACCATAAAATTATTTTCGTTGCTACTTCATAACTGTAATTTTGCTTGTTATGAATCGTAATGTAAATATCTGATATGCAGGATGTATTTAAATTGAACATAACCCACAGGTTGAGAACCACTGTCTTAGTGTAATATATTGGGGAATGGGCTAGAAAGCCTAATCATCTTTCTGACCTTTGGAATTAACCCCATGAATCTAGAAAGGCCTCTCACTGGAAAAATTATTATATGCACATCTTCCTTACTTGTTCTTACACTTCTATAGCCACATAAAAATAGAAAATAATATTAACTGTGTTTCATCAAATCTATAAAAGTGCCTCAATACTTGAGTCAGGCTTGCATTAGCCAAATGCAGTTTTAAAAAAATGAGCCAATTATATGGATGAATTCAAGCTCCAAACATACATTATGTATGAAATAACCAGTTAAGTAAAACTTTTTTTTTTTTTTTGCCTCAATCAGCCATAAAATTACTTGGGTTCTATTTTTAATTGGTTAGTATAGACTTGTTCTTAGAGCAAGATTAGACAAAAGCAAAAAACATGTGACCAATGGGTATAATCTGAGGGCTGCTGCAAAGTCTTGTCTGACTTAAACTATCTCCCCTATTGGCTTGCCATGGTGCTGGCTCCCTTGCTACCTGGCCTTTCTATTATTCTAAGGCATCACTTTGGGGCAGACAGTATAGACAAGGGCAATGTCTCCAGAAAGACAGTTAAAGTGTACATATATTCCATGATACAGGAGATAGATTCCTAGTCATAAGTGTTTCTGATTTGACTACTTGTCACCTTGGAGAGCTTAAAAAGTACAGAGAGCTTGGTAGAAGATACTGGATAGGGGAGTTTCAACGTGAGTTATGGAGAACATAAACCTGGATAGCTGCTGTGACAGCTTGGGCAAAGGAACAAGAAGATGGTGGTTGCTCAAAGTATGGGATGGTGTTAAAATACAAATAGAGTATTCAAAATTAGGAAGTAAGAGAAGTTCCTAAAGATAAATTTTGATGACTGACAGCCTTTACTTAGTGTGTGTTTATTGCAGATGTTGTGTTAGTATAGCAAAAATTCATTTGTATGATTTCATTTATTTCATAGACTGATGAACTCAGAGCTGGTGGGTACTTTAGTTAGAGGACATTGAATCTAATGTCCTCATTCTACAGAAGAGGAAACAATTTGCCTAAGGTCAGATAGTGAGTTAATGGTACAGTTGGCACTAGAAACCAAATCTCCTGCCTTTCAGTCTAATACTCTTTCCATTTGTATCCTTATTTGTTTGGTTTTGACTTGTCATTTTTATAATTGGAAATGTATCCTGGTCAGGCATTGTTCTGGGTAAAAGACATGTATAAGGCACAAAAATAAGCCATGGATATAAAACTCTGGAAAATGTGTTGTAGAAATAAGGAATGTAGGAATGAGATGATCCTTATTGTTAAAAAAAAAAAAAGTTTTTGCATTTGATTGCAATAAGTAGACCCCATCTGTACATTACTGGGAACAAATAATTTTTCACCAACCATCAGAATCTCCACTCATATTGAAATCCATCATGGCATGGCTGAATTTTCCTTCTTCATTCTGTTTCACTGCTAGTTGCTGAGTCAGACTCTCTAGTGTTGTTTTGTCCTGAAAAACAATAACGATGAGATAAATGTAGTTGTGAGGAATGTTCAGAAGCAAAATAATCAGGCCATCTACCAGATGGGGAGAATAAGGGTAAATGATCCAGGTGATTTCTCAAGGAATTTCAGGTTGTACAAACTCTTATGGAGGTTTGGAATTTATGTTTGGTATGACTAAGGATACAAACGTTTGGCTCATTGGATCCAAACTTCCCAAATCACAAAATGCGCATAGAAATCTCATGGAAGCAACCTGCTTTTTGACATTTCAAATGTCTGCTTCATTTCCAGCCAGACTGTTGAAGTATAGATGTGGCATTGGGCCCAAAGAGAGTCCTCCAATAGTCAGGTGACTAAATAATAGAAACATAATTCACAGTAGTGCCCTCTGTTGCCATCTCCCTAAATGCCATCTGCATTCTTCATGCAAGGGTAATGAAGATGCTTAAATATTCATTGCTAATTGCTTGTCAAGTCTCTGTACATCAAATGTGAATGCCTAGTACTTGGACCACAATTTGATTTGGACTGCTAAGCCAAAATATTGAATTGGCGAATTGTTTGAGACACAAATATACAAAAATTAGATCTGTAAAGACTTCAAGTCATTTAAAAGCATACAGATTATGATTTGCATTCATGTAGAACATGCCACTACAAGCTATCCTTTTAATTTTTTTGGTAAGAAAAATGTTATATCTTAAAATTTATTTATGTTGAACATGGCACTATATCAGATTAGGAAAGTGGTTTATTTTAAGGACATTAGAAGCCTACAATGGTCAATCTAAATCTTTCTCTTATCTCCTCAGTATTATTCAAAGGGTGATAGGTTTCCATTATAATTCTAAGATACGAATTGAGTCTCACTCAATTTGGGGCAATTTTTTTTTCTTTTTCTGATGGCTAACTCCATTTTCTGAATATTTGTATATAGTCTGTGCATGTGAACTGCATACATTATATTCTATACTTGCACAATTAGAAAAGATACTTAGAAATGGAAATCTCCTCTGAGAAATCTCCTCAGATAATTTATTTTGCATGTAAAAGATCCAACCAAAATCCCCACTAAGAACAAATGAGAACAATTTTTTGAATGCCTAATACATTGGTTGAGTTTCTCTTAAGAAAACTCATAACTACACAATGCTGAATAAAGACATTTTAAAACAATGACATTATGTCATCTTTATCATGGATATTTACTTAGCATGCAGTAAGAATTTTTAACAGTTCTAAAGAAACTTTGTAGTAAAACTAAAAGTAGAAAGTAGTTTAACTTAACTTGATTGATCTAGAACTGCCAGAGTTAAAACAGATCAACCAATTTCAAATATAGAGTCGACCTAAAAAAGGATTTTTTTGAAATTGGAATTTTCAACTTCTTGATATGCTTAAAGTTTCCTTTTGGTTGGGAGGGCTGAATAGTATTGAGTTGATTTCAATAGAACTAAGGCCACTAGCTGAACAGATGTCCTTTTGCAGTAAATGCAGCTTTTAAGATAGAAAGCAGCTATATCCAAAAGCACATTCCATCAACATGATATGATAGTCCTTGGGTCAATGAATACTGTTCGGTTCTATCTATGGAAAACACACTGGGTATGGATCATCCATCAGATCCTGATTTAACAGTCTATAGGGCTTTTAATGTTACATATTTTCTAGAGAGTTTCCCATTCTGAAGGGCAGTTTTTCAGAACACTGAAGAAAAATGAAGGAAGTAAGAGTAGAAGAAAGAAATGTCAGGCAAATACTGAGATTCTGAGCTCAGCTCTATGGGTTTTGTTCTGTCTTAACAAAAAGCTGGAATGAGCAAGTGATCAGAGGGGGAAAGTCACACTCAGTTTTTAGCAACAAGGTGACCTCTAACCTACCACTACTAAAACATGCAGTATAATGAAATAATTCAATTAGTCACTGTAAAGTGGAAGTTAAGATAATTCTCAGAGGATGTCACTGTGAAACAGTAGATGTCAAAACAGTCAGCTGTGCTTTCTTCTGCCCCTTTGCGCTGTGACTTTAGTTAACCCTCGGGCACACAGAAAGGGAAACGGAGGGAGGAGGAGGTGGAGAACATGCCATGTGCCTTTAATTATGATACATTACAACAACACGTGAATCTGAATGGTAAGGTTGCCAGACTTCAGCAAACACTAGCTGAGATTAAAAGAAGAAGACAGCTATGTTTTGGTATAAGGGTGAAACAGTTTCTTAACCCAAGTAGAGAATAATTATATAATTCCACATGAAAACTGTCACTATACTGAAAGTTTAAAAAAAATTATATATGAGAGACTGGGTGATGTGTGAACAGCCAGAAGAGAGAGTTGACTTTACAACAGCCCTGAAGGATTTAAACTTAAATGAGATATGAGGTGAGAGGAAAGGAAGTGAGTTGATTACCATGTCATGTGAAGTCTATGGTTATTTATTGAAATACAAATGAAAACCAGGACTGGCTTAATAAGTAGGCAGCACAAGTGTACTGAGAAAGCCCCTGCTCTCCCCCAACCAGGTGCCACTGTACTTGAAATTACATCACTGTAGATTCAGCCTTTTGGCCTCTTTTGATAGCAGTAAATAGGGTGGAAAAAGAGAAGGCTTCCTTCTAAGGGTAGGAGTAAAGCCGCGGAAGGATATGGTACCGCAGATCTGCCAATATTATTTAGAATCTCAATTTACATCACATTTGTGCTGAATAATTTTGAGATAAACCAGCCAGATAGATGATGCAGTGGATAAAGTGTTAGGCCTGGAGTCAGGAAGACTCATCTTCCTGAGTTGAAATGTGGCCTCAGACACTTAATAGCTGTGTGACCTCAGGCAAGTCACTTAACCCTGTTTGCCTCAGTTCCTCATCTATAAAATGAGCTGGAGAAGGAAATGGCAAAGCACTCCAATATCTTTGCCAAGAAAACCCCAAATGGCATCATGAAGACTCTGACATAACTGACAAACGAGTGAACAACAACCAAAGATGGTCACTGCTTCATCATATCAAGTGTGATAAATTCAGCCACTAAATTTTTGAAGGAAAACTAAATTCATTTATAAATATATAAATTTTTTTTAGCAAAATAATTGTCCTATAAACAAGTTCATCATAAATTTGAAAGAACATCTCTAATCATGCTGCTGGTTTCTCTGATCAGAAAACAGAACTGGTGTTTTCAAATGGGGAAAAAAAAGTAAGTATTATTATTGTCTAAGTGAATAAGTTACCATGTTAGAGATGAGATCTCTGTCATTGATTTGCCATTTACTTAGATGAATAAACCTAGAAATGATACTTAAATATGTGCTGCAGTTGTCCCTTCTCTAAAATAGTTGTAGACTATGTTCTATATTTGTATGACTTTACACATGTATCCATACGTCCATATATATATATATACATATATATATACACACACACACATATTTTATATATTCTTTCTATATTATAAATCTTTATGCAGCATTCTATATTTGTGTGGGTATGTAAAGATATACAACTACAGATTACATATGTGAGGAAAGACACATTCATCTACTTGAAAAACGAATTACATAATTTCAAGATATGTTATTTATTAATGTCCATAGTCAGAATTTTTCAAATGAATTTAAGGTGAAAAATTGTACATAGGAATTTTTATTTTCCAAGAGATAATTTTCTTGAATAAGAGTCAAACTTTTCCCTGAGGCTCAAGTTTGTGGCTTGTCTGCTCTCTTGCTTCCCTCTTCCTCCTTTCTTTTCTCCTCCAGAAAATTTGCTTATGAGCACTAGGTGAATATGTATATGTTGTGTTAGGCACAGACTAGACACTCAATAAATACTATGTCCTGCCCATCTTTGTATCCCTCTTAATTTCTCGAATAGAGTAACTTCCTGATAAATGTTTTCTGAAGTTAAATATAATTTACATAAATAAAACAAAGTGATCTATATTTGTAGGCGTGTGTGTACTGAGAGAAATATTGAGAACTGTCCTTCTTTAGAAGATTATGGTCCTTCTTGTCGGTGTCCATACAACTATATTGATCAGTTACCTAATGGAGTTGGGGTAAGCTCCTCTCAGAAAACTTGGAGGTAGTTTCTGAGAAAAACAAAGAAAAGAGCCAGTGTTGGGTTCTAAACCACATAAGGACCTGGCGAGTGATGTCTGTGCTGAAAAGTGCTCTATGGTCCATTCCCCTCCCTTCCCCCAATGAGAAAAACATCTTCAAAGAGGGAAAAGGCACCATGGTAGCAATGGAACAAGGAAGAAAGGAAGTGAAAGGTAGATGCTTCTGTAGCAGTGAAAACCATATTGTCAAAGAGCAATAGGTCAGGGAACCATGATCCTCTTTGCCTTCCCAGATATACTTGTGACTCTAGGACTTTATGTCGTGCTTCATCTGCCTTCTCAACCTTGGGCATTCCATTCCTCTACCATACTTTTCTCTTCTTTCACTGGTGAGCTCCTTCTTGTACCTACATTTTGGGGATGGACCCAGGCCAGCCATGCTTCATTCTCCTCCTGGCTGTGCTTTCTGCTTCCCCAGACTTTGGCATCATACTAGTACCTCCGGTGTCTTATTTTCCTCCATTAGAATGTTAACTCCTTGAACACAGAATGTCTTTCGTTTTGCTTTTAGTTGTATCCCCAGTACATAGCACTGTGACCTGCATATAGTAAGTGCTTAATAAATGTTTATTGCCTGCCTGGTACAAAGAAACAATAAAGCACTACAAGAGGAAACCCAGGTATAAAACACCTGTGTGAAACCCAGTGGCAGGATATAAGAGAGTAAAGATATAGGAAGAAGGCAATATAGTCCATTTGGGACATAATAAATTTGAAGTAGCTTTTGGTCTCTGAACATGCGCTATAATTTACTGCCTGCATACCTTTGTTCATAATATTCTTTCTGTTCCTCCATCTTTTCAATTATTGAATTAATATGTTTTTTTAAATGCAAGTCATATCTCTCTAGGAAGTCTCTGATCCTAAACCCTTTACCCACAACCACCTGGTTTTGTAACAGCCTTACCTTAACCTATCAGTTTTCACAGAGTAAGTTTCTAATAAATTTATTACGTAATATCAATCATTATTGTTACCTGTGTGTAAGGCGAAGTGTGGTCTCTCATTTGCTAAAGTATATAGAGCCTTTGGCCTCAGTGCCATAAGGAAAATAAATAAATAAGAGAACTGGCTCTAAGCTGTGATTAATGAGACTTGCTGTTTGAGGTAAAAGGCATTTGGGACCATAACTAAATTTTGTTTGGAGTTTGAATTTGGGTATGGTTGCCTGCATAAGTCAGTGCCTGCATCACATGCCACAAGCTACTCAGAGGGAATGTGATCCTATGCTGTTAAATACCGGTGGAAGTCAACATCTGGTAAAGGCCGAAGGGGCAATCCTAGCTTTAGCTGGGATGGAACCTCTCTGGCAAATTACCCATGAAATTCCTTTGAAAAGGAATGTTTCCCACCTATTCCTGAGTCTAGCTGTGAGGTGGTACTGATACTGCATGGATGGATATCTGTGACTTTACCTGAATTTAAACAGAGCCAAGGATGTTTTATCCTGTCATATTTGGAATGTCATATGTCCCTGCTTATCCCTTCTATAGCAAGTTTCTATGATCAGAGCAAGTAGTCAGTAAAAGATATGAACCATCTTGTTTTGTGGTTAAGAAATGTAAATTAATGCTGAATATACTGAATAATGGTTTTGATGGATTTGGAAAGACATATAGGAAGGTTTGGGGACAAATGAGGGTTTATCCAAGCCCCTCCTGTCTCCAGATAGTTGATATCAGTTTTGAAAAGGTTTAAGTATGTTGAGAGTGTATGAGGAAG
>CM053585.1:416337683-416382434 GCA_028646515.1 Pseudochirops corinnae | reverse complement strand
TTCTAAAATTTTGAGGAAAGCAACAGGATCAGATTGATTCTTCTAAGAACTATATATAGATGTATAAGATTAGCTTTCAAAGATTTCTCTATCATGGAAACTCAAAACTTGAACATGTTTGGTAATAAGATCAAAAATTTGGATTTTTGATGCAATGTTGTAACTGTTTGTGAAACTTTATTGTAATGTTTGTGCCTAGCCCTGTGCGGCTAGAAAACTGAACTTTTTGTGACTCTGTGTAAACCTAGCCTTGCATGGCTAGGAAACTGAACCATCTCTATGCGTCTTTGGTATTAAATCATGCTTCTGTGAGCCCCTGTCAGGCCTGACCAGCTTGTAAACATCACTGCTCCTGAGTGAACATCTGAGCCAAGGGACCTGGAAAAGACAATATCAGATGTAGGCAACATCTCCAAAAGATCCAGATCGGGCCTGCACAGGAACTGCTAAAGCTCTAGCTTATTGCTTTTTATTCTCATTGTGTTACTTTGATCCCCCTTCTGTTAGAAAAGATGTTTTGAAAGCCTTATGTGACAATTTCTAAAGTTTTACAAAGTTTTCAATTGACTATTGCTAAATTGATGTAATGAGTTGTAAAGCAGAACAATGTTTGCTATTCCTATATGAATTTGTAGTTATTCCATGAACTAAGCAAAAGTTAACATTTGTAACTGAGTGTATATGTAAAAGATTCAATTTTTGAAGTATCTCTTTCTTCCAAAGTGAATATAATTAGAGGATAGACAAGCTTTGTGAAACAAGGATGTATGTCTGCTATTCAGTTGTGAGGTTTAAGTCAGAAACCTCTTTTGTTTAAGGTCTACAGTTGTGTTAGTGAAGAATATCTCACAAGGTAACTAGTCTATGTAGCATGGAGAAATATTAAGGACAGTTAAATAGTCTGAGTAATGGATTATACTAGCCCATATTCACTCTACTTCTGGTCATTTTCCTACTTCTTTTGGGCTCTTGTTTGTTTACTCTCTTTGCTAGATTTGTATCTTTTAGGCTCAACGCCCTCCACTTGCAGATGATGGCTCAGGCTGAATATCAACCACTGTAATTACCCAACACCCTTTGGATCTGGTGTCTGCTAAGTTCCGGACATTGGTTGCAGCCCCTTGCCCCTTGACTGATTGACGCCCCCCCCCCCCCACCCCTTTTTGAGACAGGGACAGCACTACAACCTTTTTCAGCATGAAGCAGCTTGGGAAGCTGAGACATTTGTCCCTTGTCCCCAAATTAAATTTACATCTAAAATTAACATGTGTCTTACATGTTAAGGGGGAATGATAAGATCTGGGATGCTTTGTTGTAACATCAGTCTATACCAAGCCTATGCAATTAAGCTGTAAAAGTCACACTTTCCTTCAGCCGTAAAGGCATTAACTTTAACTCTGCCTCTTCCCTGAGCTAGCGGCTTCTCGTGAACACATTGTCCAAGCATTTAATCAACAAATGCTTAGTTTAGAGACCCCATTGTTCTTAGTGGCCAGCTGTACTTAGAAATCTTGAAAAACACTATCAGAGAGATGACTCTCTCCCAAGATGGGACCTCCTGAAATCCCTAATCAGTCTAGCTTCCAGACTTGGCATATCTTGAAACAACCAGGCCTATCCTACCAATAAGCCATAGTTGGACCTACGTCACTCATCCTTGACCAGAAGTTACCTAGTGACGTGGCAAGGCAAAAACCATACCCCTCACTCCCCTCCCCTCTGATTTCTCCCAGTGAATTATGGGCAATGCGTCTGCGCAGTGAATATAGAAAGTGCATGTCCCTTTAAGCCCCAACTCCTCCCTAATCCCTCCCAAACTCTTCCCTAATCCCTCCCAAACTCCACCCTCCACTCACCTGGTTAGCATAAATTAACCCTTCTGCCTTGGTCTGACGGCCTCCCCGCCCTGGATTTTTTAGTGGTTGGACTGCCCGCTTCTTGCGAGATTCTAATAAAGAGAACTTTCTCTACTTTCACCTTGAGCTGTCTCCAAGTAATTGATTTAGGGATCTCTTTATTCCCACATCTGTGTTGCTCTTAAGCTTTTGCTAGACTATGAGCTCCCTGTCTTATTTAATTAAACTTTGCATATCTTCCAGTGTCTATTGCAGTGCTCATATAGCACTTAATAAATATTTGTTGAATGAATCAATACTTTAAAATGCTAAGTTCTGTGCAGTGGATTAACTATGAGCATTATGGGAATCAATAGAACAGGAATGCCATAGGTGGCAGGAATATTCCAAGAAGACTCTATTGAAAAGGTAGTATTCAACCAGACTTTGTAGAGATGCTAAGGATCTGGATGGGTGGGTGGGAAAAGGTAGAGATTCCTGATGAGACAGACCTTGTAGGCAAAGCCCCAAAGGGTCTGTGCAGGGATTTGTGGGACAGCAAGAAGGTTTTGTTAGTGTGGAGAATGTGAGTTTGGAAACATTATGCAGTGCCATGAAAAAAGAATAGACTGTTTGTAGTAGGTGCTTAATAAATGTGTTGAATTGAGTTAATACAGAATGAAATAGGAAGTGAGTAAAAGTTCTGAGTAGGAGAGAAAACATTACTTAAGGAAACTTATTCTGGTAGCTCCAGGTAGGGTGATTTGGAGAGGGGAGATAAATTTATTAGCTAGGATACTGTTAGAATAATCCTGCTTTGAGATGGTAGGGGTTTGGACTAGGGTAGTAGCAGTCTGAATGGAAAGGAAGGTGCCAAATGTTACATCCTTAGTAAAATTAGGAAGACTTACTAATGAATGGATAGAGAGAGCAAAAAAAAAAAAAAAAAAGAAATCAAATAAGTTTATAAGCCTATGTAAATAGGACTATGAAGTCCATTAATGAAAATTCAAAAACCAGGAAGAACACACGTTTACTATTTGTTTTTTTGTTTTAGGTGGGGAAATGAAGTTCATTTATTCCATTTGGGGTGCTCTATTTTTTCAAGTCTTGCTCCACTCCAATTCATTTTCTTTACCTCTGCCAAACTGATTTTCCTAAAACATAAGTCTAACTATGTTACTCCTCTACTCAACATATTCCCTATTACCTCAAGGATGAAATACAAAATATTTTGTTTGGCCTTGGTATCTCTTCATAACCTGGATCTTCTTGCCTTTCCAGTCTTCTTACACTTTATTTCCCTCACCTCTTACTCTCACAATACTTGGCTTCCTTCAGGATTCAGATAAAATGCCATCTTTTTTGGGAGGCCTTTACTAGTCATCTCAACTGGAGAAATTTCCCTGGTAAAGTGACATTCCCTCTATTCTATTGTATCCTGTATGTACCTATTTAATACTCCCTGTTAGAGTGCGAGTTCCTTGAGAGTGAGGATTGTTTATACCTTTCTTTTTAATTTCAGTGTATACACAATACAATATTTATTACAAAGTTTGTGCTTAAAAATGTTTGTTGATTTATTAATTATTGAGCATGAAGTAATAGAAGGATATCCAAGCAAGAAATCCATCAAGTTCTTAGAAATTTGTTTGGAGCTTATGGTGGGGAAAAAAGTAAATAGTTAGGAATATAAATTTTATTTCTTTTCTTCCAAAACACACATACACCTTCACTGTATTCATTTTTTGTAAGTCATTGGGCCTTCACATAATGACAAGAGTTGAAACTGTGGTAATGATTTATTTGCACCAATTAATAAGAAAGCCTTAGACTTCCTGTGTCAATAGTCTAAAAAGTAGGCAAAAAGAAAGATCACTCAAGGGAAGGAGACTTTCCTTACTTAAATAATACTAAATTAAATAGTGCATCAATAAATGATTCCTCTAGTATTCCCTGAAATTGGGATTCTTGTTGATAATAAGCATTCACATACATATACATGCACAAGGAAAAAAGGTTGGCTGTGTATCAGCTATCATAATGAATTGTACTTAAATAATGCTCACAAAGCCATAAAAAGCACATGCATGAAAATGTTAGAATAGAATAAGCCCATCAAATGTTGACTCAGTAACTGTTAAGTCTCTTTTGAATGCACTTAAAAAAAAATAGTCTCCTACTATACTAATGGTAAGGGAAGAAAGAACACAAAGAGGTTTTTAACCCTCTAGTTATGTGAACTTCCCAGACCACCAAAGAAGATGAAAGATTATTTATAATGTCATAGTGATTTATCAGATGGAATTTTGCTTTGTATCAGAGCAAGTAAAATATGAAGAAACAATGAATTTGTCCACCCACTCAACCCTTTAGTTTCAGACTTATCTGAGATCGCCATTTTCTACAGAATAACAATCTACTCACTAACAGAACAAATGAAGTGTGGAGGAGAGGAATCTTTTTTTTTTTTTTTTAAATCTTCGCTAGGGTTTAAAATATGTATTTTTTTAAAAGAAAAGCAAATCTCAATCATATTGTCTTGCTCGAGATTAAACGACTCCAATCAAAGAAACTTTGGCTCCAACGAACCTGCCCAAGTATTGTCAGCCTTTTCCAAGAGTTTTTTGGATAATTTTTGTATAGTAAAGGAGCCATCCTGTGGCAAAGTCCACAGCAGGAAATATTTCTTCTAGGATTTTCCCTCATCATTGGACCCAACTCTTTTAAGCACAGTTATATACCATTGGAGTGAGACAACCCTCAAAACCATATATTCTAAAAGCTTTCAAGGCTTCTATACTCTAAGCTTACCCATAATAGTCTATACGGGGGGTGGGGCAACTGTGGCCTCAAAGCCACATGTGGCCCTCTAGATCCTCAAGTGCAGCCCTTTGACTGAATCTAAACTTCATGGAACAAATTCCCTTAATTAAAGGATCTGTTCTGTAAAACTTGGACTTGGTCAAAAGGCCATATCTAAGGAACTGCAAGCCACATATGACCTCAAGGCTGCAGGTTCCCCGCCTGTGGATATAGTCCTTGAGGACAGGGACTGTTTTGTCTTGTTTTTCTCTTGGTATTTTCACCATGAAAGCATGTAGTCTAGCACTTAATAAATCCTTGTTAGAAAGTTACTATGAAAAATATATGCATATATATTTCATTATAGCATCCAATTTGCTGGCCTAGATTTGGAGGGAGTTAGGTGGTAGAATGAATAGAGTACTGGGCCTAGAATCAGAAAAATACAAATTTAATTCTATCCTAAGACACTTAATATCTGTGTGAGCCTGGGTAAGTCATTTAAGCACTATTTGCCTCAGTTTCCTCTGCTGTAAAATGGAGATAATAATAATATCCTCTATCTCACAGGGCTGATGTGAGGATCAAACGAGATAACATCTGTAAAGTGTTTAAAGGCACAGTGTCAGCAGTCACATAATAGCTGTTATGGAAATGCTTAAACTCTTCCCCCCAAATCTCAGGAAGAATAATTTTAAGGGGTTGACAACACATAGATCTCTGCTTCATTTAATCAGACTGAAGAAACTGAAACCTGTTAATTGATAGCTTATTGTGTCTTGAGAGCAAAGCTAAAGCCCTTAAAACAAAGTTTATAAGTTACTTGCCCTTTTAAGTTCTTCTTATCCACAAAGCATTAACCTACTCAAGGAACAAGGTGATGGTTGGTTCCGGCTTAAATCTATTCCATAAATGTTTAGGAGGGTGACAGATTTTTCCCCACGAATTTCCCTTGTGGATAAGGTCATGATCACTGCCTCACAGGATTAGACACTTTGTAAAAGACAAGGTCGTAGGCACAAATACAAAATTTCCATTCAGTTTCTAATAGGCATAGGAAAAGATCTATGTGTGAAATCTGAAGTCACTGAAACCAATAGTTTATAATATATAAAGTTACCTCTCAAAGGAATTAATAGATATCAGGCCATTCACAGAGGAGGCACATTTGAATCACTTCGGTAATAAATATTGTTGTTTTTGTAGTTGTTTTTCTTGTTTGTCTCAGTTAATGATGTGTTGGGAATGGGGGAAATTTGTGGAAAAGAGGGGAAAAAAGTAGGAAATAGTTCTAATGTAGAGAAGACAGACTTGCCTAGCTAGCTAACATTTGACCAGCTTGGTCAGAATTTTGTCATAGAATCCTGTTGCTTATATTATGGTTGATTTTTTTTTTTTAATGTCTGAGGTCCTTACCAATTCTTAGATTCTGTGTTTCTTTGGTAACCTAAATAAATCATTTATAGGCTACCAGAATCCGATGACAATTGCAGAAAATATTTTGCTAATTTCCAACTAGAATCTAATAATCAACCACTGAGGGAAGGGTACAGGGGGAGGGAAGGTTGAGGTAAAGCATATGGATTAATGTAGAAAAAGCTAAGAGCCCTTCCCATCCCCCAAAGAATAATGGGAAAAATTCACAACCCACAAAGGATGTCTAGTGGGTGGGAGAGTCTGCACATATGTAAACATAAAAATCAGAATTATCATTTGCTGGCAATTGTTCCATAAACATTTGTGGACTTAGTAACTAGACAGCAAACAAATGTATAGTGATGATTTTTTCCCTGTCTTTTTATACAAAATGGAAGTACAAAGTCATTAGATGTCTGTTTCAATTCCAGTGGATCTCACTGCTGAATAAAAATATTTGGTTTTTCTTAAAGTACAATAATGCCAATTCTTTCAATATGCTACAGGCATATTAAGATTGCAGTAAATTCTTGATTATCCATGGTCACGGGAGACAGGGTTAATCCACATATAATCAAAATCTTTGTTTTAGTCCAAACTTTCATTTTCCCCCACCCCCTTACCAAAGCTTTATAAGAACTGCTAACAGTGAACAAACCTGATAAATCTGAGTTTCATTTTTTAGTATCTTTCCTCTCAGGTGGAGATGCAAATGAAAGAAAAAGTAGAAAGAAGTAAAGGCAAAGATTTTGGAAATGGCAAAAAAATAAGCCGGTATTTATCCTTGATGTAACCATAATTTGAATGAAATTCCTTTGGATAAGAAAGCTGTATATGTCTGTAATCAAGTAGACAGCTGACTAATGTCAGATTACACAAATAGGCTGGCCTCCATTCTTAGGTCTACTTCCTGTCCAATTCAAATGATGTATAAGTGTAAGGCATTGTACTAAGCTCTGGGAATATAAAGATGAAATGACATATGTAGTTACTTCCCTCAGTGAGTTTTCAATCTCACATGGAGGGTTAAACATTCATCTAAGTAAGACTATAGGGTATAGTTCTAATATAAATTTTAGGTTGGAGACATCACTTCTATCAGCGTGGAAGGAAAGGATGCTTTATGGAGAAGGTGATACCTGAATTGAGTCTAAAAGGAAGGGAGAGATTTCAAAAGGCAAATAAAAGGGGTAGATCTCCTTCTAAGCACACGGAACAGCATGAACAAATCTCTTTCCTCTCTCCTTATTTGTAAAAGAGTTGATGAATACTTAATTTGTAAAACAATAATGTTTTTAGATAAAAGTGTAAAATGTGTAATATTCTTCTGATAATTTTCCTAAATTTAGCATTGGTGAAATAGTTGTTTGTGGTTGTGGTTTGTCTTTCATTCGGGAAGAGAACCATGACATCAGAAAGGTAATGCCATGACTTAAAAGTGAAATGGGTTTAAGTGAGGGAGCACCATGCAAAGTCACCAACCTCACTTTCTCCTCCAGAGCCATCTGGGTCCAGCAGCAAGACTGGAGGACTTGGTGAAATAGACTTACAAAGTGAAATATAAACTATTAGGAAAATAATAATAGTAGCATTTATATAGTGCTTAAAGGTTTGCAAAATGCTTTTCAAATATTTCATTTTATTGTCACAACAACTCTGGAAGATAGGTGCTATTACCATCTCCATTTTACAGATGAGGAAACTGGAACATCCAAAGTTAAGTGGTTTGCCCCGTGTCACACAGCTAACTAGTGTCTAAGGCTGTGTGAACTCATATCTTCGCGATTCCAAGCCTAGTCACCTCATTGACTGGTTTTGATGGAGATTCCCTTTAAACCAGAAGAAATCATACAGAGGATGAGAAGGTCATGGACCTCATGGGGGAGGTTTTCCTCCTTTTAATTATCTTTAGGCCTGTGGAAATCTATCTGAAAAGGCAATTTGGCATGTCCCATGCGGCTTGTTTTATTGGACAATCCTGAACAAGCCTCCCTACTAGAACGATGTAAAGAACACAAGACTCTCTGTTTGAAAACATGCACAGCTTTTCCAGGCTTGGAAATTAAACCATAAAAAGTTTACTAAAAAAAAAAAACCAACCACCTTTAAAAAGCTCTACAAAAAGCTCACACCATAAATGCTCCCCACCAAGCGTGGGCACTTGCTAGCTGCAAGTAGTGGCACTGTGACAAATGTAGCAAAACAGAAAGCAGACTATACTAAGAGAAAGAAAAAGTCTTCTACTGGCCATCTGTGAAAATAAGGCATGTAGCCATTAAATGCAGAGGCTGTAAATATACACAAACTCCATGAAGCAAATGGCAAAAAAGGACGAAACTTAAAGCTCAAACAATTCAAAATGTTTAATGTATAGTTAGCACTGCTGGATGAAAACAGCTCTGATCTTTGCAGTCTGCAAACTCGGCATGTATTTCAATTAAATGCAAAAAAAGAATAAAAGAGAAGAGAAAAGGAAAGGCAAAGAAAAGGAAAAAGAAAGGAAAGGAAAGAAAAGAGAAGAAAAAAAGGAAAGCCAAGAGCCACCTGGAACAAGAGGCTAGAATCAGTCTGTACTTGCTTTCTGGAAACAAACGGCCCCTTTAACTTGCAAAATCCCATCGAGAACATGGACTGGAATTATTGAAAAGGCTGACACATAGAGTGACGGATGTGTGATGACATAATACCTATTTGCTTTTTTGTCCTGGTCTTTGAAAACTGGCTGCTCTCTGCTGATAATATTCACTAAGGGGCTTTCCCCTCCTCCCCTGTCCCACAAGAAGAGTTCCCCAGCTTAGACACTCAGCTGAATCACAGAATTAAGGTTTTATGAATGAAAAACAAAAGAAAAGAAAACCTAAGGATCAAATGCCAATTATTGTGTAAAAGGCTGATCCAAATTGTCTAATAATCAATTGTCTCGAAAACATCCCATTTTCATACTGTATAATAATTCTTCAAAGCAGAGAGGTGCCTGCACTCAAAAGGTAAAATACTGCAGTTTAGGCTTCAAGTATGTCTTCTGTTCCAAAAACAAAGCTTAAATACCCTGTGTAAATGGATGTATTTAAAGTGAAAACCATACACATATAAATACATAGTTTTGAAAAGAGAAAATATTCATCACTAATGCTGTCACAATTTTTCTAGTCCAGTTTTGATAACATTTTAGAGGGGGAACACTTTAACTTCCATAAAACAATTTTACATAAAGCTCTAGCTATTGCCAAATACCACAATGACCTCACTTTTGCAAACTGACTCACATTTTAGCCCCCATCCTCCCTTGTTTCCCTGCTCAAGATCTGCTTATTCAATCTTTAAAGCATAAATTACAGATCCATTTTAACTAAAATTTTAACTAAACCCACCCAAAATAAACAAATCAGTGTTCATAACATCCTTCACTAAATGGT
The DNA here is from genome assembly GCA_028646515.1 of Pseudochirops corinnae. Classification (NCBI taxonomy): domain Eukaryota; kingdom Metazoa; phylum Chordata; class Mammalia; order Diprotodontia; family Pseudocheiridae; genus Pseudochirops; species Pseudochirops corinnae. The sequence goes on along the minus strand of CM053585.1, from coordinate 416,372,962 downwards.
TTTAACTTCTACATCTGACTGTTCCAAAACAGAATTTGAATTCAGATTCACATGCCTACCATTCATCTGGAAAGGAAAGCATGAGTGTGAAGGCCATAGCTGGGCGAGATAGACTGCTTCAGATTTTGAAGACTTAACTCCCCTAGTCCAGTCCATCAGGTGACTAGTGAAGCATCAGAAAAGAATGACTGATGTAAAATTATTACAGGGCTGCCACCCAATACACTTCCATTTGTAACTAATACTGGAACAAATGTACTTTTTTTCATTATTAAACATCCACCTTAAGTCAACACTGGGGTTGCAGGTGACAGGAGACAAAAGGTGGTGATGGGAAATAAGAAACTCAGAATTTCATATAGCAACAAAATAAAATAAGGTATAACTTCTAGTTTAACACACAATCTCTGTCCTTAAGGACACTGCTGGATAAGGCACCCCCTAGAGAAACTAGCGGTCATTCTCCAAGCTGCCATTTGTCTCTATGTGTATTTCCTACTAATTTTTGAGGAGCTGATGGCATACTATAGAACATTAAAGTGAGATAAAGAACTCTTACACAGATGTTGCTATGTAAAGTTATGGATGAATGAGTTCATTGTGTGTGTGAATATGTATATAAATTGATATAAGAATTATGTATATCAAAATATGCATACACAATTTTTTTTTGCAATAATAAATTTGTAAGTAGTTCTCACTTTTTTGCATGGCATACATAAAAATGAGTTTGCATATAGATACTTTCATAATATTATTCTTTAATATGAATATGCTTATATAAACATATTTATAATGTATAAAATAGTAGAAGCATTTGTATATTTAAAGGTAGAAGGGTATTTAGAACATTTTGAAAACTTTTCTAAAATTGGTTAGATGCAAACCTGCCTGTGGTGGTCATATCTGAAGGGAGAAATAGAAGTACAATTCTGAAAATCTCTTTTATCCAAATGTTTCTACATTTTGTTCCTGTGTTCTGGGCTCTGCACCCCTGAGTTTGAAAATAGGTAAAAGATCAGATGTGTGGATATGAGTGTGTATATACACATGATTGATAGGCATCAATGAATTAATTTTACAAATATAAGATAGATGAAATATGGTTACATACAACAACTGTTCTGAATTAGCAGGAAGCTCAATTTGGCCTGTCCTGTGAGGGGCATTGCTTCCAGGAATTAAAAGGTGAGGGTCCCACTGTACTCTACCCTCATCAGACCTCATCTGTAGTACTGTGTTCAGTTCTAGGCACTACAGTTTAAGAACACTGCTAAACTGAAGAGTGTCTAGGAGTTCAACCAGGATCATGAAGGGCCTTGAGTCCATATCATATGAAGATCTGTTGAAGAAACTAGGCATGTTTAACCCAGAGGAGAGAAGAATTAGGGGTAGGCAAGGGCATGATTACTGTCTCCAAGTATTTGAATGCCTGTCATGTGGAGAATGGATTAGTCTTTTTTCTGTTTGGCCCCACAGGCCCAAACCAGGAGAAATGGGCTGCAAAGAGGCAAGTTTAAACTTGATGCCAGGAAAAGTTTCCTAATAAATAGAGCTATTCCCAAGTAGAATGATTCCCTTTCATTGAAAGTTTTAAAGCAGAGGCTAACAGCCACTTCTCATGTATGTTACAGTGGAGATTCCTTTTTTGTATGAGTTGGATGCCGAAGTCCCTCTCAACTCTTATGTAGCTACTTGCATGATTAAACATATAACATGTGGATTGAAATGTATCAGACAGTGATTTTAAATTTTTTTCCAGAAGAAATAACTTTCTTCTTTTTCCTACCTGATGGGCTTGCTTATTCCCTCTGGATGCAAATCTGCAATCTCAGAGCAATGTGGTAAAAGGTAACAATACCTGAATGCACAATCAAGCTGCAATTACCTATAGATGACAATTATAAATTAGACTGTGTCCCAGAGTTTCCAAGAAATCTGATATACAACAGTTCTTGGGTATGTTGAAACACTTTCTAGAAAAGTAAAATAATAAGGAATCTTTGAATCCACAATTAAAATGTATTTTTTGTAAAAATGAATTTCATTATGTATTTTGATCTATATTATTGAAAAGCAAGGTTTTCTGCATTCATTCAGATTGTGTTTATTCAGCCCAATTACTGCTTTTGAAACTAAACCCTCTTAACTGGGACAACACCGTTATTTATATGAAATGTTGCATTTGCAACATTCATCCTGATGGTTTAATCGTTGATTTCTTATTAATTTTCCCATTTCAGAATAACTGCACAAAGTAATTCCTTTGTCATATACTATTATTATTACAATAAAAAAGTTCATATTGTTTTCTCAAGTATGCAAGACTTCTATAACCTTATCCAGTTAGCAAGAACGTGGGGCACAAAAGAGTCTGTGCAGCCTGCCACATGAGTCTAGTAGAGGGAGCAGGCAAACATATGCCCTCCATTATCTGTGCTAATGATATGGATAATATAGGGTGGTGATAATTCATAAATCATTTATATTTTAACATGGATGTATCTGATGTTCTGGAAGTTCACATTTCAAGAGAATGGTGAAAATATTCTGTGAAGACCTAAGAAAGCTAGAAATGATGCAGCTTCTCAATTCTGTCTCCTTTCTATGATTATTGAGTTTTCCATTTTAGCTTGGAAATCACTCTTTATACTCTGAAGTTATCCTGAATTGAGCTTTTTTTCTCTCTCATCTTATCATTTTCCTGGGTTGTAGAAATTATCTTGGTTTAAAAAAAAAATCAAAGGTTGTCCTCAGAAGATGTAGGTTCCATGGGAAAGGAAAATTAATAGTGTCATACAATAGGGTTCTAGTAAATTGTGGCCAACCTTGCCTTTAGGAAGATCTGGGTTCACTTCCTGCTTCTCAAACATACAAGCTATTTGACAATGGCTAAGTCATTGAACTTCTCAATGACTCAAGCAACTTTCTAAGAACCTAAATTACAGACAGACTGCCCATCTGAATGGAGAGGGGAAGTATTTCTACGCTTGGGCTTATTTATGCTAACACAATCACAGGTTCAAGCCCCTTGTCTTCAGTTCCTGCTCCCATCCTCCCACTTTGCAAGGAAATAATCTATACTCATCATGTACTGTGCTTAATTCAGTAGATAATATTAAATCAAGAGTTGCCAGAGACAAAAACCATCATGTTCATAGTCTGGTTAAGGGTTCAGGTAACTAACTATTAAATTCTAAAGGGAAGAATTTAGGAAGAGACCTCACCATGTGATTCACAGCCTGCATGTTAATGTTTCTATGTATGGAAGCATTAGCACACTAACCTACTTCTCCCCAGAAATATAGCTCTTCTACTATGATTAGTAAGATGGGCATTCTCTGTTAAATTCTTTTCTGTATATAAGCACACATGGACTCTGACACAGAATTCCAACATTTTTAAAAATCTCTGAAAAGTCTCAATGATAATTTTGATCATTAAAAATATTGTGAATTAAACAGTTATGTCTTATTCCCAAAGACAGGCCAGGACCAGCCTGATAACTGAGGCTATATAGAAAGAGAGCCTAATGAAAGAGAGCTCAAGGAAGACTTATAGAAACTTCTTCACGGGTAACAGCCTCAGTACTTCTAGTGCTGCTCAAGGCTATTGAAGATAGAAATGAAGGACAGGCCACAGAAACTTGAACTCAGAACATACCTGAAAATACAATATAACTTTAAAAACCACATTTATGGGAAGGAGGATGGATACATGCCTAAGAACGCAGTCCAAAGTCAGCCAGTAAATTTTTTTTGGCAGATAGTATATTGAAAAGAAGATTTTAAAGCTGTTTCCTTTGACAAGAGGAAGAGAAGTGACATACGATTGTTTTATATAATAAAGTGCTAATCAGAGGAGGAAAACATAAGCTATTATTTTAGATGGGGGTGGAAGGAAAGAAGAAGAAATTAGTTTACCCCCATAATGGGCAAGTAACAGAATAAAACGAATGCAGATGGTTCCACTCCTGTTACTTAATCAAAAGGCTGTGCAGAGTCACTGGAGCCGGCATAAAGTCATGTGTTAGAACAACAGCTGATTTGTATTAAAGAAGATTAACTTCCAGTGCCATGGTGGAGGGCCCAGGATTATTTTATGTACTTCCATTGCCTTACAAGCCGTCAACACAATTACTGCCCTCCGATGTGAATGACTGATCTGTAACCACAGTTAAACAGCATGTTGCTTAGGGGCCTAGGCGCTTCACGAAGATGAATTTCCATACCATCAAAGTGCTTTTAATGGGCTCCCCAATCCAACCACAAGGTCTGCTTTGCAAGTATATAGAACTCAGGATGAAGGCTTCCTGTCCAAAAGGATTTGGTCGGTTGTCACTTGACAATTCCCAGCCAGCACAGGGGAGGAGAAGGGGGGAGATAGGTAGAGTTGTCTCTGCTTTGGAGGATTAAAAAAAAAAAAAGGGTACAGATGCTTTGTGAATGCAACCAACTGCTGTATCCACAGCTGAATTCAATGCGCTTAACAAATAACGGCAATTTAGCTATGCTTGCGAGGAATAGCTTGAGTCACTTTGCATTAGCATCTGGCTGAGTGTTAAACTCATTTCTACATGGGGAGCAGAGAAAAGGAATTTCTGTTCAAGCATCCTTTCAAGAATGTTTAAATATTTGAACATAAATTCCTTTATGCTTGTGATCATTTCTTATAGCTGACACTTTCCTTTTCCCCTTCCCTTCTGGTATTCTCCTATGTTAAACAGCATCAAGTCCCTATGCCACTCCTCTTTATGTTTTAGGTACTGCCACACATGGAGTGATACAGTGACCCCTGCTTTAATCTCTTCCCTAAGGAGTGAATAAAATTGGAACTGCTTCTATGTCCTTGACACCCATATAAGGATTGGTGAAAAAAATACATCAGCGATAGAATCATACATACAATTCACATTCTTAATGTAGTCTGCTGGCTTCTCAGAGCTTATTGATCAAACTCCATATAAAACCTAGGGAAACTGGAAAGCTATCCAAATTAGCAATCTGCTCATTCTGGACAATACTGTTTGATTCATAAGCTTCCCATGATGATTAACTTTCAAGTTAGTGCTAAGTAGCTGATCATTTTTTTTTACTCTTATTGACTTGGTAAACTATCTGCCTATATAACAAAAAAAATCAATTCAACATAAGTCAAATAACACCAGATTATAGACAAATATAATTTTTAATATTGTGGAGCAATATCTTATGGTAATACTCAGGAAGGAAAGCAACTCTCTGCCTAGAAAATGGCTTTATTAACAACCTAAAGCTAATTCAGAGCTACAGAATAGTAGACTCAACAACTCTAATTTTGAAGTTCTGCAAAAATTATGTGGTGTTCTTGCAAATGATTATGTCTCCCAGTTTCATACTCATCTAAGATAACTCGACAGGTCTCTACTGGAGAAATACAACATCATACATGACAACCTCACAAGCCTAGATGCCTGGAAGATGAGCTTGTATATCATCAGCTCATAGCTTATGCTACTTAAAGAGGCTTCAGCATTTTAAAATCCTGCTCAATCCACACACAAGCCACGTGAACATTTCCATAAAGTAACATCTTTACACAGGCCCACATATTTCAAAGACAATCTAATTTTGCTGTAATTCATATTGACACATGAAACAGAGAATTAGTTGTTACCAATTGTCAAGCATCTAGGGAAGGATTTAAGTATCATTTAATTCTTCACTGAGACTTGGTGAATCTTATTTCAGGGAGTATAGGGTGGGAGCGTAGGTTCCATAAAGATGGAGGGAAAGGAAGAGTAGGATTACTATGAAGAAAGTGAGTTTATGAAGAGATGCTAAGAAAAAAAAAACTTAAAGTGTCTGTATACATGTGTGTATGTATATAAATATACATGTCATGTTCATGTAGTATATAAGTTTAGGAGCTAACCTTTTCTGTTCTGCAGTTATTGAGGCCCAGACTATTCACAACAGCCACCTTCCCATCAAGCACCTGTTGTTCCCTCCGAAGTTGCTCCTTCATCTGTCGAGCTTCTTGGATTGCCTTGGTAACAGCATCATGGTCATTTAAATAACCTGACACGACAGAAGAAAGTGCATCATTTTATACAGTTAAGGATAAAATCATTTGCCCTGTAAAAACTCCTTCATATTTTCTTTAAGCATTTAATTAATTAAAGGAAAAAGCCAGTGAAAATACCACACATATCAGCAATGGCAATGATGACAGAACATCTGAATGAAACTGGGGGGGAAAAAAAGTTGTTTTTTAAAAGGTTGTTTCTAAGTATCTAGATGCTTGGCATCAAAAAAGAGATTTCGAACTACATTTTTATCTGAATGTTTGACATCGCCTTTGCTTTGCAATTAAGCTTTTCTAATAAAATTGACAGTTGTATGAGAACCCTAGGAAACATGTACTGATAACACTCCAATACCTGATTTAATTTCAACATTCGCTTAATATTAGACAGACAACTTGTGGCTTTTGGACAGCAGGACTGAATTTTCTAGGGACAGAGAGAATAGATCTTGAACCCACTGAAAAAAGGTCATTTCTCCCCTAAACCTAGATATATTAAAATAAACTACAGGTGGCTAGTGTTTTGTTGTGGATATAAAACTCATAATGGTTGAGATAATAAATCTCATGCTATGAATGTTACCAAGTGATTGTCATTAAGTGTTTAGTAAGAAATTGTGGCTATCATAACTATGTTACACTTAATTCATGCTGCTAATAAAAGGTCAGATGTCTAATTTAAGGTTGCTGCTCCACAGTCTAAAATTTAGACAATATATTGCTGAATTATTTCTTTTGAAACATAGACATCAGAAGCACATCTACTACTTAATTTAAAATGTGACACTTTGTCATCGTTTTCTTTAGTGTAGATTATACTTATTATAATCTGCAAGTGATTCATAGGATGGAATTCTGATAGGAGACTTTAAGTCCTTGTCTATTTTTCAAATATTCTAAGGGAAGCTAATATCTATCATCCCTCTCTCTCTCTCTCTCTCTCTCTCTCTCTCTCTCTCTCTCTCTCTATCTTTTAACTAGGGCATAAAAATGGCATAAAATGAATCTATAATATGAAATTGCCCAGAAAAGGGACTTGTTTGTGACATGAGGCTAAATCTAACCAGATCCATTGGTGAATTGTGACAGATGGAGGGACTGTGAGACAGAAGGCAGGCACTAATCACACATAAAATGACCGGCTTGCCTCAACATGTTCCATGGATTCCAGCAAACTTTACACCCTAATCCATTTTTAGAACAAAAAACATCTGGGCCATAAATCCTCTAATCTGCCAAAACACGCTATTAAATCCCATGATTTGTTGAAAAACACTAAGATTAAAGAAAGGAAATATAAAATGGCTAACTGCCGTGTTAGGAAAGTGTTATTAATACTCTTTCTTTGTCTCAATTATGAATGTTCTGTTCCTAAAGAGCCTCATCTAATCATGTCAGATTACAATACACATCCTCGTTGTATTGCTAGAGACTCTTCTATCTGATCTGCTGATTGCCAAAAAATGCAGAATATTATCTTGCTGCTTAAAACATTTCTATTGAAGAAACTGATGTCAGATTAGTTCACTGCTTCACTGCTTGAAGGTTTCTAAATGATCCATGTTTTTTATTATGCGCAGACTGGACCTGGTGTTCTGATCTCCCTTAATGGTTGAAAGAAAAGTTTCAGATGGGGGATGGGAAAAAGATCTAGAGGGTCTAATAAGTATCCTGCTGAAAACACTGACATTATTTCTAGAAATAATTTAATCCTTAACTCCTTGTAATGAGAAAAAAACTGGCAACAACACTTTAACTGGGTTTAAAAAAATGTTTAAATTTAAATCTACTATTAAAAGATAGTTGTGTTTAATATTTTATAATTCTTACCCTCTTTACTCTATCCTCCCTAACAGCCTAAATCTCATTCTTGAAACATGACTAGGCAATCTAATTGAAAAAAACCAACAACAATACTAGAGCTCATAAAAATCAGTGATTGTCTTAGAAAACGGTTCAATTAATAAGTTCTAAGGTTTGCCTCATAATTTCACCTATTAACCTGAGTTTGCCTACCAACTTAAAAGAATGATATTCTGTGAACTACTTGCTTTCTACAGAATACAAATATACTTGAAAAGGTTTGGCACAAAGCAGTGAATAAAAGCATGAACTCCTTATGTTTTTCAGTGGCTGCCAAGATGCCAGTGTGCAAGAAAAATGATTAATATAGATGCAAAGAGAATTTAGATTATTATGGAGGGGGTGAACTATTGACAGGAAATAGAACTCAAATAAATAAAATGAAATCTGAAGTATATGTGTATATATTTCTAATTTGGTGTGTGAAAAAGAAAAAAATAAGTTTCCAGTTTAAAATAAACATTCTTGGGTTTGGAGACTTAGATTTTAATTAATATACTATATGAAACCCTGACATTTGTGACTTTCTGTGTTAAATTGGAGAATTACTTAGAAACTGGGCAGTTCAATCTAAAAAAGATTTTATTCAGGATTTTTGGTTATTATATGTTTGCCTGTCACTATCATATTTCTGCACTGAAGTTAAATATGTGTGCTTTGTTAAAGACTTACTGACCAATGATGTAGTCATATTTTCTTAGTATATTTAGTTTACATATATATACATTTTTACTGCAAGGGATGTATTTACCTAACTAATATTACAATATCTGCATATTGTGATCACTATAAAGATTTTATATATGTGTGTGTGTGTGTGTGTGTGTGTATTACTGTTGTCTATTGAGGTTGGTCAGCTATCATAACATGTAAGAAAAAGATAACAGATATGGCAAATGATGTGCAATAAATATTAATTTTCACAAAAATTTTAGGTCAATGATAATGGTCCAAATGCCTTGTGCCCAAATAAACCTCTATTTAAATTTCCAAAACCTTTTGTACAAGTGAAGAAATTTCACTATATTCTTTCCCATATTTACATCCGAACATTACACTTCTTATGTCAAATTGTGAAAAAATGAGAAACATCATTTCTCAGGAATAGAGTTAATGTTTTCCCCATTTCATATCAGTATATTTGATTTGTTTTACAACTTGTTAAAAGCAGTGGACTTACATCATAGAGGGGCAGCTAGGTTTCTCAGGGTTTAGAGTTCCAGGTCTAAAGTCAGGAAGATTCACCTTCCTGAGTTCAAATATGGCCTCAGAAACTTAGTAGCTGATTCTGGACAAATCACTGAACCCTGTTTGCCTCAGTTTCCTCATTTGTAAAATGACTTGGAGAAGGAAATGGCAAACCACTCCAGTATCTTGCCAAGAAAACCCCAAACAGAGTCACCAAGAGTTTGACATAACTAAAACAACTAAGCAACAACAACATCATATTATAGGATTATAGATTTATAGCTGAGGGGCAACTTAATAGGCCAACCCTCTCATTAAATTTACAGGCGAGGAAACTAAAGCACAATGAGATGGCTTTTTTAGGGAAACAGTAAGTGTCTTGGGCAGGATTTGAACTCAGATTTCCTGACTAACCACAGACTATTCTGTACATCAAGCTGTCTTTAGATACCATTTTGTCAGTGGGTCTCTAGCACATTGTTCTAGATACTGTGAGATACTCTACTGTAAAACTTTAGGGTGGTAGGTCAGTCTTAATGTACCAAATTTCATAGACAAGAGAGCTGGGAATGGGATAAATTAATTCAGATTCTATACTCACCAATAAACTATGGCCAAATACAAAGAACTGGGCTGAGAAACTGGAGACTTGTTTTGTAGGCCTAACTTTAACACTTCTCAAGGATCAACATCTCAGCCACAGGTTCTGAAACCATCTTTCACCCTTCTACGAAATTCACATTTCTTAAGGACTCTACTTTTGAGCAGCTTATCCATTTGTACACCATTTTAAACCACTACTTCTTATGTTTTACAAAGTAACATTGTTCTGCAACGTCAAAAAAATCACTTTCTATACTTCTAGTTAGCAGATATATAGCAAAGAGCCCCATGCCATTAATGATAACTTAAGTATGTTATCTTTTGGTCCAGTTTTCCATGGTTTATTAATGGTCTAACACATTAATTCTTCTTTCAAGAGTGACCTTTACAGCTCCATTAATCCTCACAGCTTTTATCCAGCTACATTATTACTCATTACAGGTACATACAGCTTTTCAACATCTGCATTTTGTTGAAAGGAGAAAAGCAAATTGTAAAGGTCTAAAATCTATGAAAAAATGAGATGTGGGTGGGGAAAAGATTTTTCATGGAAAACCAAGAGGAATTTTACTACTGAAAAATACCAGTTAAATGCTAAATATATAGTAATAGACACTATTCATTATTCCCAGGAACAATTTTTAAACATGACAGACGGTTAAGTGAAAAAAAAATTGATAATAAAAATGCAAATATATTATTTACCCAGCTAGTTAAATAATGTAGTTCTAATAAAATCACTTAGTAAGTCACAAGCTAAACAATGTGGTATTTATAACTCAGTTACATATTTGATAGACTTAGGTCATTCATATATGCCAAATAAAATATTTTCCCCCTTTGGGCACTTTTATTTTAGAATCTTTGGACACTAAAATAAGCCTTTTCCTCATTACCAATTAGAATATTCACTACTCATTGTTAGATCTGAACAAAAGAATTTGTGTTGTTCAGTTGTTTTTCAGTGATCTCTGACTCTCTGTGACCCTATTTGGGTTTGTTTGTTTTTTTTTTTTTGTGGGGGGGGGAAGATACTAGAGTGGTTTGCCAGGTCCTTCTCTAGCTCATTTACAAATGAGGACACTGAGGCTAATTGGGTTAAGTGACTTACCCAGGGTCACACAACTCGTAGGTGTCTGAGGCCAGATCTGAACTCAGAGAGATAAGTCTTCCTGACTCCAGGTCCAAGCACTCTATACCCAATATACTACCTAACTACCGCAAACAAAAGAATACATAATGCTAAAAATATGTCTGGAGTTAAATCTCAACCACAGTTATTAAACACTATATGCAAATGTATACTTTGTTTTAAATGAATAATATTGTGTTATGTAATACAATATGATGAAAAAGAGCCCGGACTAATGAGTGAATGGATACAGCTATAGTCAGCAAGACCTCATTTCAAGTCCTACCTCTGAGATATGAAATGTGTGGTGATGAGTTTCACTGCTGAGGCAATTCTTTAAGACTGTAAGTTATAGATTAAGTGTGTTGTTGATTTAGTCTTTGGAGGGAGTTTCTGTATTTCCTCATATAGGTGAAATTATAGGTCTAGATACTTCTCCCATTCTCCCTAAAAGGCAGCAGCAATCAAGTTGGCTGGAGCATCTTAAAAGTCTGACCATGTATGTCTGCAATTTATGCACTAGAATGACAGTTGTGAAGGTCAGAAGATAAGAATCATGTATGGCTTTAACCTGGAAATGATAAAGCAAAATCCAGACAGAACTGGATCATCAGTGTACATCAGTGACATCATATGGTGGTTATTTACCATGGCAGATAGATTTTATCTTTACATACACTTCATTGTAGGGATATGCATGTTACAAAAATAGAAAATTCAGCAAAGAAGGTAGTAATGAAATAGGCTATGCACTAAGTCTTCTGGAAGGATGAGTCGGTCCTAGCCTGATGTCTGTTGTTTTGGCTTCTAAATAATTCACATGCTACAGCCACTACCTCTTATAGCTAACAGTTATGTATTGTGTTAGCTTTTCTCATTTGATTATCATGGCAACTTTGTGAATTCAGTGTTACTATTATGTCCATTTTATAGATGAAGAAATTGAAGTTGATCAGATTAAATGATCACATAGCTGAGGTAGGGTTCGAACTTAGGTCTTCCTGACTTTAAATCCTGCTCTCTACTATAAAGAGAGAATATGCAATCAATCTACTCTTCATGACTAAGAGCAATTAATAAACAGATTCTTTAATGGGGCTTCATATCTTTAGTTTCAGTTTAAAATTAGTTATGTGGTTTAAACTGACTACATAGTTCATTGAACTACACTGAATTTGCATTGCATTGAATCAGAATCATATATCGAACACAAACACATATAGAACACCAGCTATAAAATTAAAAAAAAGAAAAGAAAATTAACTTACCTATTGTGCTAACTCTAGCTGATGGACTGGCTAATGCTGCTGGGACAGAGGCTTTAAGAGAGCTTGTCCCACTGTTTATTCTCAGAGCTGGCATATGGGGAGAGGTGGGTGATGTGGGTGATTTCCCATCAGAGGTCTTGGGTTTAGCAGACAAGTTCAGTGGTTGTGCCACTTCATCCTGCAGTAATTGACAGAACATAAACTATGATAAGATCTCAAGCATCTAGAGAAATACAAGTATGTAGCCCAATATTATTGTCTCATCACACATCTATCAATTAGTGATCTTTATTGCTTATATACCGCATGGAATTTAAGTTTGGTGTCATGACTATATATAGGTAGGATATCAAAATGATAGTTACAACCTATTCTGTGACATTATAACTATTATTATCTTTAGTAACAGTAATCAATCAATAATAATTTATTAAATAAGTACCACTTGCTACATATTGAGCTAGGTGCTGATGATAAAAATCCAAAAGTCATACAGCCACAGTCCTCAAGGAGCTTATTATATTTTACTGTTACAATGTATTCTAATGATAATAGTACTTTTCATTTATATAGCCCTTCATAATATGTTGACAGACACTATGTCATTTGAACCATACCACAACTCCAGGAAGGTATCATTAGCCTCATTTACAAATGAGCAAATTGAGGCTTTTGTAGGTTAAGTGACTTGCCTAATTTTTTTTCCACTATATTTTCTTTCATTAAATATTTCCTAATTACAAATAAAAAATTTTAACATTTTTAAACATTTTTTTGAATTCTAAATTCTTTCCTGCCTTCTTGACCCTCCCCCACCCTTGAGAATGTAAGCAATAAGATAGCAATTGTACATGTAAAGTCATTGCCTAATAAATATATTAGAGAAAGTCAGTGGCAGAGCTGCAACTAGAACTGAAATACCTAGACTTCCAGTTTAATCCTTTTCTACTGTTCCATGCTACCTTTGAATGTATGAGAAAGTATAATGAAACATACATACAGCTAACCAGGAGATGTTATGTAATGTAGGAGAGATATGCTTTATCATTTTTGTGTGTGCGTGTATTTATATGTTCATATAAAAATCATTGCCCTCAGTCCCCTAACAAACACAAGAAACCTTTGCCAAGGTTTAAAAACATCAGGTAATCTTTTCCCCCAGATTTCAAAGAATTGCCTCTGGATTTGACCCAGACTAAAACCAACTAAATGTCATATAGGAAATTATCTTTTAATTATTATACTATTAATCCATCCAGAGACAGAAATCCTTTTTGTTTTCCAAAATCTTAGAGTACCTATATATGATAGGATATATAGTATAGGATGAATTCATACCATATGACAGTCAGTTAAAGGAACTGGAGAATACCTGTGTATAAGTAACCGCTGACATAAAATATATAAAGACTAATAGAATTATATGTAGTTGGATTCTGTATCTAAAACAGACTGATTTAAGCATAGCAAGGGTTCCTAGATGTGTATGATACATTACACAATGGCAATGGAAAATTGAGCATGACTAGTTCAGAAATTTTGGTAATGTTCAATTCTGGTGTGATATGTTGGCATTAGAATACATTAGAATATGTCTATCTTAATGAACATCCAACTTCATATTTGGCTCATTCATGGGTTTCTCTGGTGTAATTGACACTGGTTGCATAAAGACTACATAGCTTCATTTTAAGATCTGTCATTTTTGTTGTAAAACTTTTATTTTAACTACCCTTTCTCATATCCTGACCTATAAAATTGGATTCAATGTATAAAACCTCTTTTTGAAATAATGTTTGAACAAAGCACTTTACAGCATATAGGTAGATATTGTAAAAATATGTTTTAGCTTTGATATGAAATAATTTCCAAAAACCCTAGAAACAGAATTTCATATTTGGAAGTGGGCTAGTGGCTACATAGGCCAATCCATATCCCAAAAAGATTCTTTACCATGATATATCTGAGAAGTGGAAGGCCAGGCTCTGCCTTCAGTAAAAGGGAACTCACTACTTCTGGAGGGACCTCATTTCACTTTTAGATAGTTCTAATAATTAAGAAATACAAAAAAAATTTGCTGCTTTGAAATTCAAAACAAATAAAATCCCTCTTCTTCATGACAGTCTTTCATGTATTGGAAGACAACTATCATGGATTGAAAAGCATGTAGGAAAGAGTAGGGTGTAAGAAGACTGCAAAGCTAGGAAAGAGTAGGTTATGAAGGACTTAGAATGTCAAACAGAGCATTTTGTATTTGCTCCTGGAAGAGGCAGTGACATGATCTTTGTTTTAGGAAAAGCACTTTAGTGGCTGAATGGGAAGATGGATTGGAGTGAGGAGTAAAAACAGAGAAGGCTTATGGTAAGAGTAGCTCAGGGTTCAGGTTTGACAAGGCATGTAAGGTGACAAGGTATTTAAGTATAGGGTTGAAATGATTACCCCAAAAAACAAGGTTAGTAAGTGAAATAAATGAAGCCTATACAAATAAAGAGGCCAGAAGCAAAATCGAAAAGTAGATAAAAGAAGAATGAGGAGCAATGAGAAATGGAAGAATAAGAGGTATAGTCAAAGGGCTGCTTTATTATGAAAGCAGACTAGTTAAGGGTGATGATGAGAAAAAGGATATGAGTATCCCTGCATGTGACTGAGATGTGATAAAGCTCTAAGTCCTGGGACTTGAAGAGATAGATAAACTGGGATACTAGTGTGGAGGAACATCAACATGAAATTTGATGTCTTCAAGTGTAGAGTTAGGGGGAGGGACGGATAGAAGACTGAATCAGGTACTATACCACAAGAGAAAGAAGGAAGAATGACCTGGGAGTCAGTAGATAACTGTTACGAGACTTTGAAGGTTTATATGGAATGAAATTCAAGAGAGGAGATGATAGCAAAAAGAGGTTCTGGAAGTGGCTGTGGGAAGCAAGCTGTATGCTTACTCTGTCTTCTGGTACAGTGTGTTAAAGAATATCAGATAAGGTAATCCAGTACTATAGAAGACATCTAGGCACAGAATGTCTTATGAGGGAAGCCAGATCCCCATCAGCACCAGAAGATAAAAAGAGCACAGGAACAAAAGGTCCAAGATAAAGAGAAATTGTCAGAAATAGAATGAAGGTTCCAAAGGGCACAATGCAAAGGGAAGGCAGTTCTAGACAGGAATACAGTAGGAGTAGGACTAGGTGTCTGGGAATGAGAGAATAGGGAGCAGTGAAGGGGATGGCTTTATTTAAGAAACTGTCATTCTATATTAACAAGTTTAAAAGAAGAAATCAAAGTTTGCTAGCCACCAGATGGTCTTCTGGTATATTCTAAGGCTACTATCATAAGAATCCAGTGAAAAGCTGAATGGAGCATCAGTTTTCTTTCAAACAGAGAAGAATGAAAGGGGTCTTCCCTAGGTGATATATTGACAACAACGTATCAGGTATTTAAGTAGAAATATAATAAAAATTTGTGTTCATTACCCAAATAAAAGGAACATCACGGGGAATAATCTGATTTAAAAGTCCTCAAAATCATTACTGGATAGTAAATAAATACATATAATATAACACTGATCTTTCACACAGAACATCTTTTAGTATCATATTACCATTAACAAATTAAAAGATGAATATAAAAGTGTTGGGTCCTAGATTATGAGAAAATTTAATAGCATAATCCAGATATTCTACTTCAAATGTTTTATCTGGAAGCCTGTTGCGTTTAGGCATATGTGTGATATCTAGATAGGGGTATGCTAAAGTATCAGGTTAAGATCTTATTGGCCATTTTTAAGAATATCAAGGAATGGCATTTCTAGGTACTAACTTTTTATTGTAAAATGGTGTCCCTGCTTATTTCTTTCTGTATAGCAATGCTGGCAGGCCTTAGGGCTTAGTTATGTCTCCAAAGCCTTTATTCTGACAGCCATAGAACTTCCTTTGACACTATCACAGCTGGTGAAAAAGGTTTGGGGATGCTTTGGGGAAATAAAGGTGACTGCTGCACTTGACTAAACAGAAACGCTAACCCACTATAGGGGCAGAGTATATTTCCAAACATGGAACAAAAACAACAACAACAAAGACCTAGGAGAGCAGAGGAAATAAATTCTGTATATAGAGGATAGGAGAAAAACAGCATATACTTATGTATATTAGTGATGATGGGTTCGAGGTGACACATCTCATCTTTGAGGTGGGATGACTAATGTGTCATACACGCTACACGTCTGAGTAAGACAAAAGTAGTGGATTTCTGAATACTTTTCTCTTATTCTCTGCAATGCTTTCTTCTAAAGCCAAAGAGAGCAAGACCCTAAGGACATAATAGAGGTTGACAGTTCTGGAGTTGATAAATGTCATTCAAAATTGCCCTTTCATTATGTGTTCAGACTAATGGTATATTAATAAGAGCTCTCATGCTTGATCTTTATACAGGAGACTGTGTTGTAAATAATTAGGACCCATTATATGATATTACTTCACAATTTGGATGTTTTAATAATTTACTAAGGAATCATATCAAATATCTATTATTCATGAAAAAGAAAAAAGGAATTCATTATTTATATTTGTACAGCTGAACTACTAAAAAACTTACCTACAAATAGAAGTGTACTATTCATAAAAGAATGTCCTGATGATACTGATCATCAAGGCCAAAATAGGTTTTGTACTGATATGCTAGGCCAGTCATTGAAATTTCATAATTTAAATATGCAGATATTGTAAAAGTGGTCTTTCCAAAAAAAATGGTACATATCCACCTCATACTAATAGAATATTTTAACGTGTATAAAAGAATAATTTGAATTTAATAAGGAAATATGCTCTTCAAATATCAAGAGGACACTTGAACAGGTAGAAGGCATCATTTGGCTCCACTGAGAGCGAGGAAGATATTTTCCATCTTAATGAGTTATATAATCAATGAATGCGGTTTGGAAGTTGTTTGTAGAAATATTTTATAATTATTATGTTAATAGCCTTCGAAATAAATAATAAGTCAATATTATATTTAACTGATTACCATCAGAGTGTTTACACAAGGCAACAAATTCAGAAATTTAATTAATATAAGAAAATAGTAATAAATTATTTCTGTATTACAAAACTTTGGACCAGTCCTGATAATTAATGGTATCATTTAATAAAAAGGTTTATATACAGATGCTATGGCTGTACAGACTTAAATATATATTAATGGATCTGTTTCTGACTTGTTTCTTTGTCTTTGTTGCTACATACACCATATAAAATCCTCTAATTCCTCTGATTACATCAAAAGGATATTTCAATAATGGAAGCAAAATACTAAAGGATCTTTGGAGAAAGTGGTCAAATGCAAAACAAAAATGCAAGGAAAAAGTATTTTGTGATTTGCAAGGGCAGATTAATGTAGATATAGAAAAATTTTTTATTATAGAGGTTAAGAATAATGTGATTGGTTCTAAAATTATTTAAAACCCTATGCTTTGATGAATGTCTCCAATGTTGTTTGTTGTTGTTGTTGTTGTTGTTTAGTTAGTTTTGCTTTTTGGAGGGGGGAAGGCAGGGCAGTTGGGGTTAAGTGACTTGCCCAAGGTCACACTGTTAACTGTCTGAGGCTGGATTTGAACTCAGGTCCTCCTGACTCCAGGGCTGGTGCTCTATTCACTGTGCCACCTAGCCGCCCCCAAAGTAATGTTTTGACTGAACTTAGCTTCCTGAAACCTAAGAGATACAATTCACATATATTTTCAAATTCAAATACATATTTACTGATAATTACTAATGATTTGAACAAAGGCAAAAGACCTTACTTAAGAAAAGTGATTTACTGTATGAATAGCTATGTAAGCAGTGATTATTTTTTCTAATTTTTTTTCTGCTCTGGACTTTAGTTGGTGTTTTATCTGGAGTATACACCAAAACTGGTGAACATTTGTTTTGGATTCTGTACCATACCTAGTTAATCATCAATGAAAAATGTTTATCTAAAACAAAGTAATACATAGGGGTAAGACCTATACAATTATAACAGATAAAGTATAAACTAACTGAAGTTGTCAAAAACAAAAGTATTCTCTTGAATCCTGGAAGGATAATTGTTTCCCACTCTTTAGTCTTCAATTTCTTTAAGTTTCAGTGTTATTTCTCCACTTATCTAAGCTGTCAGAGTTTGGACCGACAGAGGATTCTTACCAAATACATAGACAACTCTATTAACAAAAATGATACTCTGTCTTTTGAATTTTATTACCTAATAAAGAATGTGAAATCATTATTTTTTTCTTAACTCAACTGACAGAGATTGCCTCAAAGTACATCATTCTCTTAGACTTCCATACAGTACTTCAATGGATCTATCTTCTTACTGCTGTGGGTACTCCCTCCATTAATGAAGATCACAGTTCATTCACATCCTGTTTTCTTATATTCTCTCATGGATCCTCCACAGAGGACATGCTCAAAGTGCTAAAGACCTTGTTCTCACTTTTCTAAAATTTTTAACATTTACATGTGCTAGCATTGCACTTGGGCTGTCCATCTTCTGCTTGCCACTATCCTTTACCTCAGTCATGTTCCTCTGTCTTGCCTGCATGTAGGCTACAATGAAAATGTACTATAGCCTATTTGTGCCAAATATATGGTCCTTCATCGCCCTTAGGATCAGTGTTTTATTATTAATTGTGCCGGTCAACTTGTAGGACACAATGGAAGGGCAGGGCAGGATAGGATAAGGCCTTGGGAGTGATCTAGCTGACATGGATGGGCATGAGGGACATGTACCTAGGCAGCCTATGACTCCAGATCACTTGGAATTCTCAGTGGAGAACAAAGTGTGTTAGCCATGGGATAGTAAATCATCACATCCTCCATATCTTTCCCAGTAGGTATAGTAGCTAAGCTCCAGGCCTTAGTTCAGAGTTTATTTGATTACCAGTTCCTAAGTAATAGGTAAAAAGGCAAGCAAGACAAGATTACAAGAGGCCAGTAACTGGGACCTGGTCCTGGTCTGGTATCCAGGTTGCCTCATCATGAAGGGAGTAAAGGTCAGAGACAGGATAGAAAGAAAAAAAAAAACCCACTTTGTTTGAGCCCTACCCTATTTAAAAAGGCATATGGAGTAGCTGCTTTGATTTCAACATCCTAGCATCCGTGAAAAGTTTTGATCAGTATGTCTCCCTGACTTTTACTTCACTTTAATAATCAGAAATGAACAGAATGAGCTATGATGATGGTCATTAGTTATGGCTCACTCTCCTACCTTTTTCGTGTAGTTCAGTGTCTGTCTGTCTATCAACAAACATTTATTAAGTGTTTCCTATGCACCGATCATGGTCCTGGGTCATGAGGAAACAAAGATGGTGGAATGGTCCCTACCCTCAAGCAGCTTACAAACTTCCTGGAGAAGGCATGCCGAGGTGAATACAAAATATTTATAAATTTAATGCAAGGTCATTTAAAGGAAGAGGACACTTAGCCACTGGGCGGGGAGGGGGAGGAATCAGGAACGTTTCATGTAGAGGAGGGATAGGGAACCTATGATCCTGAGGCCACATGTGGCCCTCTAGGTCTTCAAGTGCAGCCCTTTGACTGAATCCAAACTTCACGGAACAAATTTGTTCTATTTTTGTGGTAATGGCAATGAGTATCACCATTTCCATGTTACTTCTCACATACTGCTTTCCCAATCCCTCAACCTTGTCTTTTACGAATTATATCCTCCTTTCACGGCACATATCCCACAAGGTAATCACACCCCAATTTCTTTCCATTATCTATAAATGAGTCACATCTACGATTTTGAACTCTGAATTTTTTTTTCTTACTGTAATTGTGCTTCCTCTTATTGTTCTCCCTATGTCTCATTCTGCTTTTACTTTGTCTCCACTGCATTCTTTACTCCTTAGATCCTTTTCTGTTCTCTGAGTCAACCATCCCTTCTCTGGTCTCGATTTTCTTCCTTCACAGACCTGATCCAGGCCCTGGAGAAGATGTTGAACTATAACAAAATGAAGGGACCTCTAAGTTGTGCAAAGCTTAGGAGACAATACTAAGTTTCACACAGTGAAACAGGACTCTTGGCTTCCAGTCTCTCCCATGTACCACTGACACACCACATAACTGTGTGTTTGACTGTTATGCCTTTTTGAATGACAAACTTCAATTGCTTCCTATTACCCTTAAGACAAGCTATAAACTCCTCAGCTTGCAATTTAAGGGTATGCTCCAGCCTGCCTTTCCATTTCTGAAGCAGAAAGTTAAAATAGTTTGATACTTAGAAGAGTGAGAGGTAATGTGAAGATGGTAATACTAATCTCCATTACTACAATCACTACCACCACCACCATCATCAAAAATACTGACCTTCCAAAGTTCACTCTGCTTACTGCCTGAAACTCAGTAGATGCGATACCCCATTAATTATGTTTAAAGATTTTCATATTTTAAAGGAACCTCCAAGGCCACCTAGTCCAAGTCTTAACTAGACAAGCTTCCCTTTTAAAACATACTTGACAAGTGTCCAACCTTTGTAGACCTGGAAGAAACCCCTACTTCCTGAGGTTGTTATCTCTGGCTAACTCTGCTTGTTAGGAATTTGTTCTTAGATCAGATACAAATCTACCATTTTCTTTTCTTTCTTTCTTTTTTTTTTTTTTTTACAACCTTTACTCATTGTTTCTAGTTCTTCATTCTCTGGCTAAGCAGAACAGATCTAACCCTCTTCCACAGGATATATATTAACTACTTGAATACATCTTACATTTCCCTCCAATGTCTTGTCTTCTACCTGTGAAACATCTCTAATTCCTTCAACTGTTCCTCACATGCCATGATATCAAGACCCTTCACTAGAGGGGGAATATTTTGAAAAAGGAAATGTAATGGGTTTGAAGGAAAACATTCACAAGTTGTTAAATTCCAGCCTCAGAGCATTCTCTCTGTGGGGCTTAGTTACTATAATTCATTAGATCATGGAACCTTTGCCAATATATAACGTCATTCTTATGATGAATGCGTAAATTTGGAGAGTATTTCCATAAGACTTCATTTCTCACAACATTTTGGGCTGCAATAACTGTGATCAATGCAAAAGATTCCCTGGAATACATTTCCCCAGATACTTTGGCTGTGTATGCAAAAACCCCATGCATGGTGAAGTCTTAGTGCAAAGACTCTGACAAGAGATAGTCTACAGGGAGGAAATGTATAAGGTGAAGCAGAAAGCATAGGGAGGTTGGGTGGGGTGTGGAGGTGGTGAAGACACTAATAGTAAAGGAAAGATCAGAAGCTGAGATCAAGGAGAGAAAAAAAAGATGAAGTCATACAGTAGTGTAGCCATGGTGATCTGAAATTCTGGTGTTACATTTGGACCATGATCATTTCAAGCTTAGAGAGAGAGTTTTTAGATATTTTCTAGGATGTCCATAAAGAATTCTAGAACATATATGCAAGAGGCAGATAGTTTTACACTCTGGGATTTTGAGATCTTAAGCTGTATCCTCTTGCTATGCTGGGAAGTCAGAAGACTTAAAGGAGAATTCAAATGTAATTCTACTGGATATGTAGTCAAATGTCATGCCATAATTAAATGTTCTTGCTGCTGGATTCATGTGTTTCTGGTTGGTGCTAACAATACAGTAGCACACAGAGTAGAGTCTCATGTTACTCTTGGGATAATTATTACCCCCAAATAGCCATAAAGAACTTGGGATATAGCTAAGTGGTGCTACACAGAAAGAGAAATTTAGAGAAGCCCATGGCGGAAGTTTATTAGGGTGATATTTTTTGGGGGGGTAACATGTTTATAATAGAAATGAAGAATTCAACTTTTCTTTCTTAGCATTTAGAAGAGAATAGAGTAAGAAGTCTTCTAACCAAGGAATCCCAAAATCACTTTTTTGAAGAGACAATATTAACTCTCCCTCCCACCCAAGTTAATTGATGCGATGATGCTTATTAGCACCAAAGTTACCATTTTGGAGGTTCTCTGAAAAAAATATACTGAAGGACTTCAATAATCTCATTCATCTTTTCTCACCTCTTTCAGCTGTCTTCTGACTAAAGAATAAGAATTGCAAATCTATGAGAAGATACAAGTTACTGTATCTTTATATTCTCTCTATGAAGTACTTAGCTGGGAAAAGTCATAGAAGCCTTGAGGAATCAATCAAAGTGATATCATAAAAATATCTACCCAAACCCCCAATCTATACTGGCAAAACCTAAGAATTAGGAGTCTTTTCCATCTCCTGTCCCAACCACATACTTAATTGGTAGGTTCCATGGGACCTCAAACCCAGGCTGTTGTCTTTCAGGTTATCTCATCCTGAAGTCCCCTTAATGATCAGATGCTTATTTTTAGACTCACAAATTGCAAGATACCCTGTTAGCTAGGCAGGAGGAGCTCCAGGAATTCTATGATAGGTGTTAATGCTTCCATTAGTCTTGATTGCTACTTAAATACAAGTCTTTAGGTGAGGGTAATAAATTCCAGTTTCTAATTTGACTTCTTTGCTCTGCCAGTTTATATTTTTTGCTTAATGTGTAAATTCTTAATTTTGAAAAGTTACCAATAGGGCAATAGGAGCCATTTGTTTTGGCATAGTAGCAGTACATGGTTTAAAATTTCTCCTCTCTGATCATTTACTTGTATTTTCTGTTATTCAAATTAATTTAGCATTTCTTTGCTGTTTCAAATCCTATTTTACTCAGATATCTCTCACACTTTTTACATTCTGGGTTTCCTAGTTGTATTCATTTAATTTCTCAAAGTGAGAGGCTATATCATGTACCAGGCAGAGATCTAGCCTCAAAGCCAGAAAGACCTTGTGCAAGTCCCATCTCTGATATCTATTAGACCCTCAGGAACTCAATTGACCTCTAATTGCTGTGAGCAACACTGTAAGACTGACCATAGGTTGCTGAATTACATTGGGAATTTCCTTACCAGGATGGGAGTTCCCTAAACCAGACAAATCCTAGATCCAGTTCCATTCCCTATAAAATCATGAAACAAACCTTGGATAACTCATGGCACTGCACATAGGGACACTGCACGATTTTTATTCTTCAAAAATGCCAATACCAAATTAGCTAAATTTTTTCTCTATAATCAGACCTCTATCTTCTCTTAACAATACCCTCAAAGGTAGCTAATTGCATATTGTGTGCTCTTTTCATCTTTGTAAAACAGTCTGCCAAAGATGCCTTTTATTACCTGGGAAAATTTTTGTTTTCTTTTCTTCATCTTTGATATGCAGCTAACTTTCAAGGGTTCTTTCCATTTTTTTTATTATTTGAAATTATCACAATAGTTATCATTCATTGGAGCATGAATTTTATGTCGTCTATTCAGTCCTCTCATTTTACGAATAAGGAAACTGAGGCCCAGAAAGGTAAGGTAATTTGTCCATTATAACATAATTAATAAAGGGAGATGATGAAATTCAAAGTTCAGTCCTACAATTCTAATTCCAGAATACTTTTGCCTATACAATGCTGCCTTGGCACCAATCAATGCTTTTTTCTTACATACTCTCTCCTGATCTTTTCCATTTAACACAGTCTCTGATTATTTTCCTTCAGTTTATTCCTTTCTGATTTAATTCCTAAGTTCTAGGTCTAGGATGCAAGGACAGTAGATATTAAGACAACAGACAGTAGCATACTTTGGGGGATAGACAAAAATGAAAGGGAATGCAATATCATGGCACTTTCTCCATTATTTCTTTCCTTTACCTCTTTTGAAATGCTCTTGTGGGTGAGAGGTCCTATTCCAGAAGCAAACCCTCATTCAGAACTCCTCAGTATAAACTTTTTGCATTTTATTAGACAGTGGACAGAACAGGATGCGATAATAGTCAATAAAATCCCGAGCCTATGTTTCATTACTTAACACCTTGCCGCTCACAAAGAACACATAGCCTGATGATAAGAACAAGCACAGCATGCTTCAGTGTTGTAAGGTTTACTTGTTATTTGAGGCTTATCTCCACTTTGTTTCACATCTGGTCTCTTGACAACTTCTAATTCCTAATAATAAAGACATTGTCCAATTGCATTCCTCACATCTGGGCCATAGCTATTTTGTTTTAATACTACTCAGTTCTCCATAAAGAGGTTCTGTTAGCTGTTAAACAGGAGGGGGAAAAGTGTTTTAACAACAGATCAGTAGGGAATGACATAAATAACCATGCAAGTCCTTCCCTTGAAAATATCATCCTTTAACAATTAAATAGAATAACTCTCTAAACATGACAATCTTTAGAGAAATGACACAGTAGGTCACTCACTACTCCTCAAAGAACACTTTTCCAAGGAACCCAAGGAGGAATCTGCAACATGCCTATACATGAAAATAGTTTCAAAAACCAAAGTCTTTGATTTTTTTTTTTACAAATGTCACAAAAAACATAACTATCACTACTGCTTTCCTGCTAGATAGGGATAAGAACTGTGAAAGAAAAATAATAAAGGAGAACAAAACAAGAACCCTTCAAAAGATAGGATGGGCTTGGGAAGAAATAAGATAGGAGCTCTCGTATAAAGCTCCGAAGCTACACAAGTACTACAAAACTGGCACATTTGAGATGAACAGGAAGAAGACAGACGGTTCCCTGATCAAAGCCTAGCCTACCGCCTCCTCTCTGTATTAGAGATGGCGCTTTTGCTAGAAGCCCACTAGCACCTCCAAAAAGAATTACTATAAAAAGGATGTCAGACCAAAGCAAACCATATCAAAACAAATTAGCAGCAGCCCCCTTGTTCCACAGGGGTCAGATAGAGGAGAGGTAAAAGTGTTGTTGCATAGAAGCAGAGAGAGTCAAATAGACAAGAGAAAGCTACTGCTGAAAACTTTAAAGGAACAAGTCAAAATACCTTTAAAGAAAACAAAAATCAAATAGTTTGGAAGCCATCAGAAGACTAAGGATCTCCTTTTCAATAGCACACCTGCAACTCTCTGCACCTTTTCTCGTTCTAGGCTCTATGGAGAAGTTTGGTCAAAGCATATCGAAAAGATAGGCATTCCATAGATGGTCAGAATGGGAGGAAGGGGAGAAAAATGAAAGCATATCTACATTTTAGACACAAATTTGAGAGAAACAGAATGACAAAGAAGAAAGATCCTTGAACTTGGGAGACAGAAGACCCAGGTTTGACTCCCAACAGAAGCCAAACGCTAGTTGTGTGACTACAGGCAAGTCTCTAATCCTGTCTGACCCATGGATTCCTTATGTGTAAAACGTTCATAACAACAACAATAATACTTGCACCCCCTACATTACAGGGCTTTCATAAAGAAAGCATTTTGTAAAATTCCACAAAGTGTGAGCTTTGGAGTTATGCAAATAAAATGTCTAAAATATCGATAGGATAGCTAGGTGGCTCAATGGGTAGAGTGCTGGGCTTGGAGTCAGGAAATCTGGCCTCTGACACTTACTAGTTTTGTGACCCTGGGCAAGTCAATCCTGTTTGCTTTTATATCTTCATCTGTAAAATAAGCTGGAGAAGAAAATGGCAAGCCACTAGTATCTTTTGTCAAGAAAACCCCAAACAGGGTCACAAAGAAGTGTCAATATGCCTTGAACCAGAGATTCCATTACTGTGCTTATACTCCAAGAGAGCTGTCAATAAGAAAAATCCTCATATATATCAAAATATTATGGCATCACCTTTGGTGGTAGCATTGATATAGAACATCTCCTATGCCTGAAGAATACTCCTTCTGCATCTGTTTGTGGATATCATCCTCCTTCAAGGCACAGGTCACCTTATCCAGAAGGCCTGCCACAAGCCCCCCATCCAAAAATGGTCTCTCTTCATCCTACTTATTTAAGAACTGTGTCTAGGCTGTTCCCCTATATCACATGTATTATCTTACCTGTTATCTCTTCTATTCTTTGAGGATAGGTACAGTCAGAGATAAAACTAAAGGAAACACAGTTTTGAACTAAAGTGCCCAAATTTCTAGATTGCTGACAACATTTGTAGTCCTTTAGCAGCACAGAACAAACCGATCCGAGTATTAGCCAGCAAAGTTAAAATATAAAAATAAAACAAAACAACCACCCCAGGGGATTTTCTCTCTAGTTGAGCCCCTGCTTCCCTACCCCCACAAAAAGAATGGAGAATAGTAGGTGAAAATTGAAAGCACAGATTGAAGCTTCACATGTAGAAAACAACAAAAGTTGTAACAATTAGCACTCTCAATAAATGCAATATGCTATTCCTGGGGCAGTGGGTTTCTTCCTCACTAAAGTTCTTCAAAAAGAGGTTAGATGACCACTTTCTAGGGAATACCATATATAGGATACTTTTTCAGGTATGTGCTGAATGAAATAATTTTTGAGGTGTCTCTCTCTAAAAGGCCATTTAGACTACTGTGATTTTCCTATTGTAGTGTAATAGATTTTCTTTTCTCATTTAATCAAACTCTAGCATGCTTGCAATTGAGTCGAAGTGGTGTTACCTACCACTTATTAAAAGGGAGTAATTTCCCCAGATTTCTAATTAGGGCAAAAAGGGCAAATTAGGGCATCTGAAATGGTATAACACGTGCATCGTTCAGTCAATAAACGTTTATTAAGTGTCTGCTCTGTGCAAGGCACAGTTCTAAGTACTAGGGATACAGATATCAAAAATAAAGACAATTCCTGCCCTCAAGTAGCTTACAATCTAATGGGGGAAGACATTATACAAAAGCAGGATGGGTGAGGGATAGGGATGTCATCTAGATCAAGGGCATGATGGAGAAGTCCAAAGTATTAAGAGATGGTTGTACTGGACAACTCACTTATGTGGACATTCTAGGAGTAACTCTCCCCACTGATCTCCTATCCGAGGGGCCCTGGGACAGAGGGCACTGATGTAGTAGGAGTATTAAGACCCTTGAGATCTTGCAGGATGATGAAATGGGGGCATGATGCCCAAAGCAGTGTGGGAAATAAAGAGATAGCTGGCCTGGATACCCTCCTTAAATGGAGGTTTGTGGGATCAAGGTTATATTTATGTAAGTGTAAAGACAGATGATAAAAAAGGATATTTTTAGGCATCAACAAACAGTACATGCCAAAGAGAAAATTTTCTGCTGTAGACAAAACTGTAAAGTCAACTTTGTTTTTTCTCCTCATGCCCTTCAAGCTATTTTACTCTTAACTCTTGAGAGTAAGGTCAACTAAATCTAGCTAAGGTTTTATATATTTTAAGGGTACTTAGAGAGAAAGTGCCCTTAAGATTCAAAAGAATGAAATTACAGGGTAGATTTTTTTCTTTGAAGGAGTGGTAGTGGTGGTAGTGGTATCCATTTGTCTGCAGGGCTGACTGATGATTGGGCAAGGCGGCAAATAAGCATTTATTAAGCATCTATTGTATGCCAAGCACTGTAGAAAGTGCTTTCCCAATATTACCTTATTTAATCCTTACAACAATTCCAGGAGGTGGGTGCTATAGCCTCATTTTGCAGCTGAGAAAACCGAGATAGAAAGGTTAAGTGACTTCACCAGAGTCACCCAGCTAGCAAATGGCTGAGGCTGGATTTAAACTCAAGTCTTCCAGACTTTAGACCCAATGCTCAATCCACTGGGCCATGTAGCTGACACAAATGCCCTATTGTCTTGCTCATTTATTTTTTTTTTCCTATTATCAATCTCACTTGGCCAGAGAACCTGGTGACTTTTTAAGGAAATTAATCAAGCAGTCACAATTTGACAGGTCCTACAACAATGTTCATATTCAATGTCATTAAATTTCACAAGCCTTTAATAAGTATCTACTACCTTCCAGGCAAATATTGGGCACTTAAGACACAAAGACAAAGTTTAAACAGTACCTGGCTTTAAGGAGTGTACATTCTACTATGAAATCAATATGTTGTTCTTGTCAAGTCATTTTTCAGTTGTATTTGACTCTTCTTCATGACCCCATTTGGGTTTTTTTTGGTGGAGATACTTGAGTGCCATTGTCTCCTCCAGCTCATTTTACAGACAAAGAAATTGAGGCAAACAGGGTTAAGTGACTTGCCCAGGGTCGCACAGCTAGGAAGTGTGTGAGGCTAGATTTGAATTCAGGAAGATGAGTTTTCCTGACTCCATGCCTGACACTCTATCTACTTTGCCATCTAACTGCCCCAAAACTATTGTTCAATAGTTCAGGCACATCTGACTATTTGTGACCCTATGGATTATAGCACACCAATGCTGTCCATGGGGTTTTTTGGCGAAGATATTGAAGTGGTTTGTCATTTCCTTCTTTAGTGAATTGAAGCAAACAGAAGTTAATGACTTGCCTAGGGTCACACAGTTAGGATGAGTGGATTTGAACTCAGGTCTTCCTGACTCCAGACCCAGCATTCTATTCGTTGAGTCTCCTAGCTGCCTCCAGCTAAGAATGGTATGTACACAGGTAAATCATTCAAGTATATGCACAAAGTAAATATACAGCCAGTTTGTTAGGGAAGCATTATAACACTTGACAGAGATAAGGAAAGGCTTCCTGTAAGAGGTGACATTTCAGCTGAGTATTAAACAGAGCTAGGGTTTAAAAGAGGCAGAGTTAAAGAGGGAAAGCAATCTAGGAGAAGCTAAGAGTTGGAGACAAGAGATGGAACGTTGTGTGCAGAAGACAATTGGCCTGACACATAACACTTAGTATGATGAGTAATGTAACATGTCTAGAAAGAGATATTAGAGCCAGATTGCAGTGGTCTTTAAATGACAAAGAGAGGAGTTTTCACCTCATTATAGAGAACCACAGAAGCTTTCTAAGCGGTAGAGTAACATGTCAGACCTACATCTTGGGAATATCAACTTGGTAGAAGTGTGGCTGACAGATTAGAGAAAGGAGAGGACGGAGGCAGGGGAGTTCATGTAGGAGGTGATGAGAACCTGAAGTATATACTTTACAATGTCCCTGACTTTTCTGCCAGTGATTTTATCCACACATTGATAGATATTTTGGTGGGGAATGTGAGGAAGAAAGGAAATAAGATGGTAACCTCTGGCCCCCATTAACTCCTTCTGCTTTAGAAAAAAAAAGAGATTCATTTTCACTTTTGAAATGTGGACAGCTGAACTAAATTTAATACTTTATGAATGCAAACAAGTGAGATAAATAAGTTAATGAACATGACCTTCAATTCACAGATAGGCTGGATTTTAGTATATTTTCTCTTTGTTGATCATAGGTCTGCATTCCCTCTTTGATGTATGTTTTAAGTCTCCATAAATTTATTTTTAGTCCTCCGCTGCCTAGCCAATATCCCTACGGAAACAGTTAGACTTTATCTTACCTGACTTACCCCATCCCCCTAACCCTGCTGTAAAAGTGACGGAATTTCATGGTTCGCTACAATTGGTCACATTGCTAATTCTGTCCTCACCCTTACCCCAACCACCAGGTTATCAGTTACATAGAATTACAGAAAGGTAGAACTGGAAGGGTTCTTGTAGTTCATAAAACCCAACCAGTTCATTTCACAGATTTGAAATGAAGCACGAAAGAAAATTCTCCTAACTATAGAAGTAACTTCATTTTCTTATGCATGTTTGTACTGAATGATAGGTTTCACAGGATGCCATAAGAAACTTCCTTTTCAACTCACCAAGAAATTTCAGTCAAGCTTCAGAACTTCAACACTAAACATCAACTTTTACAAGCAATAAGGAGGAAACCCTTCACATAGCAAAGGAAAATCACTAAAGAAAATACTCCATGGAAAGTGAACAATTGCATTCCTACTTAAGGGGTTTGTACCTGTCATGAATCTGTGGCATCACTGATATATATGGTTACTCCCTGTAATGGGGCAGTTTGCAATCGATCAGTGTCTTATCATTCTGTGTGACTCATGTTTATGTAGTCACATAAATCCTCTATATAGGGGTCCTAGCAACTGAGAGCTTTGCTTTAGATCTTTTGCTACTTCATGGATACCAATGAAGCATGCAGCCTTTGCATCTGTAATTGCTAGGTGATAAGACCACCTTTTGTTCCAGTCATAGATCTCTCCAGTAATATATTTTATTCCCCTCTTCTTGAAAATGTAGTAAACTTGTCATATCCATCATCTAATCTGATCCAACCAAATTCAATTAAATATATGTTTATTAAGTACCCAGAACTAAGTAGAATGCCTGGGAATTAATCAATCAACATTTATTAAGTGCCTACTGTGGTGCTAAGCACTGGAAACACAAAAGAGTCAAAAGATCATCCCTGTCCTTGGGGGGTTTACCATCTAATATAAAGCAAGATAAATAAAGGATAAATAGCAAATAATTAACAAAGGGCTAGTACTAGAATTAAGAATTAAGAGTTGAAGAGGGACTACATTCTAGGCAAGGGGGCAGCCAGAGAAAATGCCTGGAGCCAAGATATGGAGTGGGGGCCTGTGTTAGTAGATGGAAAAGTACAAGCTAGGGAGTAAAGATGTTAAGAAGACTTGAAAGGTAGGAGAGGGCTAAGTTTTGAAGGACTTTAAGTGCCAAACAGAGCACTGTGCATTTGATTCTGGAGGTGATAGGAAACCATTGAAATTTATTGAATTGGGGTGAGGCACGGTGAAAGGTGGAGGAAGGAATATGATCCAGCCTGCCATGTGCTTCAGAAAAATCACTTTGGTAGCATGACTGGAGGATGGAATGGAGTGGGAGAGACCTGAGACAGGCAGACTCACCAAAAATAAATGCATAAGGTGTTGAAGGCCTGCACTAGAATGGGGGCAGTGTTAGAGGAGAGAAGGGGTGTTTCACAGGCAGATGAGAGTGAAGAATCCAGAATGATTCTTAGGTTGCAAACCTGAAGCATGGGGAGGATGCCCTTGTCCTCTATGCACAGCAGTTCTCAACCTGTGGGTTATGTTCAATTTGTAACAATGAAAATACATCCTTCATATCAGATATTTACATTACGATTCATAACAGTAGCAAAATTACAGTTATGAAGTAGCAATGAAAATAATGTTATGGTTGGGGGTCACCACAACATGAGGAACTGTATGTAATAAAAGGTTGTGGCATTAGGAAGGTTGAGAACCACTGCTCTAGGAGGTAAGGAGAATTTAGAGAGGAAGATGAGCTCTGTTTTGAGCATATTGAGTTTAAGATGTCTTCTGAATATCCAGTTTGATGCCTGAAAGGCAGCTGAAGATTAGAGATTAGCAGAGAATTTGGGGCAGGATAGATAGATTTGAGAATAATCAGCATAGAGATTGGAATGAAATCTCTGGGAACTAATGAGATTACGAAGTGAATTAGTAGAGTGGGAGAAGAGTAGAGAGCCCAGGATGGAACCCTGAAGGACACCTAAAGGAACAAAGTAAGTTATGAATAAATGCCTCTTGTCTGCTAGATAAATGACAAATGCTTGTTGAGCCACTGTGTGCATAGCACTGAGATAGGCAATGGGAATAAAAAGGCAAGTAAAAACCATCCCTGTTCTCAAGGAATTTACATACACAGAAACGAGCATGTGGATAAGTATAAATGTGATCATTTAGGAAGAAAAGATAAAGCACTAACAATTAGGACAACCAGGAAAGGCTTGCTTTAGGAAATAGCAGATCACTAAACCTTGAAGGAAGCCAGGGATTCTGAGACATGTGCCTTCTTTTAGTTATTTCCTATTTATCCTGCATATAGCTCAAATTGTATATATTTCTTTGCATGCTGTCTCTCCCATTAGGTTGTAAGGTCCCTGAGGGCAGGGACTATTTTTTACTTCTTTCTGTATCCCTAGCACAGGTTGTAGAACATAGTAGGTGCTTATTAAATGTTTATTGATTTGACTGAGTGAGGAGGCACTATATTCCAGGCATCGGGGACAGTCTATGCAAAGCATAAAGGTTGAAAACAGAAAGTAGATTTCAGGGAATGGGCAATAGGTGATAGGTTGGTTTTGTGGGAAAATGCCAAAAACCTGGCAAGCCAGCTGATGCCAGTGTATAAAGGATTTTAAATGTCAAGCTGAGGAGGCTGTAGGTTCTTGATCAGATTTATGCACCTATCAATTAGGTGATTTGGGAGAAATTCAATTTTAATTCTTTGGAGATTGATATTTCATGACTCCAAAGTTTACAACATCCTGAAAAAAATACTGATGTTAAAAGAATAGTCCATTATTTCAGAGAGAAATTTGGCATTACTAAAAATACAGATCAATTTCCCAAAGGCAATATAATTCATGTGCATCCTCTTTTTCAATTCCAGGACTTATTGTACACATGCGGCCTCAGTCTGGAATCTTTATGGTACTGAGGACTTCTGATGAGATGGTGCAGTGAATGTCTGCCCCTTATCAGCTCTTCTCCACCACAAATGAGGTATAGAGGAAAAAAAAATCAAAAGTGGAAAAGAAATTTCCAAAAGATAATCCTTAAAGGAAAAAAGGGGATGGATGAGAACTATATGATTTGTTTCCTGCAGCCACATGGCAGAGATAAGAGCGCTGGGTCTGGACTCAAGAATACCTGGGCTTATTTAAACGCAGCCTCAGACACTTATTAGCTGTGTTATTTTGGGCAAGTCATGTAACCTTTCTATACCTCATTTTCCTGAACTACAAAAGGGGGATAATAATAGCACTTAATTTACAGAGTTGTTGTAAGGCTCAAATCAGATAATATTTTGTAAAGGTCTCAGCACAGTAGTAGGCATATTGTAGGTACCATATAAATATTATTCCCTTCCCCCACTTCTTGCATGTAGTTCTACTACTGTATCTTAGGTTCCTATGTTGTCTCCCATGGATCACAGACTACAAAGAAAAGACAAAGCTGAGAATAAAAGTAAGGTCTCTATCAAAGAGACCCTTTACACTTGATATTAGCTCCCTCGGCTCCATTTTATATTCTGCTTGCCTGCCCCAGCCCCCATTACAAAATCCTGTTTCATAGGCTCTTTCTAGTGGGAACTGCAGCATGGAAATATGGATGGAGCACTGGGTCTTTGAAACCTCCCTCTGACATTTGCGATTTGAGTAACCTTGGGAAGTCAATTCAGGTCCTAGAGTTTCAGTTTTATTGTTCGTGACTGGGGCTGAACTACATGACCTCTGAGATCCCTTTAAGCTCTTGATCTATGCTCCTATAATCCTATGATTTCTGGACCTAAGAGTAGCTGAGATGAACCTCCATAATATGCCTTCACCAGCCATCTCACCATCTACTTGAAACATATTGAGTTTTACCTCATAGCAGGATTCAACCGAAGTCCTTCATTCCTCAGTGTGGGAAAGTTTAGAAGCTATGTCCTTATGGGACTGATACATATTACATATGTATATGCTTGATGACATGAATGATTAAATGAGATAACATATGTAAAGTGTTTTATAAATCTTAAAATAGAATAAAATTGTTAGCTTTTATTATGTATTGGAACCAGAAGGCAAAGTGCTGACTAATAGATTCAACAGGTTTGTTAGAGGGAAATACCAGATATAAAACACTAAGTAATATGATAACCAATTTCCAGAACTCTAAGGTTGAAGGGAAAAAAATGTTCAAGAAGATAGGAGGAGCCATATCATATAACAAAGAATATAAATCAGTAATAAAG
The DNA here is from genome assembly GCA_028646515.1 of Pseudochirops corinnae. NCBI lineage: Eukaryota > Metazoa > Chordata > Mammalia > Diprotodontia > Pseudocheiridae > Pseudochirops > Pseudochirops corinnae. The sequence goes on along the minus strand of CM053585.1, from coordinate 416,339,313 downwards.
ATGACTAAGCATCAACAACAAGGAAACAAAAAGATCAGAATATGAAATACTGAACAACAAATGTCTTATACACAGATATAACTTATATAACAAAAATAAGAATTTCAAGGGGGAAAATAGATTTTAAGGAAGATCTGACCTATAAGCATGCCTGTTGAAAAAAAAAAACCACTAGAACTGAATAGAGACTGTGAAAAATAAACTGGAAAAAAGCAACTTAATAAAAATAAGCATGCTTGACCAATTTGAACCTAAGTAAGCAATCCAGTGTACACACTTTGGAAATGGGAAGAAAGATTCTTTCAAGTTCTACACTGTTCAAATGTCAATAATGAAACAAAGAAAAATGCTAAATAAATTACAGGAAGTTATAGATAGAAAGGTAATCATTTTTAGGGATTTCAGCATGTCTTTTTCAGATTTAGAATTTATAGAAAGAAAAATAATAAAAAAAGCAAAATAAAAACAAAATTACATCTTTTACAGATAAAACATAAAATAATAATGATATAAAATATATAAAAATAAATGCATAAAATAACAAAAACAAAACTATGACATCAGAAAGGTGCACAAAAGACAATCTTAAAAAGAAAATAAATGATGTTATGCTCAAGTTATTAAAAGTAAACATTACAGAAATAATAAATGTATTCAAAATATAATTTTGGGGGGTGGAGCCAAGATGGCAGCATAGGAGCAGAAAAGTATCGCAGCTCCCACATAGCCACTTCAAAATACCCATAAAATATGACTCTAAAAAAATTCTAGAACTCTAAAATGCACACAAATATACTATCCGCTAAAGGCAGCTCGGCTAGGAGGCACCATCTCAGGGCTGGAAGCCAAAATCAGCCCAGCCTAAAATGGTGCTGTGGCCCTGGGGGCAGCTGGACAAGCTGAGCTGCAGCTGGAGCAACAGAACAGTGGATCTGTGGCAGCTGTGGCAGTTTCCAGAATTATCAAGCCATAAAGAAAAAAAAAAGGACTAAGTGAAAGGTTAGTGGAACTCAAAATGGGGGGAGTAAAGTGGGTCAGGCCAAACCGCCTCCAGGGCAAGGAAGCAGCAGAAGTGGAGGTCCTGCACCCACCTCCACATTGCCACTTTGGAGCTCCCGGCCTACCCGCAGACTGCAGGGGAGGCCAAGCGATCGTTCTGAGGCCAAGTGCTCTCACTATGAGCGGCCTGGATCTGGATAGCGGCCTGGATCTGGATAGAGGTCTTGGGTGGTGGTCCTCGAGTCTCTTTTCAGTGAGCCAGAGCTGGGGAGGGCCCCAGCAGCCTCCTAAAAGCTCTGGCAGCTGGGAAAACCCCAGCAATTTGGGACAGAGCTTTCCCCTCTGGAAGCAGAGTTCTACAGAGCTAAAAAATCTCTGATTGGCCAGCCATGAATAAGCATAGGAAGCAAAGTAAGAACAGCAACCAAACCCTAGATTCCTTCTTTGGGGAAAAGAAGGATCAAAGCAGGGAATGGGAGGAAGACTGAACTCCTGCACCAAAAGCTTCCAAGAAACATGAAGATTGCCTAAAAGCTAGAGATCAGCTGAAAAAGGATTTTGAAAACCAAATGAGAGAAGTGGAAGAAAAATTAGGAAGAGAAATAAGAATGCTGCAAGAAAATCATGAAAA
>CM053585.1:416283577-416337183 GCA_028646515.1 Pseudochirops corinnae | reverse complement strand
ATGTGTATGTACATATATATGGCCGATTTCCAATTTTTTTCATTGTATATTTTTTTATTAAAATAATTTTTGTTGAATTAGAAATTACAAGTAATGAAGGAAATATGGGGCTAGAGAAAACCTGATGTCCCAACTTTTTCTAAAAGAGAATAGATTATGCAGACTATAGGCCAGTGAATTTGACTTCAGTTCCTGCCAAAACTCTAGAACATCTAGAAGAGAAAATTAAGTGAGGTTCACAAAGAGCCAGCATGACTTGAAAAAGAACAATTCATTGTATCCTAATTTAATTTCATTTTTAATAGTTACTAGATTGTAAATATAACATATTAATTTTAGCAAAGCATTTGACAAAATCCCTCATTCTTTCCCTGTGAAAAATAGGAAGAGATATATGGGGTAGAAAAAAAAAAAAATATATATATATATATATAGAGTCATAATTGGCTAAATAACCAGAACCAAAAAGTAGTCATTAATGGTTTAATGTCACCTTGGAAAGAGGCAGCCAAATGGAGGACCCTATAGGGATCTGTGGTTGATCCTTTGTTGCTTGGATAAGGCAATAGATGGAACGCTTACAAAGTCTGTAGTCAACATCAAGCTGGAAAGGGTATCTAAGACAATGTGTAACAGAGTATTTATTCAAAGAAATTCTTTAAAGTTTATAAGGACAAATGTGCAGCCTTATACCTGGGTTCATAAAACCAACTTCACAAGTACCATAAAAGGAAAGATCAAGATAATGGTTTATTTGGGAGTTTGGTGGGTTAGAAGATTGATATGAGTCAACAATGCATTATGGAAGTTAAAGAGAGGCATGGTTTCCAGGCCTAAGGAGATCCCAAAGATCCAATGTCTTATTCAGTTTGGGGCATCAATTTTTTAGGAAGGGCTGTTAAATTGTAAAAGTAAGCAATCAAGATTGTAAAGTGCCCTAGAGTCATAGTAGATGAGATGAGATCATTTCAGGATGCTTACTCAAAAACAGGAGGCTTTGTTGTGAGATTGAATGATAAATGGTTTCCAGTATTTGAAGGACAGTTATATTGAAGAGCAGTTATACTTACTGTGCTTGGCTCAGGACAAAATTAGAGAAGAGGTTGGAAAGTACAAAGAGTCAAATTTAAGTTTGTGTTGAGGTAAAAACTTTCTAACACCTGGAGATGTCTAATCAATTGATGATGACTTCCCTCTCACTGCAGGGTTTCCAGCAAAGGCTAGATAATCATTTGTCAGTTGTGTTACAGAGTGGATTCCTTATTCAAGTATAGGTTGTACTTGGTGACATCTGAGATTGTATGATACTTAGAATAAGGAGTACTACAGTATTAATGAAACAAAATGATATTTTGTGAAATATTCCAAAAATCCCTAAATGAAACAAGATAACACGATGTATTTTTTAAATAGAACATACTATAATTTCAGTAGTATAGTTTAGTCATGTCAGGTACCCTTTCATAAAATAAGGATATTGCCCAAATTTAGTAGTTTTTGAGGGTTAGAGAGATACCATTTATATACAAAGCAGATTAACAAGGGTCTCTATAGAGGGGATGGCCTCAATATTTAGTCCTAAATAAATAAGTCATCTATTGAAATCTACAAGATTATTCTGAGTGAGTGGCCCATTTCATATAGAAAGTACAAAGAGAGCTTGATTGTTTTGGATAACAACCTCCGACAGCACGCTGCTAATTCATTCTGCTTAAAACAGGCGCTTGAGCTGGGTTGACATTTTATGTGGTCTCTGGGGATCCTAGTTGACATTTTAAAGGGCTTCTAAGCATTTTATAATACCCTAAAATCTGGTTTTAATAAGCCATTCTGCTGAAATTGTTAACATAAGGAATCACCTTTTACTGTTTGGCACTAGATCAGGGGGATATGGGGACATCTTTTTTTGATTAGATATACAGTAGTTGGAGTAAAATGTTCAAATTCATTACAGACCCCATAGAGGTGACAGACAGTGTAGCTCGGTCCAAGCTCTTCCTTGTTTTGTTATCAGCTTTAGAAGGAAAAGGGAGCTCTTTAAGACAATGTGAGATGTTTCCTTTATTTTGAACATCAAATATTATTTTCTGGTTTGAACCTTCTTCCTTTGCAATCAAGAGAAATACCTGAATGTCCTCCTTGACAAACATATTTCAAAGGTCTCCTTTTGATTGCAAAAGACCAATCTTTTGAAATCAGCAGGTCCCTCTTAACTGGCCCAGGGTGAGTAACTAGAAACTCCCAGATCAAGTAGGCATTTTCATCTCTTTGTGAGGTATCTAAAATGGTTTTTTCACCATCCATTCTAGGTTTGTTTGGAGGGAATGGTACCATAGCTTTGTGCAAGGGTCACAGGAATTTTGTTTCCACTGAAAATAGCTGGGAATGGGTCAATATTTTTCAAGGGATATTTAGAAAATATGAAGTATAGCATGACCAAAAAACCAGAAATATGACTTATATAGTTAGCAAAAATTTACCCCATTATAGTATGTGATTTTGAAAATGTCTGCTTTTATTTCATAGTTATATTTAAAGTACTTTGAGACTAGTCATATCCATAAAAATTCCCAGGAATCATTTGCTGGCACCAAGGCATGTTGTCAATGTGGTTGGTTACTAAGACTATATCCTAGGATGCCAAGGAGGTGACAAAAGTTGTACTTGTCATTATCAAGTAATTTTGTTATTTTGTTCTCCTATTTTCCTCTCATATTCAAATTACATCTAAATGTATAGCAATATGCTTCCCGGGATATTTCAAAGGTGCCTAGCATTGTTTGAATCATTTCTCAATAGCTGATATTGAAAATCCTTTTTTTTGTTCTAAAAGTTTGTGATTTTAGTTTTTTTATAAATGAAGTTTGTACTTGTAAGATAGCAATTTCTTTGTGCAATTACTTCTCTCCAAAGGGTATTTCTCAGATTTTAATTTATGATCAATAATTAAAAGATTCAAATATCTTACACTTAACCTTATGGGACAGAGAAAAAATATTTTAAATATTTTTTGTAGGTAACTAAACTGAACTACACATTTTAGAGATTGCCTGATGGTTAGACAATAAACATTTTGAAACTTCCTAAGTACAGTATGGAACTTAAAATCACCAGTAATCATACTGTCACTATCATTTTCTATGTTTGTGAGAAAGAATGACTTCTTTCCTCTTTGGAAAGCTATAATGCCAAGGTATATAATTGCCATCCTTTACCCCCAAAGGCCCAACCCTTTTCTTATTTTCCTCACTTCCTAAATAGTAGTCTTTACTAAGTAATCTTTAATTAGCATTTGCAAAAGTAGCAAACTTCATTGTAAAAATGCCTAGTGACTAGCTCTTGAAGCCAAGAATTATATGCCATAGATATAGAAAGATTACTGGACTAAAAGTCAGACAAAAGGTTCTTCTTCAAGCTTCTACTATTTAATAGTCTTGTTTCCTTAGAAAAGTCACAATTTCTCAAAACCTTTTTCATCGTCTGTAAATTGGGGATTATAAGACCTTCCCTGCCCAGCTCACAAGCTCACTATGAGGATCTAATGAAATTTGGTAGAAATAATAACCAGTAGGTTATCATTACAAATCTGTTTGCATTATAATGATTATTTTTCAGTATAATATGCTTTTCCTTATGTGTACTTTATTCCACCTCGATTGTGTTGCCTTGCAATTCTTCAGTTACTGGAATAATACCCTCTCAAGTTTTCAGTCATGTAGTGTTCTACATAGACGCTACATTCAAGTAATATATTTGTGAAGACCCTATTTTAACAATTAATCTACAAATACATACCATCAGAGTAAAAAATTAGGGTATCATGTAAATAACATGCAAAAAAATCTATTCAATTAGTTAGAATGATTTGGCTTATTGTATACTCAAACTAAGGATATCTACTGTGCTATAAAAACATCCAGGAAAAAAATCTGCTTTCTAGTTGTTCTGTGTTAAATACATCAAAAGATGACTTTTTTTTTTTGATATCTATCATGAAAATAATATTGAAATACCTATCAATGATAATCAACCTTTTTATTTTTACAAGTATTGGGCTTCTGAAGCAAAATACATTTCTTTACAATATGACAAATGCTATTTTTAACAAGAGAAATCAAAGGAAGGAACATGCTGAAATGATGATACTTGCCTTTGAAGCTTCCTTAAAGAACTTAGAATAAAACATTTAGTACCAGTATATTCTAATGGAGTAAACATAGACCAGACTGTCAGAAAATCTTGAATTTTTGCCATAGTATCAACAATGTCTTTTGAAAAAAAATCATTTCACGTGTATAAAGTGGAGATTATCACACCATGTGAGCTGTCCATAAGAATGTACATCCAGTCCAAAAAAAGAAATTAACATAATAGGCATTTACTACCACTAATAATTCAGTTCAATTCAAAAAGCATTTATTGTGCACCTACTATGTTAATGGAAATACATGCAAGGACCTAAAAAAAAGGAAAAATTCTCTTCACTTAAGGAATTTACATTCCATTAGCATGGACATATAGAGAAAGATATAGATACGTATGTAAGGTATGTATAGAGTAAATACAAAGTAATTTCTTTCAAAAGAGTCTAGAAAAAGCACTAACCATTAGAGAAGTTGTTAAAGGTCTCCTGTAGGATTTGGTCCTTGAGTTAAGATCTGAGGGAAAATGCTTGTTCAGAAGGACAGAGGCAGAAAACAATGTCATGTGTGGCAAAGCAAAGAGGCCAGTGCGGCTGGAAAATGCAGTGCTTGAGATGGAGTAAAGTAAAGTAGTAATCAATAGAAGATAATTACTGCATCATTCTTGTGGGAGACAACATAAAAACCCGATGAATTTGTAAACTATGAAATTAGAAATACAATTAAATATGAAACATTCCACAGAAGATAACAGCAACAATAATACCTCAGTGTTTTACGTTTGTAAAACTTTCTTTATAACAACCCTGTGAGACAGATAATACTAACACTATTTCCCTCATTTTTGCATTCTAGAGCACTAAAGTTAGAAAGGCTTACCTGAATTTCCCATGATTACACAGCTAATAAGTATCAGAGCCAGATCTTGAACACAACCCTGATTTCAGGTCAAGAAGTTCTGTGATCTCCATATTTAATTTTTAAACTTCTAATTCCTTTGTCATTTCTTTAATTTCTTTATGGATGACTTTTTGGAAGTCATGTCTACTGCTTTAGCAAATAAAATTTTCAATATGTACTCTGAATTAAAAATATAAAAGTTCTTGGGTTTATCTATCAAACATACTCATATTTATAATGGATATATATTCATTTGTCATGCCATGTCATGACTAAAATATGCATGGGACACAGGATATATTAATAGCATGCATTTTGTTTGCTAGCCTTTAATTCTAGAGCCACATACCATAGGCTAAGATTAAGTAAAGTAATATCTCCACTTGAAAATTGGATTGTCAACTTCTCTAATTGGGTTATCCACCAAGAATGAGAACTTGGAATTTCTGTATCAGATACTTCAGCACAACAGTCCTAAGAAATATTGGATCTAGGCTAACTTTACAATAACTAGAACTATGAGAAGATGAATTTATAAGAGAGAAGCTTCTGTCCTAGCAGCCCATTATATCTCTGCTGTGAAGGACAGAGGTTTTGTTGTCTGTTCTTTAGAACCATCAATGGTTTTCCAATTATTAAAGCTTCCCTTTAATTATCTTTTCATCTTTTCATTGTTGCAGTCATCAACTGTATATTCTTATAGTTCTCTTTTTTTTTTACTCCAAGATCACAGAACTCTTCCTATTTAAAAAAATTCCTTATCGTAATGAGTTTTTTAAAAACCCATAGTTTTGAATTATTTAGTTATGTGTCATGACCGAGACTATATGCAACATCTGTTTTTCTTGAGGTGAACAAACATGCTTGTAAGGCAGGTGCCTTCGTTAAATAAGAATAAAACCAAGGATTTACTTTTAAGATTTAAATTTGACAGAAAAGTTTAAGCACATTCCAAGGAAAACCAAACTAATAGGGAATGTAGTGTAAACACAGTAGGTTACATTTCTTCCATATCCAAAGCCTGATTTTCTATAAGCATAGTATGATTTCTTTTACATTCAGTGACTGTGAGGTGGTTGTTTACATTACGTTGGAGACAGCAAAGTTGCTGTACAATAATTATTTTAATAGTGTCTTCATCACCTCCACTTTAGCAGGGAACAGAATTTAAACCTGAATTTTGACTTTTATAACAGTCAAGTAGCATTTATTAAGTGCCTACAGTAATCTTTTACTGCACAAACATGCTGTATTCATATATCAGGTTTTTTACCCATTCCCAAACTGATGGACATTTACTTTGCTTTTTATTCTTTGTTACCACAAAAGATACTCTACAGCTTATTGTTTCAGCTAAATATTTTTCTTGTTGTTGAGGGTTTTTTTTGGGGGGGGTGAAGCAGGGTATTATCAGGAGGATTTGAGATGGACCCAATATTGAACCAAATCTGTATAAACCCTTACAATTATAACATTTCAAAATACTAGGATTCTTGGCACAAAAATTCCAAACAAAGTAGACCTAGTCCAAAAGTATTTTATACATTGGTATCCATGTAGTACTAGCTTTGAGATGATCATAAGGACATTATTTTTTTGTCCTTATCTGGAGAATACTCCATGATTGAGCTAGATAATGAGACTTTAAGAGTTTAGCATTAGCTATCCAAATAATATGACCTGAACAGCAGGATTCATATTGATGATACTTATAGCCATAGATATATGAAAGCAATAATAAATCAAAAAGTATGCTATTTAACAATTACTTGGGTTTTTTAACTGTAGAAAGAGTAAAAGAAATGCATCCTCTTTCAGGCATAAGTTTTCATGCTATGAGGCTGGGTTTTATGGAGCTGTTTTTCTAAATCAGAACTATGTACATCTATAAATCTACATAACACATGAGTATCTAGGCACACATATGTATATTTCTAACATGAAATTATAGTAAAGAGATAGGTATTTTCTTTTTCTCCCCAGGGTTTCAGGCCATATTACCTAGACTAAATGTACCCATTTACAAACAGGCACCTTGGAAAGATGGCTATTAACAGTACAAAGTGAGGTCACCTATCACTTGAGATAAGCAGAATAAACAAGCTTTATGAACTTTGCTTTGATGACTCAGAAAGCCAAACAAAAGCAACAGTATTAGTTCCTAGGTGGGCTGGGCCTTTCTTCAGTTTATTCTGTTTATCTCCTCCAAGCTAATATACCAATGGTTTTAAAATACCCTAAATGGTTTTTTCAAATTTGTGCAGGGCTACACTGATCACTTGCAGATAGGTATGCCTATCTGCAAATGAGCTGATTCCCCCATATGAGCTATAATATAAACATAACAGTATCAGCAGAATCAAGAAATATAACTTGCATGGAGAATTTGCTGAAATGATTTAACAACAAAAAATAAAAACTCCCAAGAAGTTTTTTTTTTATTTTTTTGTTTGTTTGTTTTATCCAAACTAGAACTGAATTGGAGGAAAAGGGGAAGGGAAAAGGGAGATGGGAGACGGGAGATGGGAGGGGGGAAGGGTGCCAGAAAATGTTTTCTGGTTGATCCAGCAAGCTTATCTAAGAAATCAGCAGAGGCACCTGGGAACTCAGCAGAGGCACCTCCAGAAAGGAGAACTCCTGCTGCAGCCACCCAGAGGGAGTTTCCTCATTTGGGAGTTCCTTATGCCCATGACATCACAGGTGCAGTCCCTATCTCTATTATTATATGCTAACTCAAGTTGAAATTTTACATCAAAACTAATACAAACTATTAAATTATGTATCTGTAGAAGGAAATGGCAAACCACTCCAGTGTCTTTGTCAAGAAAACCCCAAATGATGTCATAAAGAGTCAGACATGACTGAAAAATGGCCAAACCACACACACACACACACACACACACACACACACACACACACACCATCATGCTCATTTCTCTCATTTTTTATTTAGTCATTGTTGTATAATAAATATATTTTATATTTATTGCATGTAATGTACATTTATTGTTATAAATGCATAATAAATGTATATTACACAGAAATATAATATATAAATATATTTATTATAATAAATATATTAGCAATGCCTATAATTTATAAATGAATGAATATTTAAAAAGAATTTTTAGTGTAGGCATAATCCAGTACTCAAATAGCTTTTTGATCTCATCATTTTCCTGTTAATAAATCACAACTTATTCATGTCTGCCTGATCTATGCAGTGTCCCTTCATGAAGAGGTGTTTTTTTCAGTTTCATGGGTTACCACAACCAAAGAAATAACCAACAAGCGGCCAGACTAATGATGAAAAACTTCTCTATCGTCAGCAAGTTGGGAGAGGGGGGGGTCCTACTGCTGGTTGCTCACTCAAAGTATTCCCAGCACCATAGACCTTGTCAAAGCCTGTACTTCTCATGTCTCACAGAAACATATACATACCATTATCAGATATAGGAGCAGAACTCTGAGAAGGAAAGTAAGCATATTTAATTGAAATGATGGCTATAGGGGTGTGTGTGTAACTATATATACATTTTAGATGGCTATACTACATATTCTGTATATCTGACTGGCTGAACCCAGATTCCCATGTTGGACACCCCCTCCCCCCATATATTTTTTGATCCAATAACACTGGCTTCTTTATTGCTCCTGGAACAGCATACATTCTCACTGCCCATCCCTACTACCCAGAATGCTTTCCCTCCTCATCTCTGCATCGTGACTACCTTCAAGTACCAACTAAAATTCTACTTTCTTTTGGAAGCCTTTCCTGAGCTCTGATTTTATTGCCTTCCCTCTGTTGATTTTTTTCACATTTATCCCACACAAAGCATGTTTGTACAGAATGTTTACATGCTCTGTCCTCCATTAGATATGAATTCCTAAAGGACAGGAACTGTCTTTTACCTTTCTTTGTAGCTTCAGTATTTAGCACACTGTTGGCACATGTTGTTGATCAGTCCTTTTCAGTTATCTCCAACTCTCCATGACCCTTTGGGAGGTTTTGGTTTCCCAGCTGGGCAGCTAGGAAGCAATGGTCCTGGAGTCAGGAAGATCTAAGTTCAAATCCGGTCTCAGCTACTTAGAACGTGTGGTGACCCTGGGCAAATCACTTAACCTTGTTTGCCTCAGTTTCCTCATCTGTAAAATGAACTGGAGAAGGAAAAGGCAAACTACTCCAGCATCTTTGCCAAGAAAACCCCAAATGGGGTCACAGAGAGTCAGACATGACTAAAAACTGAATGAGCAACACACATAGCTAGAAAGAAATGGATGTGAGAAAGACCGACAGCTGTTAAGTAGGCTCATTATGGCATGACTCTCAAAAACACTAATGCTATCTCTTTTTTTGGACCAAATTTGTGTTTTTATTGGTATTGGGAACTTCTAGTGGTGAAACTCCCTTCACCAGTAAAGATCAGCACAAACTCTGCAATTAAAGACTTAGATTAGGAAGTTGCCCAAAAATAAGATATACAGGCAATGGGGTATAGAAATTTGTTTTGCCCTACAAGAAAGTAAGGGGGAAGGAGATAATGGGAGGGATTGGGGGGACATATGACAGGGAAGACTGGGGGAAGGAGTAATTGGTATGTTTGCCATCTTGGAGTGAGGGTTAGGGGAGAGATGGGGAGAAAATTTGGAACTCAAAATCTTGTGGAAATGAATGTTGAAAACCAGAAATAAATAAATAAATTCTGGGGGAAAAAAAGTTGCCCAAGGGTTGGAATCCAGAGCTTCCTGACTTTGAAGCAAAGGATTACAACAAGCTTCTTCTCTATTGTTCTGTTAATGCTAATTTGGCCTATATTAGTGGGATGAGAAAGCATAGAATGCTGGAGATGATTGCTCTGCTTTCCTCAAATCACATCTAGAGTTCTGGATGTGCTTTAACAACATGGAGCATATCACAAGGGGTCTCAGCCCATTGGCTGGGGAACTTAAAAGTGACTCATGGAGTTTAAAGAAACAACAGTAATTTTTGCACACTGTAGGTGCTTAATATTTAGTGAATTTTTGTTTATCCCGCAGGACCATACAATAAAAGTGCCCCGTCCTTATAAGCTGGCACGGCATGATTTTCCTGATGAAATATGTGATGTGGACTTTGGAACATGTACAGATATTCTGTGATTGTTTTCTGTTTACTGTATGGCAAAGAGGGACCTTTTGATTGGCTGCTAGACCAAAATTCAGGGTGCATACATGAGACAATAACCAGCCATATCAATCCCTCTCTCTCCTTGTCTGCATTCAAGTAAAGAGGAAGAAATACTATAATCCTCTGGGTAAGGAAAGAAGCCTTTATCTCCTTTCTTCCTGGGCTGTGATTAATCAAAAGGCCTCTCTCTGACCCACAGTAATTTTACAAGAACTCATCACAGCATACCTGCACATGCTCCAAAGTCCACATGGTGAATTATACTAGGCAGAGCAATTGCACATCCTCATAAGGACTGGACATTCACTGGCCAGTATCTCATTACATTTGGATCTCATTTGGAGTGTTTCCCTTTGAAAAGAGAAGACTTAAAAGAGATAATATGTCTCCATTCAAATATCTGAAAGATTAACATGTTGAAAATCTATTCTTTGTAGCACTAGAGAGCAGAACTAGGACCAATGGGTAACAGATTTTAGTTCAACTTGAAGGAAAATTTCCGAAAAGTTAGAACTGTCTAAAAATATAATAGGTAGCTTAATGATGATGAAGACTTCAGTCTCTGAGGTGCCAAGAGATACCATTACAGACTTATCTGATGTTTCTTCCCTTCATGTAGCTATGCTTTACCTAACTGGACAATTCATTTCCCAACATTTCCTGGAATATTCTATCTCCTTGCCTTTGCTTAGACTATTCCTGACACCTTGAATGTCTTTTTTTCTTGCACCTTATTTCCCCCTTACCATCTAAATCTTACCTGTTCTTCAAGAGTCGACATAATTTTTCCCCCATGATGTCTTGCATTATCACCCAGGGTAAAATGTGATGTCTCCTTCCTCTAAATCTGCTTTGTGCCCTTATTTATCACCCTCTTCTTTGTCTTTTACTTGTTTGGGCACATGCCATTTCTTTCCTCACTAGAATGGAAGCTTCTTGAAAGCAGGGATCACATGTTATTCCTCCTTGTTTCCTTCTTGTCTCATACAGCCCGTAAACTGAGTATCATAGATGAAGGAAGGAATAATTAGTCCTTTGGACTATTCAATCAAAATGCATGATCAAATATAAAAGGATTTTTACATTATATCAGAATCCAATGTCAAAATGAAGCATGTTTCTATTCAAATTAATTGTGTGCTTATAAGAGCACATCAGAGTTTTAACATTTTTGCTGGGGAATTTGATTTAATTACTGATGTGAAATAAGCAAAAAACAGGACTATAAATTAAGTATCATCACATCTATAGCATCCTACAAACTCAGTCAAAGTCTCTCTTCTTAAAGGATTAGGATTTACATTTTATGTCTACAAGTCAAACCCATTTATTAATAACCAAATTTTGACCAAGATTGTAGCCCCAGGTTGACTGTTTTTTTTTTCTGAATGCTTTTCATTTTTAGGATGTTTTCAGATGCCCAAGTTAGAATGCTAACTCTGCTTTTTTTTATAGGCTCTCGTTGGAAAGCAATGACAAACCTAGAAAAACAGCCATACTATGAAGAACAGGCTCGACTTAGCAAGCAGCACCTGGAAAAATATCCTGACTATAAGTATAAGCCCAGGCCAAAGCGAACCTGCCTCGTAGATGGAAAAAAATTGAGGATTGGTGAATATAAAGCGATTATGCGGAATAGACGTCAAGAGATGAGGCAATATTTTAATGTTGGGTATGGTTCATTCATTATTTTTTCTTGTAAATTGGGAAAAAGCCTTTATATTTAGCACACTTAGTGGTATGCCAAACTCACTTGATTAGTAATAACATAACATTTTAACACGAATATGCAGACAACCTAAGTGCAAGGATATTTGAAAACTGCCAACCAAGTCCCCTAGAAACAGTGAAAAAAATTAAAAATAATAATGGGCTGGATGGAGTAATGGAGTAATAATTGAAATCAGGAATGCCTGAGTTCAAGTCCTGCCTCTGGTATACACTGGCTATGTAACCCTGGACAAGCCTTTTAATTTCTTATGGCCTCAACAACACTGCGTTGCAGAAAATGTACAATTTTGGACAGTTAAGGAAGTTTCCTCATCTGGGACCTTCCCTTATCAATGGAATTACAGATCCTGTCCTTATTCCTAAAATAATAGCAAACATTTGTATAGTACTTTTAAATAAGCAAAGTATTTATTTATTAAAATAAATTCATGCATATGAAAAGTCAAACTCTTTAAACACTGAAATTTGACTGACATTAATACTTAACATTCTAAAAACAAGATCTTCAACTAAAATGTTTCAAATTTGTGAAAACAAGGACAAGCCACTAGATCTATAAATCAAATTCCAAATTTTAGTAGCTTCTTTGGTTCATCAAATCAAATTCTGTTACTTTCAATCTTTAATAAGATTGCATAACGATACTTCTTGAAACAAGAAGTAATAGTTCACTTGAGGTCAATGTGCTATGAAGCTGCTTTCAGGCATAAGGAAACACTTGACTAGGTGAAGAGTGAATGTTTAGATGAAAAAGAGGAAATCATAAACTGTAACATATGATTCAAAGCAAATATGTAGTCTTTCAGAATCTTTGTATTTAGCATAAGGATTATATTCAAGGAACAGTGAAGCTGTGGGACAGGGAAGGTTTCCATTCTTAATAGATGATGTTCATTTTAGGAGTTTCCAACTCTGTCTCATATGCTAAGACTTTTGAATCTAGATAAAAAGAATGGTGACATTACAATGTGTTGCCTATAATGGTACTAGTATAATAGAATATATATACCATCTCATATGATATGGAAATAGCAAGTGCATATGTTTAAAAAACTGAGGATTTAAGGACACTCAAACTTCTTGGAACAGTAAATCCTGGGCCTAGCATGGCTGGAATTCAAGATATAATAAGTATTTTCACATCTCCCCTATACTCCTCCACTTTTGAAAAAAAGGTTCTCCTTACTGCCTCTAACACTGTGAAGAAGTGCCCAGCTTAATGTTTCCCAGTTCCTGGGAAAGTGCCATACATGGATTAGTTGTACATAAATGAATGAATAAGTCAAGGGTAAACTGTTGATTATTTCCTGTCCTTACTGTAAATCTCCTTGTCCCTCTGTAATGGGAATTTGAAGATCTTCCCAGCACCTTAATAGACATAGAGGGGAGTTTAGAGACCTCCCCTGCTTTGAAAGTAAACTCTACTCCCTAATAGGCTGAATGTAATCACATGGAGCCTGTGATGGAGGGAATTTGCTGAAGGGTGCAGGAGAGCCCACGGGAAGCAGAACGTCATGCAATATTTATAGTCACAGTCTTGATTGTGATCATAGGCACTGTAAATATTGCATTGGCACCACACTCTCTCATTACAGTTGCCCCCAGACTCTAATGTGGATAACTACATTGTTTTAGTCTCAATTTGGGGTTCTTTCCACGTCCCCGTTAATCACATTTGTCAACCAAAAATTCTATCATCTCTATATTTGAATCATGGAGTAGATTGAAGCCCTCTATTGTCTATATGACCATGGGCTCAGAAATGGCGGTAAATTTGCCGTAAGAGGGCATATAATAGGTACAATAATGTTGGCTTTTGAAAGACAGTTTCTTGAAATCACTCTCTGATGACCAAAATGTTATTGGTTTGAAATGGGTAAGTTTACCACAGCTTCTGAAGTACCCCAATTCTCTTTTTATATTTCCAAATATAGGCAACAAGCACAGATCCCAATAGCTACGGCTGGTGTTGTATATCCTGGAGCAATTGCCATGGCAGGAATGCCCTCCCCTCATCTGCCCTCAGAGCATTCGAGTGTATCCAGCAGCCCAGAACCTGGGATGCCTGTGATCCAAAGCACTTATGGTGTAAAAGGAGAGGAGCCACATATCAAGGAAGAGATGCAGGCTGATGATATCAATGGAGAAATCTATGATGAGTACGATGAAGAAGAGGATGACCCAGACGTGGACTACGGGAGTGACAGTGAAAACCATATTGCTGGGCAAGCCAACTGATAAGAGTCAAACAATTGTGGTGACCTTAGAGGACCTAAAGAAGCCCCAGCTGGTTCATCCTTACCAGTGGCCAAGCACATTAACTTTCTCATACACTGACTGTTATTTTAACTGTTAGTCTTAACTAGTTGGGACATCAGCTGACTAATAGACCTCAGCCTGCATCAAAAGGCTTTGGAAGGAGAAAAAATAAAACAGCAACAATATCAACAAGAGATTGAAATAAGCTATGGGTAAAATAATGCCAGTAATTCAGCTGCTATATCCAAGCACTGAAGTCTTACCCGTCAACTCTTTTTTTTTTTTAAATAAACTTTATGGCTGTTTGTTCTACAATGTTCTAGAAATTCTCACTCAGGTACACAGTGCCAACAAGTGGCTTGTGAATGTGTTTTGTTGTTTTGTGCTACAGTTTAAAAAAATAATAATTTTTTTTTGTTTTTGTTTTGGTAATGCACCTGACAGAAAAAAAAAGAAAGATAAACTTCTCTTTACTCCCTTCCACTGTCTCCATCTCTATACCTTTGCATATTTTAGGGGTGGAAGTGTATGAAAGGGGAAGAGGGAAAGAGAGCCTGTTTTTTTTTTTAAATTTTTATTTTTCTGCCATCTGACACCCAATAGGCAATTATTTTCTTCATCGAGGACTTGGTTCATCTATTGCACACCACACTGCGTCTTTGAGCAAGTGCCAAATTTGTACTGAAGTGTTGAACTAGTTCATTTTTTTGGTTTGTTTTCTGTTCTTTCTCAGTTAGGACAGTGTTATGTCTTAGACAATCCCTTAAAGAACCTAATATACCAGCAGCTGGTGAGATTTGAATTTTTTTTTTTTTTTTTGGAAACTGTAGGTGCCGTTCTCAGGTGAAAAGAGAGAGAGAGAGAAAGAGAGACATAAAAAAAATTTAGAGAAAAATATTTTCTGACCTTGGATTTTTGTGTGTATGTGTGTATGTTTATGGTACTAATAAGAATAATATTGGACCATTGTGAGTAAAACCCACATCTGGGGATGAAATCCCACATCCTCTAAGTGACTGGTCTGGAAGTAACTTTGACCTTTAATTTGCACTTCAAATGACAACTTAACTTAATCAAGTATGGGGCTCAGAAATTATGTTTTTAAACTTCTAATATTATCTTCATTGGATGGATCTGGTGGTCCTACTTAACAGAAGTGTGCATGTATAACACGGAAGCCACTAACAATACACAACCTGTTTGCAGATGCCTTTTTCCCTTTGATGATTAGTTTCATTAACCTTTGGCTATTTGAGGGTTTTGTTTCATTTTGTTTTTCCTAAGATCCTTTGACCTGTATGATTATGCTTCACATTGAGTAAGTCTGGCCTTTTGGCAGAAATTGAGTAAGCATTTTTCTTCAACATTCCATTCTGTTCTAACCAGGAATTGGATCTGGTGATTTTTATAAGGTGTTGTGTTGTGTTAAATTCTTTCCCCCATTTTTCTTTGTGATGAGATAGTCTCTTTGTATTTCATGATGGTGAAAATAACAAATATTTTCACATAGTAGACAGCAGGATTCAATTAAAAAGCAACTATAGCCAAAGTAAATTGATAATATCTGAGCTCTAGCCACCATTGTCTGCTGAACTTGCCTTTGCTAAAAATGTCCTCTGAACGCATTCTCCTGAGGCAGGGTGTGTGCACATAGAGAGACAACAGGTGATGATTGTTTTGTTTTGTTTTTGCTTGCCAAAGGGCCACTAAAAATGTGAGGCCTTTGCAAATAAATGCAGACTTTCCAAGGAAATTGCCAACAGTGGTCATGAAACAGGACAGTATACCAACCAGTAATTTGGATGTGTGATGTTATCCACTCCATCTTTTTACTCAACCCCACCGCTCCCTGACCTATACTCCCACCCCCACCAATTTGGATTTATACCTCTGAATAGGAACAAAATATCCTTTTTGTTTTTCTCTCTCTCAAAAGACTTGCTCTGGGGTTCTGCTTGGAGGAGCTATTCATATCCTGCACGTCAGAGATTTGGTTCCTTTGTTCTTCTGTCTGTATTTGATGACTGTATATTTCAGTTGAACTGCCTCTTCTTGCTAGTGTTGTGATGATGATGATGATGATGATGATGGTGATGATAATGGTCAGCTGTTCCCAGATTAGTAAATTATGTATAATTTATTTTATTTCCCCTATTCTATTTTATTCTATTCTGAATTGGAAATACAGCCAACAAAGCTGTTAAGATATTTAAAACTAATTTCCCTTCTCCAACTTTTTACATATATAGTACAAAAAACTATATATATATATAAATATATAAAATATATATACAAAAAACTCACTTATCCCAACATCTTTTTTCCCTCCCTTTTAAAAAATTTTGGCCTCAGCGATGTCAAGTTCTGATGTTTATTATGAAGGAGTGAATTAATGGGAGTGTTGTGTTCAATCTTAATTAACTTCTGCTCTCTCATCACTCATTTTAGTTATTTAATTACCACAGTCATCTAGAGCCAATTTTTTGTTTTGTTTTGTTTCTTTTTTTTTTTTTTAAGCACTCTGTTTGGATAAGGAAAAACTAGACACTTGTTTTTATATCATTATTAAGTACAATGTGAAAACAGATTTTTAAAAATTTGTTCCCTGTCTTTGTGAACAAATTATTTCTGACTTATGTGGGTTCACCTCTCACGTTTGCTGGATGCTTATTTTCCACCATGTTAGAAATATGCTTTGCTTTAATTTTGTGACTTTGGGCTACAAGAATACTTTGTTTTAGCTCCAGGTAGGTGCCGCCAAGGCATTCATGGTTAGAGCCAATTGTGATACCCTTGTGAATAAATGACAAAACTTTTTTTTTTTCTCCCTGAGGGAGAAGGCCACATCTTCTACTCTGGGTTGTGGTTCATTGTGAACTTTAACAAAACTTTAATTTTAAACTCAGACATAAATTTTATTAAATAAGATGTGTGCCAGAAAGACTAAACAAGTGTAGTCCGGAGCATAAAGCAAGCCAGCAACCCTATATCATATTCCTCACCTCTGCCATTTGACTTAACAGGATGGCACTTTGTATCTCATTTTTCCCTTATTATTTAAAAAATCATTCTAATTTATAAAATGATTTAAAGTTTATAGGTTACTATGTTAACTCATTGCCTTTTCTACATTTGATTGGTTGACAATACTGTAATGTCATAAAGCCTTATTTTTCTCCTCGCTTTTGTTTGTGCTCCATGGTACCCATGATAGACAAGCTGGAGGAAAAGAAGGTAGCTTGCATCTAACAACAAAGGTATTAGTCTATATCTTAGTTAATCTGGCATCTCTATTCTTGGTCCCTTTCACTATTCCTCTTGTGTCCACACACACTCCTCCCTATGGCAGCAGTCCAGTGGAATACATTTGGTGAATATCTAAGAGACAAGCACTGGAGAAACTGGATTAAAGTTGCTTATATTTAAGCTGTTAATAATTTGGCTGGTTACCTCAATGGAATGAAATATAAACCTTTTCTCCATTCATGCCTTAAGTTAGTCAAATAAATTTTTAAGTACATTTGGCATCTGCATTTAATAGCAATGTAATCAGGCCCCAGAAAGAACACTAACTATTGTTCTAGCATATAATTAGTTTGGTGACCAAATCATCTGGCAACAAATAAAAATGAAAGAATGTCTTTCTTTCATGACCTAAATTCGAAGATTTGGTTTCTGCATAGAATTTTTCTGTACTTAAATCATTATTAGAAAGGAAATTGTCTTTAACTTTTTTATATTCCACTTTCATAAGTTTTTTTTTTTCTTAATCCAAAGACATGAGCAGTTACTTGTCCCTGAGGAAGCCTCTCATATCACATTTTAAATAACAAAAATAGTTATACTTTCACCCATTCTGCTAGGTGGATTGCCCACTTGTAACTAAAGAATTACATACTATATTCACATGCGTCGATTGATGAAATATTGGTCTACCAAGTTACTGACAAAATAAAAACTACAGTTTTGCAAGGAAAAAATAAGTCCACTTAAAGTGAATTCAAGTAGCTCCTTATCTTCTAGGGCATGGGTATGTGTTTAGCTTGGCTTCTAGACTATTTACATTTAAAAATTTTCTTCTGTCAGTTTCACAGACTGAAGATGATGTCATGTTGGGTTTTCTGCTGATTGATTTCTATCCTCCCCAGTGTTTCTGTCACTGGTTCACTAAAACAGTATTTATATAGCTCCGTTGGCTCTAAAGCTCTTGGTCCTTCTTACAGTTGGAATTTTACAAGTGAAAAGGAAGAAAAGAGAGAGAGACAATCAAATGCCTGGAGCTTAAAACAAAGTATGTGCAACCTACCATCTCACTTGAAATTTAATAAGAGAAATAATTATGTAAATATAACATAGAGTTATAGATTTATATTTTGTTCATAACACATAGTGTAATATAAGTTGTATATTTTCATGTTTTTGGTTTTATGTTATCATTCATGCCACAATAAAAAGAAAATCGGAGTTTATGTACTCTTGAAAAAAAAGATGTGGGTTGCCACCATCCTGTTTTTGTTTGTTTTTGTTTTTGTTTTTTGCATTCCCCTTTTTCAGTATTACTGCCCTAAAGGCACCAATAAAAACAGCAAATGTGTTCTTTACCTATTACACGGTGTTTCTTTTTCCCAATTCTTAATACAGAGCTGTGATCTTTAGTCATATTGTCAAAAAACAAAAGAGGGAATGTTCATTTCTTTTTTTGTTCTCAATGTAAATCATCATTACTATTGCTTCTCAAACACTAAAAATACCACGATGGAGAGGACACGATTGCTTGTTATAGTATGTGGATAAACACTAGTTTATCACTTAAAACTAATCTCTTTCATATTTGCATTTTAAAACGTGAATAAGAAAAGAGGCAGTTTTGTTTTAGTAAGATCACATTGAAAGAACTTAGTATAAAGTTGAGTTCTTCAAATGGAAAATGACTATTTTCTGTGAGATTTCACTCTTAATATTTTGATTTTGATCTGAGAACTGAGTGCTTAATTCTTAGAACTAGACAATATTATTAGAAGTACAGCCAAATCCCGTTGTAAAGCATCTCACTGTGCCACAAATTTTGATTATACAGTCGACTCAAGTAATGACTTTTTTGCCCTGCCAGTTCTTGTGTATCTCTCATTTCTTACAACTTATAAAGTGTTCAACATGGTTTTTATCCTGATTTCTTGATATGGATTTGATTCTGTTCAGTTCCCACAAACATTAAGTGCCTACCACTGCCTCTACCCAAGTTCAGGTCCTCATCAGGTCCTCAACCTTCAAATGGACTACTGTAATAGCCTATTAACTGGTCTTGTCCCATTTCAATTCATTGTTTATACCACTGCTCATGTAATTTTCCTAACACAATGTTCAATTAAAATAATTCCCCCCTCAAAAACTTTTACTGGCTCCATATTAGTTATGACATATAAAATCCTAAATCTATCATGATCTGCAACCAGCCTACCATTCCAGTTTCATCTCAAACATTCGAAATTCTACTTAAACTAAATTATTCACTGTCCCATATTCATGCCCTCTGCTTTCTTCAACGTTCAGCTCCGTGCCACCTCCTCCTGGAAGTCTTTCATGATTCCAAATCTTTGTTAATTCTGTCTTCTTTTTCAAATTTTCATGTGTGTATTTGTCTTTTTTCATATCATCTTCCACTCAGTAGAATGTAAGCTCTTTCAGTAGAGATTGTCTTTGATTTTTATCTCTGTACTTCTAGTCCCTAGTGAAACATCTTACACAGAAGAGGCATTTAATAAACATTTACTGAATTAAATTTAAAATATTCCCGATATGGTATAAGGTACAAGGCTTCTGAGTAGTCTGCAAGACTTTGGCCTCTTTTATTTCTCAAACATAAGTCATTATCCTACTCCATTTTTTGTTTTATTTGATTTTACCATTTCCCTTATGGTAACCTTTGTCTTGAAGTTGCTAAGTATCAAAAGTATATATTGACTTGCTTTGGAAGATCTAGTTCATTGTAGAATTTTTCTACCTCTTCATCTTCTGCAATAGATTTTGATACATAAGGCTTATTGTGTGGATCAAATGAGATCAAACATGTAAAGTGCTTTGAAGATCTTAAAGCACTATGTAAATACTATATTACTACTATAATTTTTATCAGCTGAAGTTACCTTCCTGATTATCTTTTTGCTTTTGCTAATCTTTAGTGTGGCAAGACAAGTTAACCAAATATTCCATAAAATGATTTTTTAAATTGTCTTTAGGCATACGATGAGAACAACTTTGCCAAATCTATTGCTTCTCCAGGGAGAACCTGAAATCCATTCTTCCATTCACCTGTAATTCCTTTTATCTTTTGGTCTCATTTATCATGAGAAGATCAATATTGATGTGCTTCATTCCTTCTAGTAGAACATCAATTTATTAGTAATTGGACAACAACCTCACCTTTAAGAGTACTTCCAGTTAAATTCATTTTTAATAGACTAAGCACTATGTGATTCTTAGCCTTCTATGTGCCCTTTCTACTGCTAGCCTGGAACTTTTCTAATAGAAAAGTCATGTGACTTGGATAGAATATGGTATGTACATATTTTACTATTTGTGGGAAAATAGTTCTGAAGTATTCATAATTAATTGGGTTTAGAACTTCTTGAATGGCTATACCAAAAGCAGAGTCATTAACAGTTCAATTTCAGCTTAGATGGTCTTTGATGGAGCATCCCAAGTAATGCTTGGTCAGTGCTGTTCAACATTTTTATAAATGACTTAAATAAAGGCAGATTTCACATCAAATTTGCATAAGACATAAAACAGAGGGATAACTAAAAGAAACAAATATTTGACTTGTAAAAAAAAAACACCTCAACAGCCTAGAACATTGGTTCAGATAAAAAAAATAAAATTTTAAAAGAAAAATTTAAAATCTTACAATCAGGTTAAAAAATTAGTCCCCCAAGTACAAGAGAGGAGAGACATAGTTAGACAGCAATAAGTCTGGAAAAAAAAAATGGGAGGACCAAAAATACTTTGTATTTGCTTTGGTTTTTATGTTTTATTTTATTTATTTTTATCCTTAACTTTGTATTTACTTTGTATATATTTTGTATTTACTTATCTCTGGACATATCATTCCCCTTTTCCTGGTAGAATGTAAGCTCCTTGAGGGTAGGGACTTATTAATTTTTGCCTTTTGTATCCTCAGCACCTAAAGTACAGTGCCTGACACATTATAGGTGCTTAATAAAGTCTTGTTGACTTAAAAAAAAAAGTCCTGGGGGCTTTAGTGCACTGCAAGTTCAATGTGAGTCAGCAGTATAAGAAATCGAATGCACTCTTAGCATTAGAAAAGGCATGGTATCCAAGAATGCAATAGAGATGAGGCACTAGTTAGACTCCATCTGGACTACTGTGTTCAGTTCTGGGCTTTTAGGAAGGGCACTGCTAAACTAAAGAGTTTCCAGAAGGTGGCAACCAGGTTGGCCTTGAGATGATGTCATATGAGAAAAAACTGAAGAATCTGGATATATGTAACCTAGAGAAAACTTAAGTGGTACAGCTCTCCTCAAGTATCTGAAGAACCATCATATGGAGGAAAAATATTTTTGACACTGTTAACCATCCTCTCCTCTTTGATATCTTCTCTTCTTTTAGCTTCTGTGACACTGCTTTCCTGGTACTCTCCCTGTCTATCTGATTGACTCTCCTTAGTGACCTTTATAAGATCATCTTTGGTGTTGTATTCCTTAAGCATCAGTGTGCCCCAGAGTTCTATCTTCAGCACTCTTCTATAGTGTCTCTCTACACTTTCCCTTAATGATTCCCTTAGCTCACTGATTCATCATCTCTAGATAGATGTCTGAAATCTCTATACTCCAACCCTCTCCCCATATCCAGTCTTGTGGGTAACTTGGCCGCTGGGTTTTTCCACTTGGAAATCCCACAGGAAAATTTAACATAGACAAAACAGAACTTATTTTCTTTCTCCCTAAGTCTGTCCATTTTCCTAACCTCCTTATGTCTTTGGAGGATACTATTACCCTTGCATTCAGTCAGGTTCACAGTCTCTGAGTCATCTTTGATTCTTCACTCTCCCTCATTCACTATATCCCCAAAGTTGCCATATCTTGTTAGAATAACCTTCATGCCATCTCTTCTCTCTATCCCTTTATCTCTATTCACACAGTAACTCAACTCACTCAGACTCCAGGTGCTTCATCCTCCAGCCCGCCACTCACCTACCCTAGCAGTCTTTCTCCCTTGTCACCATATGCATACCTCTTCCTCCCTCAATCTCTTACTCTGGGAACTGTAAGAAAATCAATGTTATCATTGCTTCTGAAATGAGGATGACAACAAACTGCTCTGTGACGCCATTCACCATTTTTTAACTCCTTAGGAAAAAAAAACCTCACTTCTTTGACCATTACTCACCTATGATGTGTTAGCTCCTTCCTATTAGAATGTAAGGTTTTTATGGGCTTGCTATTTTTTTTGTATTCCTAGCACTTAGCACAGTGCATGGCGTCTAGTATATGATAAATATTTTTATCATATTAAGATAAATGCTTTTTGTCCATTTTGTCAAAGCCTTGCGACTCCTCACTAGCTTTTGGCAATGGCCTCCAAAGTAGTCACTCAGCCTCAGTTCTCCCTCTTCCAACCCATGCTCCACACAAATGCCACAGAATCTTCCCAAAGTTCATATACAACCTTGCTTACCTTATTCAAGATGTTTCAGTAGCCCCTTATTGCTTCTAAGATAAAATGCTGCTCCAGGGTACCTTTTTCCATATTTGTTTCCTATTACTGAAATAACACATTCCATGTTCTAGTTTCACTCATAAATCATAGCCCATCTCCTATTTCCTCAGCCTGTGCTTGGGCTGTCCAATAAAATATATTCCAATAAAGTTTTATTAAGCACCCACTCTGTGCTGTTGATAGAGCACTAGGTTCAGAATCAGGAAGGCTCATCTTCATGAGTTCAAATCCAGCCTCAGACACTTTATAGTGGTGTAACACTGGACAAGTCACTTAACTCTATTTGCCTCAATTTTCTCATCTGTAAAATGAGCTGGAGAAAGAAATAGCAAACCCCTCCAGTATCTTTGCCAAGAAAACCCCAAACAGGATCATAAAGAGTCAGACATGACTGAAACAATTCAAAAGCAACAACTGTTAGGTTCTAGAGATGCAAAAAAAAAAAAAGTCTTCCCCTCAAGAAGATTACATTCTATGCGTAGGGTATAGGGGATACAACATACAGCATATGACAGATATATACCATAATTTGAAGCAGGAGAGAACATTACCAACTGGGAAATTTAATAAAGACAATCCCTACTCTACCCTGTGGCAAATGAGCTGGGCTTTTAAATAAGGCTAGAGATTTCAAGAGGTGAAGGTGAAGAAGGAATGCATTCCCGGCATGAGGGACAGCCTATGTATAGAGACAGAGGCAAGATTTGCATTTTATTCTAGAGGCAATCACTGCAAACTTCTGCCCTTACTATTTATCCTGCCTAAAATACCATTTTCTCTTTCCTCAGATTATCCAAATCCTATCTATCCTTTGGTGTTAAAGACAAGCCTGTCTTCATTAAGTCTCTAGGAATTTATTAGCACTTTTACTACTATTGATGTTGGCAGTAAATATGCCACAATACATTAGATTTCTAAATCTGGTCTTCCTAACTAGATTGTAGGCTCCTATAGGGCAAAGAAGAGATGGTGCTTTTACATTTCCTTTATATCACACTTAGCATCTAGCACAGTCTTATGCAGAAAGTAGATATTATTTACTCCTATTGTCTTCCACTATATTTGCCTTTTTATTCCTGTGCTTGTAACCATATCTTTACTTTTATATAGTTAGTTCATATACCTATGCATTTTCAGTAGTTTTCATAAATGTTGTTCTGAATTGCATTAAAATTCAGAGTCATTTGATGTTAGAGCTAAAAGGCTCTTTTCAGATTATCTAATCCAACCCCTTATATACAGATAAAGAAAATGACAAAAGGCTGGTGAAGTAACTTCCCAAGGTTGTACAGCCAGGAAGCAGCAGAGCTGAACCTTGAATCCAAGTCTTCAGAGTTTGTTTAAGTGCAGTGCTCTTTTCATTATTTAGAGTTACAATGATATCACTCCTTCTTTTGGCACTGAACTACTCTGGGTTTTTCACAACCATAAAGCTGCCATATATCTTTTTTTATATCATTCTTAGAATATGTTCCCTATAATGGAATTACTGTGTCAAAGAGAATGATTATTGTATCTTTTGTAGTATAATATCAGATTATTCTTTTAAAAAGTTCCTCTAATTTTCAGCTGTACCAGCAGAATTTGTTGGCTCCAAGTTACAAGTCTTATACAATTCTGTCTCATGCTAATTTAAAGAAAATTTACCATATAACCACCTTTGCTAGAATATACCTATTCCAAAATGGAAAGGATGTATTTCCCTGAGGTTGTGTTAGTATTGTAGAAATCCATACCATTGGGCATCACTTTTGTTCCCCTTACTCAGAATTCCCTCCTTCATCCTTTCTACTTATTATCCCCTAGGGTGCCAAGTCTCAACTCAGATGCCAACTCTTACTCAAAATCTTTGTTGATGACCCCAGTTGTGAGTGAAATTACTTTGTATTTACTTTGTATATATCTGGTATGTACCTATCTGCTGATATGTTCTATCCTCTGCCTTCACCTTCACTAATCCCCCCACCCCTAACCCAAGAATGTAAGCTCCTTGAGGGCAGGGGCTATTTCATTTGTTTTTTGTATGCCTAACACTGTGCCTTGCACAAAGTAGGTGCTTAATAAATGTTTCTTGAACTGAACTCAAGGGACATTAGATGGGGGCCCAGCTCATTGCCTGTCTTCTGTCCCTGTCTGAAATTTATGTACTGATAGACTAATTCAGTAGACTATTCATCCAACCAACTACATGTAATAACCCGATCAATGGTCGTTTTCCATTCTCTTGGCTTTTCTTGTATGTATTCTTGTCTGAGGACCATGAATCTCATTGAGTAGTATTGTAGCACTTTACCCAAATAACATAATTTCATTGACAAGCAGGATCATCTGGAAGATCTCTCGATCTACAAAGAATCCCTTCTGCATTTGGATTCAGTGTAAGACACCCTGGATGACAGTGGTGAGTGCATGTAATGAGTTTATACCTTCCTGTGTTGTATTTTTAGTATAGTAAAGTACCACATTTGGAGATAAGAAGTTAAATCCTGGCTCAAATAGGTAATGAATTTGGGCAAGTCACTTAGCCTTTCTAAGTCTCAGTTTCCTCTTTTGTTAATAGGGATAGTAACACCTAGTGAACAGGTTGTTGTAAGGACCAAAAGATATAACATATGTAAAGCATTTGCAAACCTAGAAACACATTCATATATAAAATCTGGTATATTATTATTTTACTTGGTATTGATAGTGAGAATTACTGAACAAAAATTTTCTCTGTAATGGCATCTAGAAATGTGGAATGGCTACATTTTGCTCTACTGAGTAAAATATTTTAGGATTTGTTTTTGTAACCAACAATAAATTCATAGGATTGCATTCTCTATGTTTTTCAATGAATCATGGGACTACTGCTTAAAATTGTTTCCAGTCATTGTTCAGTTGTTTTTCAATTATGTCCAACTCTCTGTAACTCCAGTTTTGGGGGGCTTCTTGGCAAGATACCGAAGTGGTTTACCATTTCCTTCTCCAGCTTATTTTATAGATGAGGAAATTGAAGCAAATAGGGCTAAGTGACTTGCCCACACAGCTGGTAAGTGTCTGAGGTTGGATTTGAATTCAGAAAGATGAGACTTCTTGACTCAAAGTTCAGCATTCTATCCACTGTGCCACCTTACTGCCCCCTTCAAATGCCTACCTGTTCCTTTCTCATATTTTCTTCATGAATACCCTTAGTATATCACAGAATAACAGAATCTCAAATTCAGAAAGAATCTACAACACCACCTAGACCAACCCATACCTGAAAAAAAAAAATCCTCTCTAAAACTAACATAAAGACCTTTATTGAAAAGAAACCATGACACTTCTGGATAACTCAAATTATAAGGACTTTTTCTCTTAGATGCAGTTTAAATATGCCTCTCTGCAACCTCCAACTATTGTTCCTAGTTCTCCCCTCTGGTTCTAAGCAAAACAAATCTCTTACTTCTTCCACATGACAGCCCTTCAGATACTTTAAGACAGCTATCATGCTCCCCCCGAAATCTTCTGTTCTCCAGGCTAAACATTCCTAGTTCCTTTAACTGATGTTGATGTGGCATGGCTTCAAGTCCCCTCGCTGTCCTCATCACTTCCTCTGGGCAGGCTCCATCTTGTCATTTTCATTTCTAAAATGCAGCTCTCAGAAATGAACACAATACTTCATATGTGACTAATTAGGGCAAACTGCAGTGGAACTATAACCTTCATTGCTTTGGACATTATTAATGTTGTCTGAGATCATATTAATCCTGTGAAATTTCCCAAAGTTAATGCAGCCCACATTCCTCTTCTTGTTGAATTCTGGATTCAGATCATTGTCCAGTCTCGATGTCTGTTCAAGTTCATATATTCAACTGTGTAAGACTTTTGTGTGTGTGTGGCAATTGGATCAAACTCTTTTGAGTGTTTATGGATTTCATTTAGGAGTATATGTAATTTTTCAAAAAGATCCTCTCTAAAACAAATATTCATTTCTTATTAACAACAATATTCTTCTAGTGAATCTGCTTGGTTGGGAATCATGGAACATTTCATTCTCTGAAGAATTAAAATGAAAGTTCATTGAAAGCACAATGGAAAAGGACATGGTATGAATTTGTAGTTTGCAACACAACAAAGTGTATTATTCTAGAGAAGTCACATAAAAGATATCTCTAAAGCAGCGGTTCTCAACCTGTGGGTTGTGACCCCTTTGGGGGTCAAATGACCCTTTCACATGGGTAACAGGGGTAGCCTAAGACCATCAGAAAACACATATTCCTGATGGTCTTAGGAACCGAGACACTGCTCCTCTATCTGTCTCCAGGTGGGTCTGCCCACATGCATATGCACCCACATATTAGGCATTAGGAAGGTTGAGAACCACTGCTCTAGAGTGAAAGGTGAGCAACTCCCATTTTCTGCTGATATACCTTTAGGGAGAGGCAACCTAAGATACAGATACAGGTCCATTCTTGGATTCAGGAAGGCCTAGGTTGAAGGCTTGCCTCTAATACATAATAGCAGATGACTCCCGCAAGTCAGTTAACCTTTCAGAACACACAGCTGTTTTCTAAGATTGTAAATTAGAAAAAGTTTTCAAATCTAAATAATACCTACACCAACGGTTTCTTATACTGATAAAAATCAAAATTCGGATAAAAAAATAGTCCTGCCAATGTCAAAGGATCTAAAGGAAGATCCCCAATATCTTGGATAAGCCCTGGCAAAGACTTATGGGAGAATATAGTTAGGAACTGTGTAAGATGAAAAGGTATGGATGTTTGTAATCTATTTCTTTGGAAGGATACTCATACCAGTAAGATGAACAGGTCAAAGAAAGATCACATTAGCTCTTCTTTCTCTGGTTAACACACTATGTTCTTACATATTGAGCTTTCAGTACACTAAAACTCTTAAGTTATTGTCATATGAACTCTTGTCTAGATGCAATATTCCCATTCTAAACTTGCAGAGGTGACTTTTTGAGCCTAAACATAGGACTTTATATTTATCACTATTAAATTCCATCTGTTTAGATTATTCTAGCCTGGTGAGGATTTGCTCAGTGCTTATCATATCACCTATCTCTGTGTTATGCACAAATTTAATAAACATGCCATTTATGCCTTTATCCAATCAGTCAACTTATCAATTAATAAGAATTTATTAAGTCCCTAGTATGTGTTACATAATGTGATAGGTGCTGAGATAAACAAAGACAAAAACAATTCTTGCCCTAAAGGAATCTGTTGTATTAGAAAACAACACGTAAATAAATATTTAAGTAAACACAAAATATATCCACGTCAGTTGCAAAAATGTTAAAGAGAACAGCACCAAGGACAGAGGGACTCATTTCATCCCTCTAGATATCTCCTTCCAGGTTGACATTTCACCCCAACTCTCAGTCCCTTTTGTCAGTATCATGTCTAGCCCTAGCGGCAAAACTGAGATCAGTTGACAGAGTCAGCATCATGGCAAGGAGAAAGCATCAAGGTACTTGATCCTTAGCTCTATTAGTCATCCCAGCCTCAGAAGGTAGCATGTAGTGAAGTATAAAAGGAGAACGAAAAGATTACAGATAAACTGGCTGCTGTGGTGAAGTCTTTTGGCTTCATAGCCATAGATGATTGCTTACAAGGAGTAACAAAGATACGAATAAATTGCTAGCAAGGTTACCCTGTTGAGATTCCTAGGAGCCTTGGGTGATGTGGGAACTTGTGTTATTCCAAACTTTGGTATCCCGGTTTTTTGATTCACTGGACTTTTCTCAAAGCCTGCTCATTCTTAAATGATCTTTCTGTCCCTGGTTTTGTAGGGCATTTGTTTCTGATAGGAAATTGCTCATTTTAATATATTTTGAACTGATTCTAATATTTCTTTTTGTATCACTTAATTTCTGGATTTTGTTTTGTCAGTCCTTTTTCCCCCCAAGGTGTCCACTACTTTGCTAAAGTTTCTAGCTTCTGTTTTGAGTTTCTTCTCCTTTTCAATTCTTTCATCAATGGCTCTGATTAAATACATCTACCATTTTCCTTCATTGTTCTTTTTAGAAAATGTATTGGTAGTGGTTGTCTTAACATCATCTTAATTTTCAAAATTATTTTCTCATTCTACCCAAGCTAGAGAAATAATATTTTTTAAAGCATTTCAGCAAAACCAATACATATCAAGTGAGTTAGACAACATATGTGAAGTCTCATATCCATAGTCCCTCCTTCAACCCAGAAAGGACACAAGAAGGTAGATTTTCTCACCTATTCTTGGGGGCCAAGATTGGTCATTATGCCCACCATACCCAACAATTATCCATTGTTTAGTTCTATCTTTTTTTTTTATTAGTTTCATTTATATCATGTCCATTGTGTGTACTGATTTCCTGATTCAGCTTTTTCATCTTGCAGCAGTTCATGTAGGTCTCCTCATAGTTCCCAATTATTCATCATATTCATAATTTCTTATGGAACAATAATGTTTCACTACATTCACGTATAATTTGTTTAGCCATTCCCCATTCAATGGGTATCTACTCCCTTTTCAGTTCTTTACTACTACAAAAAGTGCTGTTATAAATATTTTGGAGAATATGGGCATTTTCTATCATTGACCTCCTTCAATTATAAGTCCAGCAGTGGGATCTTTGGGTTAAAAAATATGGAAATTTTCTTCACATTCTTAACAAATTCCAAATTGCTTTCTATAATTGTTGAACCAATTTATAGCTACACTGATGCTGCATCAGGTGTAGGTGTCTTTCTACTGGAAATAAGGCAAAAAGACCTGGAGAGCTTTGGTGGCCAATGCATTCTTTACTTGTAGCTACTGCAACATTATTTTCATCTTCTGGAAATTTGTCCTAGAATTTTCTTAACCCATATTGTTTCTTTATTGTATTCAAAGTTTTCCTTTACTTTTTCATTTTAACACAATCCATACTCTGGAATCTTAAATTGACAGTTTGGGTGAACAGTAGGCAAAGTTTTTGATTGAATATCTGCCAAGGGATAGCTTCATTAAGGATAACTGCAAAGGTTTACTCTACTTGTTGTTCTAATTTATCTTGCTTATGTAACTTCTGGAGTCCCAGCTATGTGGAAACTTCACCCTTAGCCAAATCTCAAGTCCAGAATCAGGGTGGCAAGCAAGAACTGACAATGACTGTGTGGAACCCTCAGTCTTTGAAGCAAAGTCCCTAGACCTTAGTCTTCAGTCCTTAGTGTGGACTGAGGGTGGGAGAGTGACAGACAGAATAGTATGACTAATTATGGAGACCTTTCCTTTTTGTTTTTCTCTTTTGGTGGGAATTTACCTTCCAGGCATCTCTTTTAATTCTCCCTTTTCTTGTGGATCTTTTGCTTCATTTGACACATCTCATTGTTTTTGAAGTTTTTGTAGAAGGAAATGGCCAAGAAAGCCACCTATGGTGTCTGTGTTTACACTACTTTTGGACTTTTTTTTATGTTGTGGCTACATTTGATAGATCCTTTTGGGGCTGATGGCCAGCCTTCTGGTAAAAGCTAACCTTTGATGTAAAGGCCTTCCTGGTACCACCTAGGGTGCATTTCTTCTGTGAAAACCACATAAGACTCTTTCTCATCAACATGAAGGGAAATCTGAGAGCATATAACACATATACCTTTGTTCAACAAGTTTTGAACCCACTTAATTCTACAATCATGCATTTCTCAACTATCCATCTACTTTATAAGAATATCATGAGGTCCTTGGTCATCAGCTTTGCTGAAATCCAGCTATACTATGCCCTGATTTATCAGCATAGTAACCCTGTCAAAGAAAAATGAGGTGAGCTTGATGTGACTTGGTATAGTGAACCTACATTGGTTCCTAATGACTACTGCTTTCTTTTGCAAGTCTTTGCAAATAACTCTTTTAAAGACAGTCCTGTTGTGGGGGAGGGGAGAGAAGGAGGGAAAGGGTTAGGGAACCTTAAGCATATTAGTCTATAGATGAAAGAATCTATTTTCTTTCACTTAAAAAAACTGATACAAGGTTTCCCCATCTTTGCTAAATTAACAGCTTCTCCCTATTCTGCGTGAGTTTTCAAATGTCACTCATGGTGGCTGGGAAGTCTTGTGTGATAGTTTTTCTAGTACCCTTGATGTCCTTTGTTTTGGGCCTGGTGACTTGAAATTATTAAGGATAGTTATGTGTTCTCTTAGCTTATAATGTATTTTAACTCCCTGTAAACCATTTTTGCCCTATACTTCCCAGTCTGAAGCTTAATCTCCTTTGCAGAGAAAACATAAGCAAAACAGGAGTTAAGAATGTGTGCCTCTTTTAAATCAACTTTTATTACTGTCTTATCTTTCCCCTCAAGACAAACATAGACCTTCTTTGATCTCCTTATTCCAAACAGAGTAAGGGTTTCAAAAGACCATTTTTGTTCTCTTTGGCATTAAATGTAAGCCCCAACTCATTACTAGCTTTAGTGTTTCTGACATTATTCTTATTTCATTTCATACTAAGTAACTTAGCTTGCTCCTATAGTCTACATGTTTTCCTTCAAATATTATTGAGTGGACTTCAAACAAGAAAATGGAGTAAGAAGTTACATCTTAACCTAGAACTTCATTCTCATCACCTCAAAATAATGACAAATTCATGAAATAAAATAATAAAAATCAAAAGTGGAGAAAAAATAAATCATTTCCCCATAATAACATTGACACATATATCACTTCAAGTTTTCCAAAGCACTTTTTGTACATTATCTTACTTCAATCTCACAAAAAACAGTGACATAAAACATTTTAAGAAAAGGTAAGCAAAGGATGGATATCTTCTGCAAAGATGAGAGGCAATAAATAAAAATAATTCATGAAATAATAAATCAAAATTGCTCAGAGATATCAGAAATAACAAAGTATAAATCAATGGAATCTGCAGGATAATAGAATACAAACATACTGCTAGTTTAATTCACCAAGAAACATAGTAAACCTCAGAATTTCAATATCAAATAACAAATACTGCATGAAGCCAATAAAAAGCTTTTCATTGCCATGGAAAATCATCTGGAATAATTTTCATCTACTTATCATTTATGAGAAATCAGCATTGATAAGATATCATAAGAAGCAAATGAATTTTGTTTGTACCCAATAGTGCACAGATAAAAATTATCATCAATGGAAAAAGTTAATAATTACAATAAAAGAAGGAAGTTAAACCTTTATTTTACAAGAAATCAGAGCTGAATGGTATATTTTAATGTAATATGTCAAGTAAGAAAATCACTAGAAAGGTAAGTATCTACAATTAACAAGAAAAGATATAGTAATGAGTCCAAGGTTTTCACTCTTCCAGGGCTAGATTTCTTATGAAAGACACCAAGAGAATAAGGAAATAACATCTAAAGGGAAAAGAACTCATGGGGGTTAAAAGATTCAGGAAGATGGCAAAATGCAGAATTAAATTTAAAAAATTTTGACTACATGCAGAATTAAATTTAAAAATTTTGGCCTAAGGCCTACATTACCTTATAAGTGAAGAAATAATTTTCAGGAGGGGCAGGGGAAGGCAGAAGGTAAAGAGCAGAGGGAAGTCATTCATATATAGACAGAAGTTAGACATCCTGAAAGTAAAAGGAACTGTGAATTAAGTTTTTTTCCTTTCTTTGTCTTGGTCTCTCTTCCTATTGCTAGACTGTTGGAAAGTAGGGCAGGAAGACAAGAAGGAATATGTGTAGAGTTTTTCCCCCAAAGAGGAGTAATACTCTAGGGTTATTAAAGTGTGTTCCCTAGAAGTAGGAGGTATAGGCTGTGAACCTTGCAATGGGTTCTATTAGAAAGGGAATGGGAATTTTAAAGGATATTCCTCTCTAAAGAGTAGCCCTTTTTATGGACAATCAATGTTTCTTAGGCTCCATAGATTAGGCCAGTTTTTCCTAAGACCTACTCCATTCAATCTAAGGCTATTTCCCCCCAAAAAATGCACTAAAAACTGTCCTTAAGATGTAATTTCCAAGGGATCTATGGCTTGGACCATTTATGTAGATTCCCTTTTACCTGAATATATAAAGGACCAGGAGCATAAGAAGCTCCATCTGCTACTTTAAAGCTCTAATCATGGTCCATCATGGGACCCAAAATGAGAGAAGCAGTTAAACTCAACTGAATCAAAACTATATCCTTGTTGAATATTTTTAAACCTCCACTTGTTAATGCAAAATGTTCCTAGAGCATTCCATTTCATTTTATTCAATTTCAAACCTAAGGTACCAGAACAGTTGAGACAAACTTCACCAATTAAAAGAGCTCGTTTCTTGGGGTTGCCTCTCAGTCCAGGAAAGGGGGTATTGGGGCCCCAAAAGGCATGTGGCATAGGAGTTCAGTGGACTGACAGAAATGTAGGAGCTACTGGCAGATACTTTAGGATTGGTATGTGATAAATACAAAGGCACTGAGTAGGACCAGGACCCTTGACAAGGAATACAAAGAATTTTAATACATTGCTTCTTTCATGAGTGGATGTAGTCTGTCTGTCTGGCTCTCTCCCTCTCTCCCTCTCTCCTTCCCCCTCTTCCTGCCTCTCTTTGCTTCTCTCCTTCTCCTCTAGCTTTGGAGTAGCTACAATAAAAGAAGTATAGCAGCTATGAACATCCATAAGGTTTTATATACACTAAAAATAATCCAAGAAAGGAACACCTATCCTCAAATATCTATGGTATACACAAATTCCCAAAGTCTAGGCAACAGGCAAGGTAAAACGGAGATCTTCATAACCACAAAATTCATCCGGAAGAACAAAAGATCAAGCATATCAAGGGAATCAATAAAAAAAAATATGAAGGTGGACTAACTATCAGATCTTAAACTATTCTACAAAGTTGTAATTGTCAAAGCAGTTTGGTACTGGGTAAGATATAGAGTGGTTAATCAATTAAATCAATTAGGTAAATAAATATACCAAGATAAGGTCAAAAACGGGAATATGTTATAGATATAAAGGGAGATTTCATAAGCAAATTAGGGGAACATGGAAGAAATTATCTGCCAGATCTATGGATGAAGGAAGAGTCTATGACCAAACAAAATGTAGAGAGGTAAAGAGAATAGTTTTGATTACATAAAATTAAAAAATTCTTCCACAAACAAAACGAATGCAAAAAAAAATTTGAGGAAAAGCAGGAAACTGGGGAAAAGTTTCTCTAATAAAAGTCTCATTTCTTAATATGGAGAATTGAGCCAAATTTATAAACATAGGCTATTCTCCAATTGATAAATGTCAAAGGACATGAACAGGTAGTTTTCAGAAGAAAAAATCAAAGCTATCAATAGTCATACGAAAAATGCTCTAAGTCACTAATAACTAAAGAAATGCAAATTAAAAGAACTCTGAGGTACCACTTTATAGCCATAAGATTCGCTAGAATGACTGAAAAGGAAAATGACAAATGCTGGAAGGGATGTGGGAAAATAAGTACATTAATAGACTGTTGGTGGAGCTGTGAATTATTTCACCATACTGAAGAATACTTTGGAACTATGCCCAAAATGTTATGAAACTATGCATAATGCCCTTTAACATGGAAATACTGCTACTTGGTCTATACCCTACAGAGATTTTTTAAAATGGAAAAGGATGCACATGTGCAAAAAATGTTTACAGCAGCTCTTTTGTGGTATCAAAGAATTGGAAACTCAGGGGATGTCCATCCACTGGGGAATGATGGAACAAGTTATGGTATATGATTGTGATGGAGTACTATTATGTGGTAAGAAATGATGAAAAGGATGGTTTTGGAAAAACCTAGGAAGACTCATAGGAACTTATATAAGTGAGGTGAGCAGATCTAGGAGAGTAATATACATAGTAAGAATAATATTGTAACAAAAATCAACTGTGTGAAAGACTCAGCAGCTTTGATCAATACAATGAACCATAACAATTTCAACGGACTTGATGAAAAATACAATCTTCTTCCAGATAGAGAACTGATGGATTCTAAGTGCAGACTGAAGCATGTTTTTCTCTTTATTTTTCTTGCTTTTTTTGCAACATAGCTGATATGGAAACATGTTCTGCATGACTTACTAGGTATGATGGGTATTGTATTCCTTCCTTCTCAATGGGTGAGGAAGAGGAGAGAATTTGGAAATGAAAATGAAAAGTGAAAAAAAAAAGAGGTCCTCAAGCAAAGAGGCAAATTTAACCTCATATATATCATTCACACTTGGTGGGATAAAACCCATGCCCATAATAAGTGGTGTATAGTTAAATTTCATTTAAAAGAAACAGGCTAGGAGAGAGGGAGGGGGGAAGGAGGAAGCATGTGTGTGTGTGTGTGTGTGTGTGTGTGTGTGTGTGTGTGTGTGTGTGTGTGTGTGTGTTTAGAAATTTGGGGTCATAGCAGCAATTTAGAAAATCCTACAGTTAGAGAGGGGATGAACAGTAGTATTTGGTTAAAGGTCAATGAAGGAATAACATCAGTGATTTTTGTCATTGGAGTATACAGCAGATTATCCAGATAAAATGAGGAAATAATTGTGAGGTTGGGGAATAGATTGTGAGCTTAGAAAAGACACTTGACATAGTCATGATAGGAGAGGGGAAGAATGGGAATAATAAAGGGATTTAAATCATCCAGATGTATCCTGGAGTTCTGTCTGCCAAAAGCCAAGCACTTAATAATTTCTTGACTTGCTTTAAGAATGATTTTATCTGATAAAAGGGAGAAGGACCAATCAGTAGAATTTCTATTCTAGATCTTATTCTCACTTACAGGGAGTGATTGATTTCTGAGGTAGAAATGATGAGAACCCTGGGGAAAAGTCATCACTCCCTCCTAGAATTTGTCATAGGGAAGGAATGAAAATTCTAACATAGGATGACAAGCATTTTAACCTTTGGGAAAACAACTATTAAAAGGAAAGACAGATAATATTTCATGGACCAAAATTCTATAGGAGATATGGATGATGCACAATAATTAAATTTTGAAGATCAAAAAGCAAATCTCTTTGAATGAAAAGGAAAGGTAGGAATTTTCTGAAGGGCTAAGACAAGAAAAATTAAAATTATAAACATTAACAAAGAAGTGTAAAAAATTACACCTATTTGTAGACATCATGATCAATAAGATTACTTAGAAAACCCCAGAGAATCAGCAAAGAAATTACTTGAGTTGATTAATAGCTTCAGCAATGTCTCAGAATGCTAAAGAAATCCACAGAAATTACTAATGCTTTTATGTATACTTACAAAAAATGGAGGAAATGATAAAAAGAGAAATTTCACAGAAAATAGCTACATTATGCATAAAATATGTGGGAGTAAGCTTTTGTAATAACAATTATCATACATTCTTCATGCAATAACACAAGAGAAATAATTGGAGAAATGTTCATTGTTTATGTTTCATGCATGCCAAATTAATAAAAATGATACTAGTACTAAACTAACAGAGGATTTCTAGAGCTAGACAAAATAACAATTTATCTGAAAGAATGGGAGATTTAGAATTTCAAACTATATTGTAAAGTATAATCATGGAAACTGCTTAGTACTGGTTAAAAATTAGGAAACAGGACAGTGGAACAAACAGAAAAAGAAAGGTCCAAAAGCAAACACAATCAGCTGATATTTGCAGAGTCTAAAAGCAGCTCCAAAACTATTGGGTTAAGGATTCCTTATTTGATAAGAACTATTAGGAAAATAGAAATTATTTAAACAAAAAATAAGTTTGGGCCAGCATTTGATACTAGCTTCAAATAAATAAATGACCTAAGCATAAAAGTCAAATTATACATATATATTATACTCCTATTGTATATACACATATATAAAACACATTAAATTATATACATTATATAATATGTATAGATATACATAAATACATATATCCATAAAATATGAAACATGAGATATCTTTCCTGTTAGTTTTTATGGGAGAATTCAGTGTAGAACAGAACATAAAAAGGGCAAAATAAACAATTTCAATTCTGTAAAAAGAAAGCAAGCAGTACAAGAAAATTTCTGAGAAAAATCTTTGTATCAAACTTCTCTGATAAAAATTCTGATATTAAAATATATAAACAATTGAAATAGAACAGCTGACAAAATGTCTGAAGTTGAAGATGTATAGATAACTTGACCTGTGTATGTATGCATACATTTATGAATATATTAAAGTGTTTGTGCGTGTAACTAAAAACCATTCCTCAATAGCAGTGGTCAGGAAGATATAAGTATTCTAAAAGAAGAAATTTGAAGCATGAACAACCATGTGAAAAATGCCCCAAATCACCAAAAATAAGAGAAATATTCACTAAAAGAATTATGAGGTTTCACGTCACACTCATCAGACTAACAAGATGAAAAAAAATAAAACAAAAATTCACAGTTGGATAAGCTGTGGTAAGAATGGTATTCTAATACTCTTTAGGCAGATCTGGAAATTAGTGGGTTTTCTCTGGAAAATAATTTGGAATATACTAGAAATGTTACTAATTTTTTCATATACAATTGACCCATTACTGGGCAAAAGATCTCAAAAAGTCAAAGACAGATTTAAAGTTCCCTCCTATTGAACAAAATGCCTAACATTACATTGGTGTGGGAGATTTGACAGTTGACTTTCTTTGTGTAGCTGTGCTACCTTTCTTCTTTCCTTGCCCTCACAGTTTTTAATTTCAATGTCAGGCAGTCATCTGTTTGGTACTGCTACATGGAGAGGCAGAGGTGCCAGTTTTTTCCCTACTTCCTATCACTCTGTGTCAAGTGCTCTATACAATTATTTCACTTTCACTATATATATATATATGGATACAACATTATACTGTCTATGTGACAATTGTTCTACCTAACAACATAACACCTCCCATAGAGTTGAGAAGTGAAAAAGGGATGAAATGGGTGATACAGTGGTTGTAAAATCTAATGAAAATTTTGTCCTAAAAATAAAAGAAAGCTATGCCACTAATTAGTTTTATGAATTTGGTCAGGTCATTATGCTGTTTGGGTCTCAATTGTTCATCTATAAAAATGAGTGGGTTGGAACAGTTCATCACTAAGGTCACTTCCACCTCCAATATTTCATGAATTTGTCAGAATATCATTTATTAAGTGCTCACTGTGTACAGAGCACTGTATTAGGTGCTGATGAAGTTGCAAAGATTTGTAAGATATCATTTCCAATTGGTTAAGCCAAAGAAGTCATGATAAAAAGTTTGCTTTCTATGCCTTTACCTGTAACTGGTAAAAATGATGAACAAAACTGTCTGAAACAAAAATTCTTTTTCATAACACATTCCTTCCAAGGGGATATTAAAGGATTAATGGTAATTCTTTGGATCTGGCCATTCAACCAACTCTAAATTCACCTCCTTCAACTTTTGTTCCAAGAGCTGGCATGATGTGTTATTTGACTAAAATACAAAATAAATTTGTTGGGCAAATGTCACATATTGATGGATCTTGAATGTAAGCCCAGGGTGTTTATACTTCATATGATAGGCAATAGTGACCATGGGAAAGAGTAAGAATAAACTTGTGGAAAACAATCACTGAAACACATGAATAGGGAAACTCATCACTCTGGATAGAAGGCCCTGATGTCCTAGATCATCACTAAAGTAATGTTTAATTCTTGTAGTGAAAACAAAGACCTTAACCCTGGTATCTGAAGAATTATTCAAGCTGGCTGAGTTCAGCTTGTTTTTGAAAAATGACTATTCCATCTGGCAACAATAAAAGATAAACTGAGATGGGGTTGGGGAATAAAAGCAAGGATCTATTGCTATAGTCAAGGCAGGTGATAATGAGGTCCTAGATTAAAGCAGTAAAAATGGGACTGGAAAGGAATATATAGAATTGTAAGATACTAAAGACTTAGAAGGGGCAGGAAGGTGGCAAAATGGACAGAGAACTGGGAATCAAGAAGACTCATCTTCCTCAGTTCAAATCTGCCTCAGACACTTACTAGCTGTGTAACTTAATTTTGTCTGCCTCAGTTCCTCATCTGTAAAATGAGCTGGAGAAGGAAACGGCAAACCACTCTGGTAGCTTTGCCAAGAAAACCTCAATGGGGACACAAAGAGTTGGACATGACTGAAAAATGGTTGATGTTAAGGATTGTTAATGGGGTCCCCTGAACTTGTTGTTTGTGTTGTCATATGTTCCAGAAACACTGGACCCATGCAGGAAGCCCAAATGTATCAAAGATGAAGTCCCTTTCCCCCTCTCCACTGACATAATTTGTTTTTTGTGCCCCAAGTTGGATCCCCTGTGTGTCCTTGGGAGGCAAGACATGTATGTGCCAGTCAGTCTGTGCCAGGCTGGGAAAATGCTTGTACACTTGGGTCTTTTACAGATAAGCAGACCTTCGTATCTTCATAGTCTAGCAGTTTCCAAGTGAAAAGAATGGGGCTTTGCCACAGCCTTGCTCCTCCCCTTTGGGTGGGGTTTGGTCACTTTTACTGTACCTTTCCCCTCCCATGCCATGACCCTTTAGGTGGAGATAAGTGTTTTCTCCTCCTTATTCTTTTGTACTGTCTATAAGACTGTGAAGTATTCGGGTTTCCTACGCATGTTCATTTTTCTTACAATAAACCTGGTTTTCACATAAGTCTCATGATGTGATTGCCTGTTTGACAACAACAACAAAGAAGAGATATAATCTGCGAAATGATTAAAATGATAGCTGAAGGAGAACACATCATGGCTAGATGAATGATGGTGTCAAAAAAAGAAAGTGAGGCCAAGTAGTTTTTGGAAAAAGATACATTCCATTCTGGATGTGTTAGGTTTGAGGTACAGGTGTGAAGATGCTGATACATAATTGAACAGATGGGTTTAGAATAGGGAGACATACACGTGGGAGTAGTCTGCTTAACGGGGAAAAGTATATCAATGTGTTGGATGAGATTAGCAAGGGAAAGAGTATATGATTCTACTCTTACCCAGGTCTGCTTTTGACTACTGGCATACTTTTTTCCCCCAAATAAAGTGAGTTGAACTGAGGAATCAGCAAGCACTTATTCAGCACCTACTCTGTGCTAAGCAGTGGGAAGAGGAAGCCAAGAATGAAAGCCCCTGTCCTCAAAGAGCTCATCTTTAAGAAGGAAAGACAGCCTGTAGACAAAGTATTACTCCCTTTAACTCTGAACAGTTTTATTTGCAGAAAGGGACAGAAATATCAACAATTCTAAGAGAATTCCTAGGAGAAACCAGTCTTTGAGAGGAAAGTACTAAACATACCAGAAAGAAAGAAGCCCCTCATAGAAAAAAGTGTTTACTGAAGTCCAGGCTGGCTAAAGTGTCCTATTTCCCGGCAGTTCATTTACATATGACTGTGTGAATCCAGAGCATTTCCTTTTGAGGATCACTCCATTTTGTTCACATATTTTGTCTGTACTCTCCCATTAGTGCTTGCAATGCAAGTAACCCAAAATAGCATGTGCCGTGGTATCTTGTAGTGCAACCTGTTCTGAGAATCAGTCCAGTCCTTTGCATCCTGTTATGTAGAAATCCCTAATCTTCAAACCTGATAAAAGGGAGAGAGAAGCACCCAGAGAGAAGCAATCTAGGGAGAAGGGATGAGGTTATGGGACCAAATTACATACAAAGGAAAGCATACGATAAGAATATAAAAACAAAAAAAAATAAGGAAGGAAAATTGAATGCCATGTGTGAGGAAAAGAAAAGAGTTTGGCTGGGCCAATGAATGAATGAAGAAGAAAAATCAATCAATTCATGTTTCAAATTTTTGACTGTGTGCTAAATATGTGGGATACAAATAAAACGGATAGAAATCGAAGTTGGAGCGAGGTCATGAAGGAGTTATTAAGCATCTCCCTTGGTTTGGTAGTTTTTATTTCTGGATTTTTGTTTTGTTTTTTTTTTTTTGTCCAGGCCTGTGATTTCACCATTATAAGGAACCCCCCAATGCAGAAAACTCCCTCTTCTGATGCAGATGAGCAACTGGTTTAAAAATCTAATTATTGCCTGCAGCACTGAGAAGCTGAAATGACTTTCCCTTCATCATACACTTAATATGTCAAAAACAAGACTTGGCCTCAAGCCTTCCTGACCCTAAATCTAGCCTTCTATGCACAACACTGTAATGTCTCTTAGGTGCACATAAAACTGTGCTAGGAGACAAGGACACAAAAACAAAACTAAAAATCCATTCTCTGCTTTCAAGAAGTTAACATTTTGTGTTCCTTATTTCTCTACATTGCCTTATATAAGATCATGTGTGGGAATAATTTAGATGAAGGACAATTCAACTAATAATTGAAAAGCAGCACTCTGGTAGTAAAGACTTAGAAATATACTTAGCATTTATATTTATTTATACTTAGCCATAAAGGGTCATAGTTTGGATTGATTACCACTTTACTCCCAAAATAAGCCATGCTACAATATTCATTTCACTAAAAATCAGTTTAGAAACATGTTCTAAATACTAGTCAAGCATTCTATTTACATGTTTGCTTAAATTTTCATGTTATCATTTTATATAATTTGAAGAAAAGAGAAGTTTTGCATTTGGCACAGTATAATCATACCCATTAAACCAGAAGTTTCTATTAAGTGAACAAAGTAAAAAAAGACCCAGCTGTTCTTATCCATTATTATTTGGAGAGCAATAAAACCTAAATTAATACAACATAGTTATGCTGATACTTACCCCTCTGCTTTCTAGCATTTTCATGTAACTTCAATGTTTCTCTTTTCTCTGTGCTCACTGGTTCTTTATCTTCTATTTGGCTGAATATTTTGAATTTGAAATTTGAAATAAATTGAATCTGAACTTTTACATATGAAACAGAATTGCCTATGACTGAAAAATTGTCAGTTCAATTTATCTTGACTCATGAAGACTGTGTCTTGTGAGTAACATTGGCACTTTCATGCTTCCTCTAACTTGAGCTCTGTAGGAGGGTTACCCCTAAGGTGAAAGTGATCTTTCTTTCTTCTGAAAGGCATAAATGGCATACTGATACAAGCCACCAATGACAGACTCGAGAGGGTCAGCTAACATACTACATGGAAGAGAGATTTTTTTAAAAAAAGACTTTAATAGGCTAGAATATTAGAATAAATAAGGTTAAACTTAATAGAGGGAAATGTAAAATCTTACTAGGGTTCAAAAAATCAACTTTACAAGTAACCAAATAGGGAACATGATAGGAGTTTATATTTTAAAAATGAATTTAAAAAAAATAAAAATATGGACTTTTAGTAGATTACACAATCAATATTAATAAAGAGTATGATATGGTAGAGAGAAAGGTAATACAATCATTGACTTGATAAAGAGAGGCAGTATCCAGAGTTTGCTAAGAATCATACAGTTTTTAGGTCATCTGTCAACATTAATGAAGACTTGTTACTCTGAATATGAGATTGTTGTCCAAAGACAGAATGAACAAAACACTAGAAGAATTGAATCGCGTCAGTGCTAATATCTTATTGTATGAGAAACCAGAAAAAAAGGAAAGTTTTAGCTCAATTGGTAGCAGCAGAGATAGTTTTGTCTTCCATCAAAGCTCAAGAAATAATTAATTGGCAAACATTCAATAAATGGCTACTATGTTCCAGACACTGTGCCAAACTGCCAGAGACAAAAAGAAAAACAGAAAACATTCCCTTCCATAAAGGAGCTTACGTTCTAGTAGGGAAGATGGATGGATATGTGTATGTGTGTACATACATCTGCAAAATGACTACAAAGTAGTTTTAGATGGGATGGAGCTGGGATAATCAGGAAAAGTTTTACAGAAAATAATGATAATAACAATAGCTACCATTTGGATAATACTTTAAACTTTGCAAATTATTTTACACATGTGACCCCTTTTGATTTTTACAACAACTCTTTGAGGTAGATGCTATTATCATACCCATTTTAAAGATGAGGAAAAATTGAGGCTAAGACTTGCCCAGGGTCACACAGCTAGTAAATGTGTGAGACAAGAATGAACTCAGGTCTTCTCCAAGTTCACTCTATTCAAATAGAGAAGCAAAGGGAG
This sequence comes from Pseudochirops corinnae, assembly GCA_028646515.1. NCBI lineage: Eukaryota > Metazoa > Chordata > Mammalia > Diprotodontia > Pseudocheiridae > Pseudochirops > Pseudochirops corinnae. The sequence goes on along the minus strand of CM053585.1, from coordinate 416,294,284 downwards.
TCCCTGTCCTCAAGGAGCTTTTACAAAGACAGAAATAAGAGAGGAACGGGGAGACAAAAAGCAAAGTGGTGGCGGGAGAAAGATACTGCTCCAGAAACTTCCTGGGATGGTGGATGGGGCAAGAGGGAGGGGGGCTGACATGCTCCATCCAGGAACAATGGAAGAATTGATTTGATCATGTCTTCCAGAACTTCAGGAAAGAGTGTCTACAACGACAAGGTTTTTGTTTTGTTTTTGCTTTTTTTGTAGGGGCAATTGGGGTTAAGTGATTTGCCCAAGGTCATGGCTAGTAAGTGTTAAGTGTCTGAGGTCTGATTTGAACTCAGGTCCTCCTGACTCCAGGGCTGGTACTCTATTCACTGCACCGCCTAGCTGCTCCTACAGTGACAAGGTGATTAGTGAACTGGAGAAAGCTGAAAAGTAGGTAGTGAAAGATAGTGTATCTGGGGCTAGAAAAAAACAGAGTTCCAGGAGAAGCAGCCTCTAATCAGAAAAGTGAACCCCCAGGACAGCTAAGTAGTAGGTGAGGATGACATGGCCAGAGAGAAAAAAGTGAAGTGAACCATGCTCTAGCTTTCCTGAAATAATGATTTAGGTGAGGCCTTCACCTCAGTGGAGGTCAAGGGGAGTAGGACCTCAGTGTAGGAGATCCAGTTTGTGAGTAAGCTATGAGGAAGTGGCTGGAAGGGAAGGAAAATATGATTGGGAATATAGACTGAGATTGGTTACAGAGGGACTTATGAACTCAGTACATACTTTAGGCTGGGGGAAGCCATTGATTGAGAATTTTCAAACATGAGTTAAAATTATACAAATGAAAACAATTTAAAAAGCATTTATGAATCACTTCTATGTCCAAAGTTCCATGCTAAGTGTTGGAGATACAAACAGAAAAATCAAGACCCTGCCTGCTCTCCAGAAGCTCACACTCTAATTAGGCGATATAGCACATATAAGAGAAGTTCAACAGCAGGGCAAATAGAAAAGCCCAAAGATGATTAGGTAACCTAAATCGATCAGACGATAGTAGCTAGGACTGCAGGACAAAGAGACAGGGCAATGTATAGTAAGACCTGAAAGATTTTAATATGGCCATAGTACAGATGATGCTAAGAGCTGGTTGTCCTTCATGTCCTAGAAGGAACAAAGTGGTTGACATCCATCTCATATAGTCCATATGAGCAATCAAACAGCAAGAAGGAAGAAAGCTCCTAGTGGTAGTAAGTCTTCTTTCCATTCAGCTGCCTTGGATGGATCTAGGATGTCCTAGGACCCATGGGATACAGAGAATGGAGAACGGCAACTCTGGTGGTGGGGGTGGCAAGTCTTCCTTAATAGTACAACACAGGTACATAATGAAGGTGATTTCAGTCTATTTCACTCCATGGCTTTCTACTTTTTCTGGTTCATTTTATGAAATCTGACCTGACTCTGTGTGTGTGTGTGTGTGTGTGTGTGTGTGTGTGTGTGTGTGTGTGACAGAGAGAGGAAAGGAATGGGGAAAGGAAGGAAGAAGAGAGATTCACAGCTCTAAAATGAGAAGCCTTCTTTTGGGGCTCAAGTTCGGTCGTTATAATTTTGCAGCATTCAGTTTTAATTTGTTATTGTAGTTCTTTTCATTTATATTGCTGTGGTCATCATGTAGGTTGTCTGCCTGGTTCTTACTATACATTATATATCTTATATACAAGATATTATTAGCATTTAATGGGAATTGGAGAGGCAGAATAGCCGGGAGAACTGGTCTCGTAATTCAGGAAGACCTGAGTTAAAGGTCTACCTTGGGTACATATTTGCTGAGTGACCCCAGGCAAGTCACTCGACCTCACAGGGCCACAATGTGGCTCCTTTAAGGCTATAAATTGCAGCACAGATGCTGCTCTGCATAGGTATAAGCAGCTTCCTCACTAAGAATCCTTACTTCCTCACCTATATCAATGAAATTACAGATCTCATACCAAAGCAGGCTTGGCTTGAATTTTTTAAAATAGGTCCTGGTAACATCAGGTAGATTCTTATCTAGATATAGGCAAAGTAAAAAGTTACCTAATTTTCATTGATTTTCAACTGCAGGGAAGGAAAGAATATTGAATCCTGATGGTAATTAGGATTGTGCTGGACTCAGTTTATACAGAGAGTTGATTGTTAAATTTTTGGGGTGAGAATATACACCTTATAAATAGAATTGTTGATTTTTTAGACTTAAAAAGTGACAAATGGTAATAATGCAGATGGAATATAAAAGAATACACTGCAAACTTTATTTTTCTTCGGAACTAGTTTTGAAACATTTTTTCCAGCATACCCTTGCACCATGGGCATGTATGGAGGGCAAGTCGTGGCAGGCTTGCCAGGGTCTACCCACTATCTCCATGAATGCTAATGATGATGGTAATTTCTGCTGAATTCATGTAATCTGATTTGAGCAAGCCATCTAGCACATGCCTCATTCTTTCTCCTCTAGAATTCTGGGTAGATTCTAATTATAAAAGGTTTGGGGCTTAGTTTGATTATTAACCTATTGTAGTAACACCACACACCGAGACATACACGTACACTATGACCTTGTATTCCTTAATGATATATTTACTACTTTGAGTGAAAGAAAAGAGATAGCTAGAAACTCATTTTTTATTTTGGCTGCCAAGTTAGAAAATTTGGAATTCTGTGATCCCAGCACACACTTTCTAGCATTTTTTTTTTCTTTTGACAGCCAGCAGGGTGACAAATGGATTGGTTGGATTTTTTGGAAGTTTTCAAGTTTTGAGAAGAAATCTCAGTGAGTTTCTAGATTCCACATCAAAGAAAAACTGAGAAACTGAAGTATGAGTGATTCCAAGTCTCAAAGGTTCTTTGTTTCTTTTCTGATTGAGAGTGAAGTTATATGTAGGAGGTGGGTAGTACAATTGTCACCAGCTTTATTCTTGCTGAATAAGGAAGGTCAATATATTATCATATCAGGGAGGAGGTAATTACAGAGACAAATCTCCAAGTTACAATAAAGACATTCATGACAGCTTGCTGAAAACAGCTGTAAAATTTCTTTTTTTTGAGTGGGGAAAAAGAACTGAAATTTGAGTATTTAAATGACAGATGAAGGTAGATGATAGGGAAAAGGCACTATTCTTAATGTGTCTTCTAGGGCTTTTTTTGTTTTTTGGGATTGTTTTTTCCCTTAGAAATGTTATACTTTGAAGACTGAATTCAAATTGATTAAATAATAAGTCAGTTTGTCAATAAAAGAGATTGGGCTGTTGTCTGAAGCAGTGATTTTTTTTTTTCAAACTGCTTATTGTACTTACATTCTCTACCTTTATGTGAAATGTTAAAAAAAAAAAAGTAGTTTATTAAGATTGAATTTTTTAGAGTTGCAAAAAAAAGATAAAAGTTTCCAGTTCAAAAAACTTTCATTTGAGCAATAATGCATACTTTGATGGATCTCTGGTTTTGTGAGTGTGGATACCCTGATAAATTAGAAGGACTAGAAGTACATCCTTCTAATCATACTTATTCTATACAATGTGTATCCATATTTCAGTGAATTTGTGTTTTCATTGATGCAAATACTATAATTTGGCAGCTTACTAATGTTCCACACCTTCTCAGTCTTTCATATCTCTTGAAGAGGTTTTCTTATAAATCCTATAGAGAGGGTCCACTCGAAGGGCTAGGGACTTTCCACTAACTTCCTAGCATTACATCAATATTATTGGAGCGTATGGGCTATGCATAATACCCTGCTCTCACTATGTACTTGGCCCTTATTTTTCCAGTTATATATTTCTCTGATGACATTCTTGACACTGCTCCTTCTGCATAATTCCTCATTTGTAAAGGGCTATACATAATTATGCCCATTATACACCTCTTCTTTGATCTTTGGGTGATCTTCAACTTCAATTCTTTGGAGATTGGGGTATTCTGGGATACACAATAACACAGAATCACCAGAAGAGTATTGCTGTTTAATAGACATATCTTTTAAATTCTTCAAAAGCTAACCAGCCTGCTCTCCTAAACTTACTCAAGTCTGTCCCTGACTCATTGTCCATTTTCAGTATCTGTCCAAACTATATGCCTTAATGGAGAAGCTCTGTGGGCTGTCCATATAATCATTTATCATGCTTTGGACAATAAGCTTTCTTAATCTGGTTTTTTTTTGTTTTGTTTTGTTTTTTACTTTGTAAGCAGTTAGGCTGAATTTTTTTTTGAATGATTATGGATCTCATTTAGCAAGTTTTGCAATGTATTAAGACTCTATGAAATCAACACAATGGGATCTACAAAACATCTAGAATATCTTTGCCATGTACAGGGAAAACTGCTTCATGTTCTGCACTGACCATCAACCATGATGGTGTCAAATACTTTGGTGTCATTTATTTGCCATTCATGTCCCATTTTATACCTCAATTGATAATAATTGGAGGTTTATCAAAGTTATCTCAAGGAAATCTACCGAATTTATATATGAGGATGAAAGAGAAAGAGAAAGAGAGAGAGAAAGAAAGAAAGAGAGAGAGAGAGAAAATATCAAGCCTTTTTAGAGGAAAGCTATTATGGTGGCATTTTGCTTTACCAAATGCTTATTCTAGTCAACAAACAATATCATCTTGCATTCTCTCCACCTTTCAGTCAATTGTGTTAATCATCTGAGAAATCATGCTCATTCCCTTCTCATACCTTCATCAAAGGCACCCTCAATGCCTATGCTGATAATTTTTTTTTTTAGAGATGACAAAGTAGAGATATAGGATGAAAGTTACTGATAATCTTTCACTCACATTAAAAAAAAAAGATTATAAGGTTCATTTTTTTGAAGTCTTTGCTAACCTTTTAGTTATCTCGAGAATTGATTTCTCAATGCCATCAGAATTGTACTGTCTCTATCTTGGAACATTTCTGTGTCCAGTTGCTTTTTCCACCTTGGTTATTTCCACTTTGCTTTGAAGCAAATCTGAGAGAAACATGAGAGTCCAAGTGTATTGACTGTGTCCTTGATGATGAAAATTGTTTGTTTTTCCTTCTATTACTTCTTACTATTTTAAGAGGTATTATTGTTCATAATCTTCTATCATTCTTCTGTGCAAGACTTTAAATTTATTTTTCACCTCCTCATTATGACAATTGACTCATGTTGGTTGAGCTTTTGTGGGAAACGTATCCAATTAGTGTCAGTATCTATTTCTCTATTCATTTCTCATTTTTGTTTGCATCAGCAATTGTTTTTAATAAGTAAAGTTACTCACAAAAATTAAGAGAAAATATACTAACAAACCTTTCTTACAGTAAATATAGTTCTAACATATAAGCTGGGTAAATATAAAGCAATAAAAAAGCTACACAAGATACATAATGTCAAAAAAAAAATAAACAGGCAAAGAGATAACGGCAATATATCCAAAAATTATTTACTATGATTAAGTTGACTACAAACTATAGGAAAGAATGGTTCAAGAATAATGAAATAATATTTTTTAAATTCAAAACCAAATGATTATAACAACTGACACAGAAAATACCTTTGCAAAGTACAACACTCATTTATGTTAAAAACTCTATAAAGCATAGGCATAGACGGACTCTTTCAAAATTATAAAATAGTACATATCTAAACCCCAAAACTAGCATTACATACAATGGTAAAATGCTATTTTTACTATTTATTATTTCATAGTAAATACGGATGTAGAGCAAAATGATCCCTTTCTTTGCTATTATTTCATATAGATCTAGACATGACAGCAATAGCAATTAGACAGAATAAATAAATTAAAGGATAAATACAGGCAAAAAAGGGACAAAACTATTCCTGTTTCCTGATGCCTTGATTGTTTACTTATAAAATCAAAGGAACTAAATTAGTAAATGAACTGACTGAGCCAAAACTTCAGTAAAGTAGCAGAATCTAAATTAAACCTATGAAAAATCAAAAGCATTTCTATAGAGCAATAGAAAACACTAAGAAGGAAAGCCCCACTCAAAACAACTACAAATGCATAATCTGTCTTAGTGTCCATCAACCAAGACACACTAAAGACCTGTATAGATATAGAATCACAAAGTGGTCCTTAAAGAAATAAAGAATGAAGCACTATAGTGGCCTGGCCCAGTCATAAGCCCTAAATGAAGCATATTCAGTGAGTATGACTGGGCCATGCCAATGTAAGTGGCAATACTATCAAACTGACAAATTTAGTGTTATACCAATCAAACTACAAATGAATATTTTATAGGTGCAGAAAAATAATTAAAAAGTTCATTTGGCTGAACAATTTAGAATCAGAAGGGAAAAATAATGAAAAAGAAATGAGAATGAAAGGCGGATATACCTCCAAGTATATTCTATATCAGTCTTTATCCTAACTGTTGAACAGTCTGGCCAAGAAGGCTACCTGAACTCAAAGCAGACTTCCCAGCACCCATAGCTGCAGCAAAACTCTAGAGATCTCATTTGACTTAAAATAATCAAGATATCCAATGAGAAATTACAGTAAGTGACTTCACCCATCGGAGAATTTCACAAGAAGTCATACGGAAGCCTAAGGGTAATGAAAAAGGGGACCACTGTCAAAGTCAGCACCAACACAGGTCAGCCACCTAGCACTATCAGAGAGAAGCCAAGAACACACGTAGCCTGAAAGACTCTGCATTCAGAGACAAGATCAGAGGCTCTCCCAAGAAAACCCCACAATAATCTGAAAACCCTAATGTGGTCAAAAAGCCCCAGAGTAAGGACCTTGAAGGTACCAGGGAGCAGCAATAGATAGCATCCAGCATGGCTCAGTGCAGGATAGCCCAGAATCACAGGGGCTGTGGTAATATTCTTCTAAGATGCCAGAAAAGGTCCTGAATATCTAATACTATTGAAGGTCAAAGATCCAGGATGGACTGACCCCAAGAAGTAAAGAAGGATAGTCAAGACATCCAGGCAACCTAGGGAGCAACTACCCCACCAAAAGAATAGCACTAGCTGGAGTCTGAGTAAACAAAGAAAACACTGAGTAAACAAAAAAAAACTGGAGGGTTCTCTATACAAATGAAATCATAGGTCCAGTTCCTCTCCCAATGCTGCCAGCTACAAATTTGATTTAAAAAATCATAAATATGACTTCATGAAAGTAGATCTTCAATAGAAAGATCCCAAAAAGGACCCCATGCTAGTGCACTAGATATCTTCCTCCACATTGATATGATGCATTAATGAGTACCTATTGGGTCAAAATAAGCACTTGTGAATCTACTGAGATATATTATTATTATTATATATATTATTATTATTGCCTATCTCCAAACTATCCACAAAAATATAATAAGCTGAAGCGTATGATTCTTTGCTAAAAGTACACAAACTACATCTATAATAGTCCCTTGATCTGTCAAAAACATAAACAGTCCCAAAATGTCAAAAACGAGGTTAATATGGCATGAGCATATTTTTTCTTTGTAATCACTGCGTCTCTTTCTAGATTCTAAGAAACCATCCAAGATAAACCATTTATTCTAGAATTTTCTCCAAGAACTGAAGTGACCTTAACTGGTTCAAAAATTATATCCCCTTCCTTTTGACAATGGGAATAAAATTTGCTGATCCATAGATGGTTTCATGAGCTGCTGTACACCTCTTCCCACACAAATTAAAAATCATCACCACAACATTTGGTAATTAACCTCTCAACACCTCAACATTTCCAACAATCCTTAAATGGATCTATACTTGAAATTCTTCCAAGAGAGTTTTACCTTTTCTGACATAGCCTTTGAGAGACCTCACAGTAGAATTTCAGTGGAAATGCTTACTCAAGTTACTAAGGATGAGGCACAGCTAAAGATCACAGTAAGTCCAGGATAAAGAATTGTGAGAACTGTCATAGCGTACTTTATACCTCACAGGTGTCATGATATCATCATAAGAACTCCCACTGTGTCCACATATATTGTAGTCCATCTATATCTTAGTAGACCTCTTCTACAACTTAGAAGATGATCTGGTTACAATAAGTAGCAATTCATTTTCGGTAAGACAAATAGTTCCAAACATATTTTATTGAAATGTTTCTCTGAGCGGACCTAGTTTTAAAATTAATAAATCAGAATCCCTACATCTATACACAGAAGCATCTATCTCACATATCCAAGTTTATGATTGGACTTTTTTTAAAGGGTGTTGTGTAGGTACCCATGGAACATATGATGGTGAATAAGCCTGAGAAGAGGAAGGTGTCTCAACTTTTAAAGAATGTAAAGGTCATTTTTATTTCCTACCGAAAAATGAGTCAGAGAAAATACTCTTTCAGCCTCAGAGCAGAAGGAGAAAAGAAAAGTGCTTGAAATGGACAAAGTATATGGCTTTCAAAGTGAAATGATTAAATAAAGATATGCTAGTAGAGTGAATTTAAATGAGAGAAGTGCTGAAATTGAGGAGAACATTCAGAACATTCAAACTAGAAAAGCTTTAGCCATGTCTGCCAGGAAAACCAAGTTGCATTTTTCAATTTTCTTAGAATTTCTTCATGTGGACGACATCCTGTGAGTGAGGATTCCATTAGCACACAATCTAACAGAAGCTGTATATAGCAGAATGGAGAAAGAATAACCTGGTCTGTCTGTTCTGATATTTTAAAATGTGCTATGCTCCCCTTGTGTTGCTGAATATTTTTATTCATGGAGATGTGATTTTTTTTTTGAAACAGCAGGGTTTCTATTGCCTTTTGAATCACAGATATCCAACTTACTCTCTTTAGTCTAAGCAAAGTTTTCTTAAGAAGATAATGCCAAATAACAATATAACACATTCCCAGATTCATTGAGTTAAAGCTCAATATCTTGACATTTTTTCCTAGAATAGACAAGCAAGAGAATCGGTAGACCACAAGGATTCCCTAAAACATAAGGACAAAGGTTAAAAGTGGATTTGGTGTTGGTCTTAGTACACTATTTCTATGGTGGTTTTGGAGGCCTGTGTGTCACATCCCAGAAATGGAGCAGGATCTGACTGAAAAGTACTTCCTTTAAGAATCAAAGGCGGCAAGATCCTTTACAGCTATCGACAAGCCTGATAGGTGACATTAGTCTTAATCCCCTCTGGTCTCTATTCGACTTTGTCTGACCCCTATATCTGCCTAGCTTTGGTTTCAGAGCCTTGTTTCTGTTTTCAGATTTCCCTTGCGTCAGTGACCCAACTGATCCCCACCACACCTCTAAACCACAATCCCTTCACTAAGCATCCCTTAGTGTTCAGATATGCTTAATAAAGTGGTCTTTCCTGTCTCTTCTCTTCAGTTGGGAAGAGACTAACTATGTACCTTGTGTTAGGTATATATGTCTGGTGTCTCTACACACATATATGGGTACTGCTTGTGTCCCTCATTAGTATGTAAACTCCTTGCAAGTGAGGATTGTTTCATTCATTGTGTTTGATATTTTTACGTGATTTTTGTCTCTAAATATATTCCTCCATTTTAATTTTATTCATTGAACTTATGTCCTTGGAGCCCACAATAGTGTGTAACACACAGTAATTACTTTATAGGTATTGATGAGTCAAAAAAAATTTAAAAAAAAATTAAGTGGTTGCCATATACCAGATACTGTGCTAAAAGTTGGGGATACAACAAATTGAGATAATCCCTGTTGGCAAGGATCTTACATTCTAAAAGGAGGTTATGCACATATAAGGGAAAGATGATTAGGAAGGGCATTTTAATCTGGGAAAGCAAAGAGATGGCTAATGAAGCTGTGGGACAATTGATGGATGCATCATTTCCAGTAATGCAGCAAGGGATGGGAAAGAGGGAGGCACAGAATTGGAGCAATACATAGTTGCATAGCAGAAGGCTGACTGGAGAACAATATGGTCAGTCTGGGCCTGGGCTAGAAATATAGAACTCTCACCAAGCAGAAGCTCAGGGTCCCAGGGTAGAAGCTAGAGTATGGTTAGGAGGCAGAGGTTTCCAGAGATCCCTAGATCTTTTTCATAGTCACTGTTATCCTTCCATGCATTTCCCATTTGATACTCAACCTAAATCGTATGATCTTGCATTAATCTCTATTAAAGAGGCAATGTACTGCAGTGAAGAGTGCTATAGTTGAAGACAGAAGACCAGGGTTAATATCTGAATTCAGACATTTACTAGATATGCTTACTATCTATGTGACTGCAGGCAAGTAATTCAAATTATTTCAACCTCAATTTGCTAATCGATAAAATGGGAATAACAATAACTAGTCAGGAACGTGCTGGCAAATATTTAACAACCAACCTTCTGGAGAGGGGGTGGAATTCTACTATATGCTTTAAAATTTAATCTTGAATTTTCAGCGCAAGCATTTGCCTCTCAGATATCAGCAAACGCTAATACTAATTTATTATTCTGTTGATTGTCTAGAAAGTGATGCAAAAATGCTAATAATGCGGATTAAACTCGAAAGTTTCTCCTGCTCTACTATTAACATTTTAGTGTTAACAGCCTACACTGCTGTGGGAAAAATAAACATTAAAGTGCTTTGAAAATATGAGTTATTTTATGATTTGTAAATTTTATTTTCAATGATACCATTAAGAAGTTATTATATCTAGTGTCCTATTTTAGCCTACCAAGATAATGTCCCAGTCCAAATTTATTATATAGTCTGGCACCTTAGCTATCTATACCATCAACTCTAGCTCTATGATCCAAAGATCCTTCAGTTTTATTTCTTTTTTTT
>CM053585.1:416267205-416283077 GCA_028646515.1 Pseudochirops corinnae | reverse complement strand
GGGGGAAAGAGGGGGAGAAAATATGTAACTCAAAATCTTGTGGAAATGAATGATGCAAACCTTAATAAAATTTAAAAATAAAAAATAAAAAATAATAAAAATAAAAAATATTTTAAGGATGTGTGGGGCTCAGGGAGGGGTTATGATGAAGGATTGCCAAAAAGAAGAAAAAAAGAAAAAATTTATTAGCAAAAAATATTAGATCACAGATGAAAACACAAAGAGGGCCAGAAGGAAATAGATGTGTAGGACACATGTTGAACTTCTTATAGACTTAAAAGAAAAAGCAAGCTGTGCATAATATACATTTAGTTTCATGTACAATTTTATCTTTATGCTTTAATTTATATACAGAAGTCTTCACTTTATTTGGTGTTTAAGTTCATAGTGAAAAAATGAAAATTTTATAAATGAAAATAAAACTCTTCCTATCCTTGGACTATCCATTAGGGAATGACTCTTAATCATATATTTGTCATTATATCTGATATTTGGTATGATGTTTTCTGCCTCTTTAAGTTTTTCTTCTTATTCTAGATTCATTGAATTGTTTTTTAAGCAGGTAAAAAATGACTGATTTTTTATTCATTGTCTTTTATTTACCCTTGTTTCCATTTTTTCAAATATCTGAATTTGTTTAATTCTTTTTACATCCACTTTGAATTTTGTGGCAATGTCCCCTTATTGTCTCACTGGAATAGTTTCTTTTGTTTCTTCTGGCTTTCATTCTTGTGAACTTCTCCTTCTATCTTTTGTACATTACAAAAAACTTAGTTGGTGAAAGTGGTCTATTTAGACAAATCATACTTTTCCTCCTTCCTGGAATTGTTTTCCTTCGTATCTTCAGAATTTCATTCTTAATCATTTCCAAACCTTCCTGAGCTAATTTCACTTGTAGAATTCTATTCCACTTTACTCAAAATGCCTTTGAAATCTGCACTTTTCAAATCCAAGGTAATGTCAGACTAAGCCCATCTTTTCTCTTCTCTTCCCCAAATTATAAACAGGAATGAATGATCACCATTCTCCCAAAGTTCCCATTACTTTTGTCATCTTTGAGACAAATTCTTTCTTGTTGTTAAGCCCAAGTCCAGGATAAAAGCTGTCCTTGTTTGTACTTCTGCCTCTTGAAGAATATAAGTATCATTAAGTCAAGTCATGACATTATTAGCTGTTATGCTTTGATAGGGAGCTCAAGCAGATGTACAAATAATTGAACTCTCTCCCATCACTACTCTATCATGGAACTGTGCCAAGCTTGTGATCTGTTTCCTGAACACCTTTTCTGTTTCTTCCTTATGTACAGGTGTATATTTCTATGATAACACTGCTTCTGTTTCTTTATTGATTATCACCATGCTTCCCCACTGTTTCCTAATTTTCCTCACATATATCTTAATACATAATGCTATTCTCACTTTTTCCCACATCTGCCCCTCATCCCTTTTGTCTGTCCTGTTCCTTTTGAATAATATATATTCTTCTGGAGCTATATTACAGTTATGAATTTCCCTGATATCTATGATGTCAAACTTACCTTTATGAACTAGTATCTCTAGTTCACTACAATTATGTTTTTGTGTATAAACATCTGAGCACATGAATTTCATTGTCAGCTATTTTCTTGGATGTTATCTACTATGCATTTCTAGGTATCTCTACTGCTATCCCTTTCCCCTGTGTTGTATACTTCCTACAGTATCTAACTTGGTGGTTATACATAAATAATTTTACCCCTTCCTCTTCTTTTTCAGATTAGAGCACCTTTTAAAAATTCAAAACTCTAGAAAAATATTTTAAAGACTCAGTTACTTTTTAAAGGTTACCTTTCAAAAATTACTTTATTTCTTACCTTAATTTTTCTCAAATTTTAAAAGATTGCCTCCTGGTAATTATTTACTACGTTGAAATGACAAAGGAAAGCTCAGAGACTTTTCAGGTTTCTTTGTATAAAAGACATCATATGGGTGCAAAGATTTTGTTTGGTTTGGTTTGGACATGTGGGAGTGTCTAATTCATGCATCAGATCTTGGTGATGCTACCTCATAAATAGAAGGATGGGTTGTTCATTCAGGAGCTAAGAATTCTCTACATTAATTTCCTCCTGAGTTCCTCTGTGATCGATCCTCTTAGCAAATTATTTAACCTCTTTTCTCTCAGTTTTCTTCATCTATTAAATTTGGATGGATGAATCACATACTTGTCAAAGTTCCTGTGATATTACAATGATGCTGTTGAAACTGGGGAAAACTGTTATGCCCCTTCTCACTCGGAAAAATGAAACAAGTTCCTATTATGTTTAAAGAGTGAACTGTATTGCCTGATTTATATTGCCACATGTTTTCAAAGAGGGCAAATTGATTTTAGTTCAGAATAGATTGAAACACCAAAGGGCTTGCCAAACTCTAAATGTCTAATCAGTCTGGTAAAGCTAAAACGAACCCATGGAATTGAAGGACTTTAAGACTATAAATCAGATACTTACAGAAGGAAATTCCAGCCAGTAGCATGTCACTGAGTCAAGCTAATTCTAAGTCATGCAAACAAAAGAGCATTCTTTATAGACGTTCATTAGTTGATTTTTGTAAACCTATTTGAGTGACATGCAATACTAAGTTAAAGGGTTCCACTTTGTACATATTTTTCTTATAAAGATCAATTTCCAAAGGCAGAAAGTTGCAAAGTGGATCTGGACCAAATGATTCAATATTGTTGTTTAGATGGCCAGCATTAAACTTGGATATTTGTAAATCTGGTGGATGATTCCCTAATATTACAATAGCAGTTTTGCCTTTTTGTGGCATTTTTAAAAATGTTAAAGTTTTAATAATTACTTATTTTTTTATTTCATAAATGTGCTTTCAACTTAAATTTAAAATTTTCAATTCACATATATTTAATTTCTCGTCTTCACTACCCATCCCTAATGCACACACTGAAAAAGTAAAGAAAAATTAAACCTAGAAAAGTTGTTAATAAACCCAGAAACCAATTATTAGAGGAACAACTCAGTATTCAACTAAAATTACTGGGAAAATTGAGAAGTCTGGCAGAAATAAAATTTAGACCAACACCTCACATCATATACCAAATTAAACTTTGAACATGACTTATCCAGTAGGTTAAATTGTAAATTAGAGAAGCAAAGAAAAAAACAACCCACTACAACTAAGATTAGAAGGGAAACAGTTAACTTAGGGGAGAATATCTTCAATAAGTTTCTCAGTTTGTTATTATTATTCAGTTGTGTCTGGCTCTTCCTGACACATTGAAACAACTGTCCATCCGTGGGATTTCATTGGCAAAAATTACCGGACTGGTTTGTCGTTTTCTTCTCCAGTTTTAGGCAGTGGTTAAATGACTTGCACAGTTAGGTCAAAATTGAATTCTGGGACTTTCTGACACCAAACTCAGTGGTCTATCCACTGTAACACCCAACTGCCCTAAGTTTCTCTGCTAAAATTCTCATTTCTAAGATATATAAGGAAATAATTCAAATCAATAAATGGCCAAAGGGTATGAACAGGCAGTTCTCAAGGGAAGAAATCTGAGCTATCAATAACTATATGGAAAGCGTGCTCAGAATTTCTAATAATTGGAGAAATGCAAATTATAGCAACTCTGAGGTTCTAACTTACAACCATCATATTGGCGAAGTTGACAGAAAAGGAAAATGACAAATTGGGTGTGGGAAAACAGGCATATTAATGTACTATTGGTAGAACTTTGAATTGATCCAGCCATTCTGGAAAACAGTTTGAACTATGCCCCCAAAGTTACTAAACCATGCATACCCTTTGACCTATCAATACCACTATTAAGATTATAATACAAAGAAATCAAAGAAAAATACCAACATGTACAAAAATATTTGTAGCAGCTCTTTCTTATCATGGCAATGAACTGGAAATGGGGTGTCCTGGAAATTTATAAGGAATAAGTTTTGATTTTATTTTAGGTAAAGGTGGTTTAATGGAGTTAAATATTTTATGTTCATGTAGTTAGTTTCATGGAGACCTTGACCAGAACCTGTATTTCCCATATTATTTACATTAGACAGTAGTTCCCTTGATCCAAGATAACAACCAGACAAAACCAAGGATCAATAAATATGTAGAGTATCAAAAGAATAATAATTTTTTCAGTATTTATGTTGAATCATAATTTTTTTTCTTTTTGTGTATCCTCTTAAAAATACCTTATAACACTTTTCATACTACGTAATAGAGGTAACATGTAAATTAATTAAATTAAATAACTTATTAAAACCCTTTTTCTGTGATAAGTACTAGATATACAACAGAAACAAAATAAACTTTGCCCTCAAAAGCTGGGACATTTCAATTACTTTATTACCCTATTCTATACCCCACTGGAAACCTGGATTATATCCCTGTGTCTCTTGGTTCTGATAGGTGAATTTTTAGTCATATCAGGCTTCCACATGCCCCAGAAGTAGAGATACTGTCACAACGTCACCCTCAGCATTCCTTTATTATGTTATGCTTCCCATTGGAAATTAAGCCCCTTTAGGACAAAGCCTGTCTTGCTTATTACATTTGTACTTACAGCTTTGTGGTAGTATAGAGTATGTGAAAAAAATTTTGTGAACTACTAAGGAAGGAAATGTATATTAAAAAGGGAAGGGAGCCAAGATGGCAGAGTAGAGAAAGTACTTAGCTGAATTTTCCCAAAATTCCCCTCCCAACAACTTTAAAATAATGCCTCAAATCTAATTCTGGAGTGTTGTTATGGGTGAGATCTGAAATAACCGAGGAAATAAAGGTTCAAGCTTCCTAGCATATTGATTTATTAAGCAATGCATGATAGTTGCATAACAAATCAGGGCCAGGCCTCCTCAACTTGACACTAGACTCTGAATACAGGGGAAGATAGATTGTTATTCCTTAAAAGAGAAATGGCTAACAGGATATAAACCTGAAAAATTAGGGGCTTTCTAAGTTGGGAGGGGAATCAGTGAGTTTTGAAAGTTGAGAGGTGGAGGAATGAACAGGTAGACTTTTCTGGATGTGAAACATTATGTCACTAAATTCTCATGATTAGGAAACAGGTGGAATGTATAGGACAATGAACTTTAGATCTCAAAATGGAATCAGATTTATAAAATTGTCAGTTTTGTTCACACAATTCTCTTAATTCCCCCATTTTACTTATGAGGGAGGGGACTGGCCTACTGTCCCCAGGAATCACTTATAAATAAAGCAAATTTATAAGGTTTTAATGGGCTCATGCTCATTATCAACATTCTGTCCTAAGAAAAGACCATTGGAATGCATCTTCTCACATAGTTTTGTACAACTACTAATAGAGAGTTTAAGAATAATAATAAGAGGCGGCAAGGTAGCACAGTGAATAGAGCACTGGCCCTGAAGTCAGGAGGACCTGAGTTCAAATCCGGCCTCACACACCTGACACATTTACTAGCCATGTGACTTTGGGCAAGTCACCCTCAATTGCCCTCCAAAAAAAAAAGAATAATAATGATGCTGAATAAACTTTGTTAAATAGAATCTATAGGTAAACTAAGTTAGGCTATAGTTCAAATTACTTAGAAGGTTCACAGTGCATTAATTCTGAGAGGAAAGATTTACATGTTACCAAGGTAACCAAGGAAACACAGCAAACAGAAACAACATGAAACAAAAGACCAAAGCAATACAATGATGATCATCAATATTAGATCACATTGTCTCAATGTCCATTTAATCATCCAATTTTGTCTTGAGTCCCAGATGTCCTATGTAGTCGTGTGGTCCTTGGAAACATATTCTCTTGGACATTTTGGAATAAGCCTCATTCTCAGAAGGGTTGTAAAGAGGGCTCTGCTTCTCTGGTTCTAAATCTCTTGTAGAGATTCATAGGTAATTCTGCTTAAATCTGCCAGTAACAAGAGTTAATATAATTTAGTATAACCTCTTAAATTTGATTTTCTAAACCTGAAACTTCAGAGAATTTCAGTTTGCATGTACTACTTGATGTTTCTTTCTTTACTTTAAAACCCTGTACCTGATATACACAATGCTATCAACAGGGTGAAAGAAGAATCTAAAAAACAAGTAATACTAAGGGCCTGACTTGGAAAATGTGTTCCGTCTTTTAAAATTATCAGACAGACATTTTCACATGAATTTTACTTTTTTTTTATAACTATCAATGCAATTTATATGTAAAATCTTTAATCCAATTTTGAGTACTTAATACTAAAACATTACACGAGAATTCCCATGCTAGATACATTTGGAAGTCAATCATAGACACATGTATGTAGTTCTTTGAGAAAACAGTCTTATCCTATTGCTTTCTCAAAATTTGCTATTCCATTTAATTAGAAAATTTTTACATTATATATTTGTTTTATTAGTCTGATTTCCCCCTTAGGAGGCTATCATCCCTATATTAATGTTTGACCACAAATTCAGATTAAAATGGTAAAATTTTTCATATTCTCCTCCTCAGATGTTCTGATATCAGATTATTAATATATTTAGTGTTGTACTTAGCAAATGTCTACTGTTTACTTCTACTAACCTGATTATAGAAATATACTATAAAAGGAAAACGAGGGATATAGTTATAACAAGGTCAGGACTCCTCCCCTCATAGGCACAGGCTTACTTGACACATTTCATAAAGGGAAAAATTCCCCTAGCTCTCTTTGATTTCAGGAATGAGTCATATCTAATAGCCAATCATGTAGTAAAGCTCCATATTGTTTGCAGGCCCAGGCTTACCCAGGTGGGGAAATTTCCTTTTCCAAAAGGAAATAGCACAATGGAGAAACTGAGTCAAGAGGCTCCTTTCTCAGGCCATGCCAAGCTTGTCCCCTCTACCTTTCCCAGAACAAACATCCACCTGTAGCAGTTCTCAGACATATGCCATTTTCTCTTTGGTTAACTGACCAAATGATACTTCAACCAACCATACCTGACATCAAACTTAAAACAATATCAGATTAGAGTCCTACAGGAGTTTGCCTCAAATAGCAAAATTTCACTAACTTAGGCCTTGAATTATTAGTTTTCTCATGTTTCCCTTACAGTTACGTGGGATTTATATTTTACTTATAAATTAAAACTAAACACATAATGGGTTTCAGACATACAGCAAATACCTGAGTCAATACATTAAAGGTATATCTTTAAAACACCATATACATTTTCATAATTTTTTAAAGTGATAGCCAACAATTTTCAAGTGAAAACTTACTCTTCATTATAATAAACTCATTAATCCCTCCCCTCTCCTTTGACAAGGAGTAGAAGAAAGGAGTCTATTTTCTCAGTTCTAGGTTCTCAAATTTTAGTACATTAGATTTTGCAACATAAGGTCAGTAGGCCTGATAAGATCTTGTGACCCTGTATGAATACAAAGTCTCAAGTGACCTAACAGACAAGAATATTTTAAGGGATCTGTGCAGCTTTCCTGAAAAACAGTAAATCACCCATCACCCATCACCATCCACCCAAAATATACCACATTAAATATTGAACAGTTTTCAAATGTTTATTTTTATCACATTATTTTAAAAACTCAATTTGTAATCTAACAGCATTCAGATTAAAAGAGTAGTTATTTATCTAACCACGTTTCTTATATAGTGGTTTTTCAAATCCTACAAAATAAGAAAAATTTTTTGGAAACACAATAACATACATAATACCATGTATTTAAAAGATGAAATACATCTTAATACCAGCCAGATGTTATCAGTTTGGTCAAATGCATTTCCAAATTATCTTCTGTCAGTTAAGATAGAGAATTATTCAGCAGATAAACCAAATTTAATTAAAAGAAATCTAATTGTTTCATACTGGGGTACACCATCCAGTATAGAGTTATCACATTATACAGTCAAAAAAGTAATAACAATCTTTTAACATTTATACAGTTCTTACAGGCACTGTGTCAAGTACTTTGCAATCATCATATTATTTGATCCTTGTAACAACCCTAGGAAGTGGTACCATTATTATTTTCTTCTTTACATATCAGGAAACTGAGGTAAAAAGATAATGTAACTTGTTTAGGATCACACAGCTAATACATTTCTGAGACTTGAGTATAACTCAGGTTTCCCTAATCTAATTTTTTTCTTTGCATTTGATGTCACAATTAAGAGGAGAATGCATTTCATCACATAATTTATCATAATACAAATCTCAACCAAATCAAATCTGGATTTACAAGCACAAAGTCAGAATTTCAGTTTTCCTGGGCTATTAGGCACCTGTGCTTTACAATGTGGAGCCCAGAGTTAACGCTCAGTTTTGGTAGCACTTTTACCTTTCCACAAACTTTATTTTCCTTCAGAAATCACCCAGATGGCCAAATAAGTTCTTTTGATGTCCATAACCTAGTCCCATCCTCTTACATTTCTCTGAGACTTTTCAGTTTCAACTGGATAAAAGACAAAGAGAAAAGTTTTAGAGCCTGCCGGGGGTGGGGAACCTGTGACCTTGAGATCACATGTGGCCCTCTAGGTCCTCAAGTGCAGCCCTTTGACTGAATCCAAACTTCACAGAACAAAATCCCTTAATAAAAGGGTTTGTCCTGTAAAATTTGGTCTCAGTCAAAAGCTGTACCCAAGGACCTAAAAGGCCACATGTGACCTCAAGGCTGCAGGTTGCCCCCTCATGGCCCAAGTAGTGGCCTTACTATCCTATCCCCTTACTTTGATGCTCATGAGTTTCTAAAGGCTGCGGAATACACCCCTGACATGGTCTTTTGGGGCAGAGTATTATATTTCCTAATCATATCCTAAATTATCTAAAGAACTAATCTTCACTTGTATTTCCCCTTCGTAATTTAGCAAAAAGCACTTTAAACAACCTCAATTACTTGCAAAACTGATGTTGTGGGTGTCGTTTGTGACCTTATTTCTAAGTTACCTAAACAATTAATTTTGTTATATAAGGCTTTGAAAAGACTACTTAAAGCTTCCCAAAAGACATTTCTAGTTCCTTGCTACCTCTCCCCTTTAGGTCATTGTGAATATCTATCCCCATTGTCCACAATACAGGGCCTGAGTCCAGGCAATGGTGGGGGTGGGGTAAGCAGTCTCTCCTCACAGGCACCTCTTTGCTATAAAATCTCACTTTCCATACCTTAATTAAATTTTTTTTTTTTTTTGCTTTTTGTAGGGCAATTGGGGTTAAGCAACTTGCCCAAGGTTACATGGCTAGTAAGTGTTAAGTGTCTGAGGCCTCATTTGAACTCAGGTCCTCCTGACTTCAGAGTCGGTGCTATATTCACTGCGCCACCTAGCCGCCCCATCCTTAATTAAATTTTACTAATTTTAAAATTGCTCCCTGATTTAAACAAGCTTTTCTCTTTTCATGGTCAAGAAAGGGTTAACAAGAGGCAGCTATTAAGTTCTAGATAAATTTAAAATGCAGACCACATACCAATTTATTTTTCTTCACTTTGGGATTACTTTCAAACTAGCTATTTTCCTTCATTATACTAAAACAATGGATCTATCAATTTTTTCCTCCTTGAATGTAAATATTTTATTTTTTCTTTATGTGTAAAAGCAATTTTTAACATTTAAAAAAATTTTGAGTTCCAAATTTCCTCTCTCTGCTTTACCCCCGCAACAAGCAATTTAGGTTATACATGTAAAGTCATGCAAAACATATTTTATTTTAAAACATATTAATCATTTTGTAGAAGAAAACATAGGAAACATTCTCTGCCCCCCCCAATAAAGTAAATGAAAAAATAATATGCTTTGATCATCATTCAGACTCCATCATTCTTTCTCTGGAAGTGAATAGCATTTTTCGTCATAAATCCTTTGGAATTGTCTTAGATCTTTGTATTGCTTAGAATACCTAAGTCATTCATGGTTTATCATTGTACAATATTGCTGTTACTCCATATAATGTTCTCTTGGTTCTGCTCACTCCACTGTGCCTCAGTTCATGTAAGTCTTTCCAGGTATTTCTGAAAGCATCTTGGTCATCATTTCTTATAGCACAATAGGATTCCATCACAATCATATACCCCAACTTACTCAGCCATTCCCCAAATGATGGATATCCCCTCAATTTCCAGTTCCTTGGAGTAAGCATCAAAACAATCTCCTGCTGGCTAAGAAATGGTGGTGGATTAGTGTAGTAAATTAGATACCCAATATGCAGTAGCAAATGACCATAAGTAATCTATTGTTTGATTAATACTGTGAGAATAATTTTGATGCCCTACTCAATTTAATCAGTATTTACTCAACCATTGTGATTTAATGGGTACCAGTGATTATATTAGTAAGTGGAAGAAAATAGAATTAAGGTTGGCTTGGTTGTATTGGTTAATGCTGTAAGGATGGGAATTATGATTAATCCGCCATGCATTGATGATTATATTGTGTTGGATTTATTAGGTTCATGTTGTATTAGGTGTGTCATAAGGATTTATTAGCACTACCCTCCCCCATTTCTAATTGTATTCTGCTTGAAATAAGGTTCATAAAGCTTAGCAGTACCCCTCACCCCTATGAATCACAACTGCCCCTCCTAAGCGACCTTTGCTTTAAAAGCACAATTTCCTTAATCCCCTCAGATACTGATGGTCAAATATAAGTGTTTGGTGGCCCACAGAAGGCCCAAGACCTTGCTGACAAGGTCTCATGACCTGTGAAAGACCTTGAGATATTGTTGACAGGATCTTCTGACCTTTGGAAAGCCCTGCTAAGATGGTCTGCAGTTGATCTCCTGTAGTTAATGGCCTGTACCTGATGACTTTATGAAAGTCTTGATGACAAGTTGGTTGTGTTTGATGGGCATTGCCTTCAGCCAGTCATGGAAGCTCCTCTGCTTCTGAAGATAAGCCTATCATAGGAGTTTACACACTTCTAAAGGAAACTCCTAAGAACTAGGGGATCTCTCGGGCACTCTCTATGGTCTATAAAATACCTCAGCCCCTGAGCTTTGGTCCCCTTGACTGTGAATAACATCTTGGATCCAGCTGCTCAGGGACCACTGGTCTCCCTAATAAATTGATTGAGCATGCTTGGAGCTCTGTCTCCGTGACTTTTGTTGTAGTTTGGAATTTTGTGATTCACAACCCAAAGATCCAAGTTTTGGGGTAAGAACTCAACATTTGACCAAAAATGCGGGGAAAACTGAAAAGCAATTTGGCAGAAACCTGGGTATAGAATAACATCTCACACTGTATATCAAGATAAGGTCAAAATGGATAAATGATTTAGACATAAACAATGATATCACACCTAAATTAGGGGATTAGGGAAAATATCAGATCTATGGATAAATTTTTGACTAAATGAGACAGGAAGCATCACAGGATGTGAAAAAATTGGACCACTAATGTGCTATTGGTAGAGTTGTACACTAGAATGCCATTCTGGGGAAAAATTTGGAACCTACACCCTACTACTACGCTACAAAAGTATACCTCCCTCTGACCCAGAAATACCACTACTAAGTCTATATCCCAAAGAGATTAAAGAAGGGGAAAAGGATCTATTTGTACAAAATTATCTATCTGACTCTTGTGGTGGCAAAGAATTGGAAATCAAGAGGATGCCCATCAATTAGGGAATGGCTAAGCAAGTTGCAGTATGTGATTGTGCTGGAATACTATTTTGTGCTATAAGAAATAATGAGCAGAATGGTTTCAGAAAAACCTGAGAAGGCATGGATGAACTGAGGAAAAATGAAGGGAATAGAGCCAAGAATACGTATTACATACAGTAACAGTAATATTGTAAGGATGATCAACTGTGAAAGACTAGTCTACTCTGATCAAGACAATCATCCAAGACAATTAAAATGCCATCCACCTCCAGAGAGAGAACTGATGGGAGTTTGAATGCAGATTGAAATATACTTTTGTGGGGTGGCTAGGTGGTGCAGTAAATAGAGCATTGGCTCTGGAGTCAGGAGGATCTGAGTTCAAATCTGACCTCAGACACTTGACACTAGCTGTGTGACCTTAGGCAAGTCACTTAACTCCAACTGCCCTGCCTTCCCCCCTCCAAAAAGGAAAAAAAAAAAAGAAATCTACTTTTGTTTACTCTCTTTATTTTAATTTAAGCTTGTGTTTTCTTTCACAAAATGACTAATATGGAAATATGCTTTGCATGATTACACATGTATAACCTATATCAAATTGCTTGTCTTCTCACAGGGGAAGGAAGAGGAATTGGAACTCAAAATTTTAAAAATTTTTATTAATTAATTTATTTAATTTTCAGCATTAACTTTTATAAGATTTTGAGTTCTAAATTTACCCCCTCGCTTCCCTTCCCCTTCCACATGACATTATATAATCTGATATAGGTTATACATGTATAATCATATTAAACATATTTCCACATTAGTCATGTTGTGAAAGAAGAATCAGAACAAAAGGGAAAAACCATGAGAAAGGAAAAAAAGAGAGAGAGAGCAAAGAGTATGCTTCGATCTACATCCAGTTCTTTCTCTGGATGTGGATAGCATTTTTCATCATAACTCTTCTGGAATTGTGTTAGATTTTTGCATTGCTTAGAAGAGCTAAATCTATCAAAGTTGGTCATCACACAATGTTGCTGTTACTGTGTACAGTGTTCTCCTGGTTCTGCTCACTTCACTCAGCATCAGGAATTCAAAATTTTAGAAAAAAAATTAATTTTTTTACATGTAATTGGAAAACATTTACTAAAATAAATATTTAAGAGAGAGAGAGAAAAAGAAAGAATGAGAGAACTGACTCAGGAGTCAGAGGACCTTGGCTGAAAGTTCACCTTTGATACTTAGTACTTCTACAAATTTAGGCAAGCTATTTAACCTTACTGGGTCTCAGTTTCCTCATATATAAAGAGAAGGAATTGGACTACTGCACCTCTGAAATACCTTCCAACTCTAGATATATGATCCTACTATCATATAATGTGAAATTTTGATTTTAATCAGAGAATTGACTTGACAATAAGAGATACAGTGGGGCACGCAGGTAAAAAGGTGTTGTTATTATCTCTAATTTGGAGAAATGTTGAGTTAGTATCTAGTGCCAGGAAATGATTCAAAAGAAAACTCATTTGGTGTTTTCTAAGCAGTCTTTTAACCAAAGTTACATCTGAAGTCATTAAAACTTAGCCCCTGTGTTGCCTGGGCATGTACCCAAATGGGGAAAATAATCCTAGTTCTTCACTTGCCCTAGACTATCTGTCTTGGTAAGCAGTTTGCAAATTGCAGAATTACATCTGTTCTTTGGAAGTGATTATTCAGCTTTTCTTTGAGAGGAAAAACAACCTCCACAAAACTGAGGCCAAACTATCTCTTGCCTAATTAATGGAGACTATTAAATGAAATGAAAGGGCTCTGTTGTAAGCCTCTGTACATGTGTCTTTTTAAATTTATCATTTACTAATTTAATATTTTAGTTTGTTTTCTTATGTAAAATCTGTTTATTTTTTCTGTTTCTTAAATGAAAAAAATATAAAAAGTGAGTAAGATAGATGAAATTCTTCTCTTAGAAAATGTGTTTCCTGGATAATGGAAACTATTATTTCCTGTTAACTTGAACAATTTGGGCACGTTATACAAAAGCTGAATTGAAGATTTAAAGGAAAGTTGGTGCTATCATTGGTTACTTGTAGCTGATGGAGATCTTTTAAAAAAAGTATCTGTAAGACTCAGGTTCTGATTTCTAATTGCAGATCTTATTCATTATACTTCTTTAATAGGTATATATTTTCCATATATTTTCCAAACTCTTGATTTGTTAGAGCAAGATCATAATCAACATCAGACTGGGAAAAAGGACAAAGATGAGGTCTAACTTGTAAAATAAAACAACTCTAATTTGATCTTTTCAAATAAGCTACTTACTGATAAAGAAAAGTGGGAAATAGATAAAGGAATGGACATCAATATAGACTATTATTATTTCCTACACAATATAGGCTCAAAAAGAATGATGACAAAATAATATCAAACAGCCTACAGATCATTTTATCTAATTTTACATTTGATCTCCTTGCTAACCACAAATATAGTGAAACCAAGAATAAAATTGGCTTACAATATACACTCATTTGGGCAGCAAGGCAGCACAGTGGAGAGAGTGCCCTGATATGGATTCAAGAAGACCTGAATTTAACCAGGCATCAGACACTTACTTATTACCCTGGGCAAGTAACTTAAGGCTGTTTGCCTCAGTTTTCTCATCTGTAAAAATGAGCTAGAGAAGGAAATAGCAAACCATTCCAGTATCTTTGCTGAGAAGACTCCAAATAAAGTCATGAAGAATTGGACGCGAGTGAAATAACTCAACAACATGCATTTGTGAAACTTTATGAGGAAAGTGGTAGAAAATTATGAATAGCATTACATCATAAAAGGGTCAGAAGCTCTGGAAGGGAAAAGCAAGTATAAAGAAGGTTTGGCCTGAGTGTCAAGTAAACAAAGCCATCACAAGAGTTTTAAAAAATGAAATTTGAAGGATAATAGACAAGAGGAAAAAATGGAAAATATCTGTGAGATGAAACTCTTGAATTCTCAGGGCAAAAAGGGGAGTTATTTTGATGAAGAAGAAAAATGAGAGTTTTCTGCAGGAGCTGACACAGATGACTAGAAAACTTATCAGCCAACTTATATTTTAAAAAGGCATGTGAAGGGAATATTCTGTAAAAATGAGGAACTTATAAGGGCAGCTCTCCACCTTTCCACCATCCCACACTAAATAATAAAAGGAAACAGCCAGAAATTTGGCACTGATGAGAAATAGTAAAGGAATCCAAAACAAGGTAATTTTTACAAAAATAATTTTTTAAAAATGACAACCAACTTGCCTGTCCCATTACTTCTAGTGCTCCCCTGGCACTTCTACCCTAACATCTGCCCACTTTTACAGACCATATACTGCTTCATGACAATCCTGCTACTTCTAATAACCGGGGTCAATTTAGGTGTCATAATTTTGAAGTTAATGACTTGTCAGTGTGCCAAGGGGAGCTTTGCTACCAAATCAAATTGAAATCAATGAATCACATAAGACATGAGGCTTAAGGAAAAGGGTGCATTTGCAGATGTGTATGAAACCTAGAGGAGAAGAAAGTGCAGTTGGGAAGAGAAAAGACATGCAGTGTTGATTACAATTATTTAAACAGTACTGGAGGAAGCAAAGTCAGTTGAAAGAGTGAGAGAAAGAAAAGTGAAAGAAAGGTCTTGCAGCAAATTGTACTTGAGGGCAAGGGCTTGAAGCATTGCATTAAGAGAGGTTTAATGTCCAGGATAAGATAATGGTT
The DNA here is from genome assembly GCA_028646515.1 of Pseudochirops corinnae. NCBI lineage: Eukaryota > Metazoa > Chordata > Mammalia > Diprotodontia > Pseudocheiridae > Pseudochirops > Pseudochirops corinnae. The sequence goes on along the minus strand of CM053585.1, from coordinate 416,267,803 downwards.
CCGGTTGTACCCGGATCTAATCTAATCACATCTGGAGTATTGTTTACCCTTTTTCTCTTTACATTTAAATCCTTTTTTTAACTCTCTTTCCATTTAAATCCTTTTTTTTCTTCATCTTGTTGTTGTCTCAAATATCTCCTTCTAAAATCCATTTTATTTCTCTTTTCCAGAATTCCTTCTCCTCAAGACTTTATTCTTGTCTTTCTCCCATACAGTCTTTCCCCATCAATTTGTTGTTTCAGTCATGTCTGACTCCCTGTGACCCCATTCGGGATTTTCTTGGCAAAGATACTGGAGTGGTTTGCATTTCTTTCTCCAGCTCATTTTACAGATTAGGAAACTGAGGCAAACGGGGTTAAGTGACTTGTCCAGGGTCACACAGCTAAGTGTCTGAGGTCGCATATGAATTCAGGTCTTCCTGATGCTCTATCTACTGTACCACTTAGCTATCCCATCCAAGTCAGAAATAAAACTGAAGGGGGGCGGAGCCAAGATGGCGGCGTAGCAGCAGCAATATATCGCAGCTCTCACATAGCCACCCCCAAATACCCATGGAATAGGACTCTGGACCAACCCAGAACTTCAAAAACGCACACAG
>CM053585.1:416212248-416256890 GCA_028646515.1 Pseudochirops corinnae | reverse complement strand
CCCCCCGCCAGTTACTCTGTCTACCTTTCTCACGCACAGGGCGCAGGCCAAGTCTGCGCTGCCACCTCAACAGAATGAGACTTTCAGATTTGGAAGGGACCTCAGCAACCATCTAGTCCAACCATCCCACACCTCCAAAGATCTCATTACAAAATATCCAATAGTCAGCCTGCCACAGACCGAAGTTGTCTATCAAGGAAACCCATGACTTCCCAAGGCAACAAGTTTCACTTTTGCTTAGCTTTCACAGAAAAGTTTATTTTGTTTTTTTTTTCCCTTGAAAGCAAGTTTATGTTTGATTCTTTGTACTGAACAATCACTGCTCCTGGTTCTTCCCACGGGAGCCAAAACATGAATTCTAATCCCTCTTCCAAAGGACAGTAGCTTAAATAATTAAAAGTACCTCTTATAAATTCATCCTGAATCTTCTCTTCTCCAGCCTATTCACTCAACCTATGCTCCTATAGCTTATAATAGCTAACATTTATATTAGGATGTGCCAGGCACCATGCTAAGTAAAAAAAAGTATTACAAATGTTATCTTATTTGATCCTCACAATAACCCTAGGAGGTAGGTGTATCAACAATGCAGTATTCACAATGCCTACAGCAACTACAAATATGCTGATATGGTTATTAATCACAAAATGTAACAGGCTCTCTACATGGGGGTAATAAGTAGAACATTTATTCAAATACCAGAAACCTGAGACCCAAAACCAGAAAGTCAAAGCTATCACAGTAGTTATGGAGTTGGCACACTTAGTTAATGTTGTAAATACCCACATTCTCAAGCCTTCAAAACAGAACAGGCTACCTCAGGCAAAGATCCTCCTCCTTTCCTCACTCATGGCAACTGCTCAAGGGCCATGCCGCTTGCTCCCAGCAGCTCCTGTGGTGCTCTCCCCCTTCCCCGAAGTTCCTGTCCCTGGCAGTCCTCAGCAGGAGTCCTTAGCAGAAATTCTGGCTGGCTCAAAAAAAAAAAAAAAAAGAATTTGGGCTGCAATCACAGCTTCCAGTCACTACACTGACTCTAGCTCAGCTCCAGCTTTCTCCTGCCCCACCCCTTCCTGCTACATCAGCAAGTTCAAGGGGCATGGAAGATCTTCAAATCCCATAACCATTACAGTAGGTACTTTAATTATTATCCCCATTTTACAGATGAGGACATTAAGACAAATGGAGGTTAAATGATCTGCCCAGGGTCACTCAGTTATTAAGTGTCTAAGATTTGATTTCAGATTTTCTTGACTCCATGCCTAGTGCTTTAGCCACTGTGCCACCTAGCTGCCCATAGGAACTCAATGCCCTTCACTATGGTAATTGCCTTTCCATGGATGCTCTGCAGGTTAGCCATGTCCTGCCTGAACTGTGGTGTCTAGAACTGAATACACAGGGCAAGTACTACTGATTCCTGAAAACTATGCCTCTCTGTGCAATACAAGAATGTATTAGCTTTGTTTGTATGTATGTATGCATGCATGTATGTTGTTTTTTGCTTCCACATGACATTAAGTCATATTGATCTTGCAGCTCATGTCAACCTCCAGATCTTTTTCAGACTAACTGCTAACCATGTCTCTCCATCTTGTATTTTTGGAGATGATTTTTGAAAACCTAAGTTTTTCCCTTGCTTATTCCTATTGAATTTCAGCTTCTTAGACTCAGCTCAGTGCTCTAGCCTGTCAGAATCTTTTTTTCATCCTGACTTTGGCAGCTCTTGTATCAGCTGTAATTCCCAGCTTTATATCATACACAAATCTGATAAGCATTTATTTCATCTGTGCCTTTACCCTAGTCACTAATAACAGTGTCAAACAGGACAAGGCCAAGCACAAATCCTTTGTACTCTACCAGAGACCTCCAGTTAAATTTTCATTTAATAAGGACTATAAGAATCTAGCCAAAGAGTTTTTAATCCATTTATCTGTATTATCATCTAGTCCATGTCTCTTCATCATTTCCGCAAGAATATTCTAAGGTGCTTTATAAAAATGTTTTGTTAAAAACCCATGACATTATGATGATGATGATGATGCATTGCATTGATCTGCTGTTTTAGTAACTTTCCCCCCCCCCAAAAAAAAGCAAACAGTTCTTGATGAAGTCATGATGTCTTTTGTAATCACTACTTCCCTTTCAAGATATTCATTACCTTTTGAGTGACTTATTCAAGAATTTCCCCAGGAAACAAAGTCAAGCTTACCTGCTTATGCATTGATGTTCAATTATTTACTTTTGTTCCCATCTTCTATACATATCTATTAATAAAGTAAGTTGATTGGCACAGTCCTTGTTTATCCACAGTGATCTCTTTGGGTAACTCCACCTTTCCTTCCACGCTGAAGTGATTTCTCCTTATGACTTCTGAATTTTGTTCCTAAGTACTTTACCTTTTTCCTGAACTGGCTTCATTTAACAAATTTTAGTTTATGTAGTCTTACCTATCCTTTCACTGAAATTTGGTTTCCCCAAATCTAGAGTACATGTTAAACTAGTCCCAATTTTCTTCTTCTTTTTTATCACACACTCTTAAGACTGAGTATCTACTTCCTTGCAGAATTCCCAAGATTTCCAACCCAGGAACCAATTCTTTTTTTTGGGTGGGGGGGCACCAGGGGATCATTTTTTTCCCCATAGAGGTTGTGCTAAAGTTTGTGAGATGTTTTGTGGCACACTACCAAGGAAATGAACATTTCTAGAGCAAAGGAAACATATGGACGTGAAATTTATTTTATGGAAAGGTACATTCAAACCTTTCCTACTATCAGTCTTAGCATTTGTGTGTTTCCCTTTTCATTGCACGTTTGAAATCATAACATGACTATACATTTTCAGCTTTCCATTTCTGAGGAACCTAAGCTTCTATTCATGTAATCATAATTAGAGTTCTAATGATTTAAGTGTACCATTCAAGAATGTGATGTTCACATTTATGAATGAATTAATATGTACAGCTACATTGCCTTTAACAAATTATTATTAGGCAGGGTATGAAATGCATTGCTAAAAAATGCTTAACAGATGATACTGTGACAATGTGCTACTACTAAGCATGTCACTGTGATGTCAATATTATTAAACCTATGTGCCCAGCTAATACATGAATACAAATTACTTTATATCTGACATACTTTATATATAGCTAGCAATGGGCTAGTGATAATTATACAGAAGCAATATGATTCCAGATTCATTAAGACTGGAGCATGGAGGGCTGATGAGCTCTAATATTATCCCTTGGTCTAGTTACCTGGGAACTGTGTGTTTGAAATAGATAGGCCTGCTTTGACCCTATTACTAGCCTGGCCTCACAAACATCTTCCAGAGGAACAACCCCTGTGGAGAATTCCAACACCCCCAGACCAACTGCTACTAATGTGTCAGGGAGATCAATCTAACTGAAGTAGTAAGGCATCCTGAGGGAGAGAAAAGAGGTGGCATATGTCAGACCTTCCACTTCTTCCTCCATCATTTTCCCTCAAAGCCTAGTAGAGATTCCAAGACCCAAGTGGCTTGGCAGTAGCAGTAAATCCAGACTGTCAGCCCTGCTTCTAGCCTTATCCATCATTGAGGAAAGTCATTCTGGTGGAGAAGGGGCCCGTCATCCCTGACAACAACAAAATCGACCACAAACCAACTACACTGATGGGCTGACGGAAATCCATCCGTCTGGACGACTGGCCCTGCTTCCAGTCTAGCCCTCACAGCCACCATCCAGGGAGCAACCACTGGGGCAATGCCTCTGCAAACATTGTAGCATTTTGCCTCCTCAGAAGTTAAAGCCACTGAAAATCAAAAGAAATGAAGTATGTGAAGTGCTTTGTAAATCTCAAAGTGCTATTTGTTGTTACTGTTACTTAATTTTTTTTAAATAACAAGATGTCAAAAGGAAAATTCTTACCACCATAGTTCTTAGCACTGTATAATAATTCAGTATCAGATAGGGGTATGGTTTTATCCATGGAAACAACACTAAATAGGAGTCATCTGCTTTGCTGCTGAGCACTAAGGACCTCTAAGCCAGTATTGACATATACATATGTAACATCTCCGTATTAGAATATGAACTCCTTAATAACAGTAACTCTCTTGTCTTTCCAGTGTTGCTCCCTAGTACATAGCACAATGCTTTACATATAATAAATGCCTAGTAAATGCTTTTCATTAATTTTATTCATTCAGCAGAATTAGATCAATATCCACATTCTCTAAGATAAACCGGAAGACAGGGAAATTAGAGCTAAATAGGAGAGGGTACAGGTTCTTATAGAAGTAAACACAGAAGTTGGAGAAAAAACATCACTTCATGGCGCTGTTACCTTGCTGTGCTGTCAGTAAGCATAAGCAAAGACCATCATGAAGAATTGTAGCTTATCCACTTGTAGAAGATGAAGAGATAGAAAGACAATATGAAGAACTTGACAAGATCTTCAAAACCAAATCAATATATACTTTGAGATTAAACTCAATTGCAAAGATCAGTACAGGATATTGGAAAGCATGTGAGAAAATATTCTTCAGCTTTAAGAAACTGGAGACCAAGCTTCACATTTCACATCTAATTAATATTTTCTTTGAGAAGAGAGGTAGAAGGCACTGGAAATGGTAAACAACAAACATCATTAAGGAAAATTAAATTGTTGGTATTCTGACAGGAAACTATTTCTTATAGATGTGAAAGGTGTATCAGAGTAAACTGTGCAGTCAGACCACTTACAAATCAGGGCAAAGGTCAAAATCAACTTCAGATGCAGAGAAAGGGTACAGATGAAAAGATGCTTCATATAAATTTAATGGACCAATTATGAAAAAAAGAAAAAAATGTAAAGATAATGACTTCGTTTATCACCATTCCCTTTAGAAGTTTAGCTGATACAAAGCAGTCACCATAATGGGAGGCCAAAAGAACCTAGAAACCACCTTAGTCAGAAAGCATTTGATCTTCTGGGCAAGTTGAGAGACATGGCACTCAATGGCAATAAATTTAGAATATGAAAGAATTAGTGAAATACCATAAAAGAGTATGATGAAAAGGTCTATGCAGCATTTATTTGTGCAGAAATTTTATATAATATTACATGACAGTAAATTTGAGAAATGAACAAGTGATAACATATAAGATTTGGTGGAAGAAAGCAAACATAAACAGGCATAGATGTTGTGATGAACATGGATTTGAGAAGAAAAACCCTGATACCAAGAACAATAAGGCTATTTTGGGCAGAGGTGAGAAGAAGGGAGCTACAAAGTTCAGTACTTCCCCTCCAGTCCTTCCCTATTGCTTCTGTTCCTTCTGTTCCTCAGGCTCTCTCTAATTCACTGGTTTAACGGTGAGGATGGCAGAGGTTGATAAGAAGAGCTGGTAAAAACTGTACTTTGGGGGCCTTAAATGTTCTGGGCTCACCAGTAAAGTTTTTGACATAGTGTTGAATTTTGTTGGTGAAGATAGGATGTTTACCTCCAGGCCCTACTGCTTCTCTCTCAAATCCATGAGATGGGGCATGCAGCAGGAGGCCCCCAGAGGGACAGGAACAGTGGCTTGCATGCTTAACAGTGTTCAGTGTGAAGGATTTTTCCTGATAAGCTTGGCCTCAATAATGGCTAAACATTTATTTAGTGCTTTAAAATTTGTAAAGCACTTGACATATCTCATCTCATTTGATCCTCAGACATCAAAAAGAAGTAGAAGTGAGAACAAGTCTACAGAAAGTTTGGTATGAGAGCAAATAAATTCATTAGTATAAACATTTATATAATAATTTATCTGGTATTATAAAGTTTTCAGAATTTTTACATATATTCTCTCATTTGAGCCATATAGCACTCTTGTGAGATAGGTAACTTTTAATATAGATGTTATTATTTTCATTTTACAGATGAAGAAATTGAGGCCCAGAAAGGGTAATTTCTCTTGTTCACGATCGCACAACTAATAAGTATTTGAGGTGGAATTGAAATCCAATTCTATTTTGTTTCCAAGGAATAAATGGCCAGGGGTGGGGAACCTGTGGTCTCAAAGCCACATATGGTCCTCTAGGTCCTCAAGTGTGACGCTTTGACTGAATCCAAGCTTCATAGAACAAATTCCCTTAATAAAAGGATTTGTTCCGTAAAGCTTCCACTGATCAAAAGACCTCACCCTAGAAGGCCACATGTGAACTCAAGGCCACAAGTTCCCCACCTCTGCTTTAGCCTAAGTATGTGAATGGAGGAGATAGGCTAGTTGTAGCAGGATAACAGAGGAACATCCCCACTGGTACCCATGACATGTTAAAAGGTCTAAGAGAAGACCTCTAGTTGCTCCTCCATGGAAGTTCTATAGGAGATAATGGATAATGGACAAGAATCATATCGTATATAAGTATAAATCATTTTTTTCTGCCTCAATAGAAGGAAAGTCCACATGCAATTTTTTTTGAAAGAAAAATTTTATTCATATTCAATTTAACAGCTATTCAAAAACAAATGCTAAAATATCTCACCAAAAGGACTATCCTTGTTAAATGAACAATTGTAGTATAAGCCTTAAAACTTCAAAAAATTAGACTATACACTTCATTTATTCAGTCTCAGAGAAATGAAGTTTCTCAAATGTTAATTTTCTGGATAACTGAATCTCATCATGTAAAGTATCAATTTAAAAAATTTAACCATTTTAGACAGAAGTCTCTCTAACTGTATCTCCTGTTTCACCAACCTTGTAAACAGAGTATACTTAACCCTTTCATTGACTTAGGGTAATAATGATGCACATCAATTATTACTGTACTGTACTGGATTAGAGGAACAATACCAGCACAATCACTGATATTTACAGAATTATTTACCTTTAATTAAATGGTAATACTTTTTCCCCAGTTATTCTGCATGCTGTTTATATTATCTGTTAAATTTTGTTGTCACTCCTTGCTGTTATCAATGTTCCTACCAAAACAGAGATCCTTTGTTACCAGGGTGATTAAAACTGTGTTCCCAAATAAGCAAATGGATTTTGAATGAGAGCATGAGTTTTCCAATGAGTAAAAGGCATGAGTCTTATGGACCTTATGACACCTATTTTGGCTGTTCAAAGGCCTCTTCCTCCCACCCCCTCCACGTTACTACCAGATTCTTGGTGGTGTTCCAGATAGTTGAAGTTACCACATACGTGGCCTCCGAATAAGTGAGTTATTACTGTATCCACATCAGCAAAGCAAAGTAAGTATGGACTATTGGCCAGGATGTGGAAATATCCTCATTACAGAGAAGTGGACATCATAATGGTATTCATTAAAGTCTGTCAGAAGATGTTGGGCTAATACCAAGAGGAGCTTCTGCTGGCTTCTCTCTGGTTTCTCTTCCTAGAAGGAACAGGTTCCCAAGCTGCTGCAGCTGGTGTTGGAGCAACAGATGTGGGTGCAGGGCCGGGAGCCAAGGCAGGGGAAAAGCTGGGGCTGGAGTCGCAGATGCTGCTGCAAATGAATTAACCGTAGTAGTGGTAGCACGATTGGATCGTTGAGTTGTAACTGGTGACGGTTGGAGCACTTGCTGCTTTGGGTTTTGTCACCATAGACACCGCAAAGTGATCAGTTTTGTATTCTTGGAGAGCAGGATCATCGTTAAGGACTTTGCCTGCACAAATTAATCTGTGGCCTGCGACTGCAAAGGCATCCTTTCTCTTTTCAGATCCAATCTTCTCTTTCAGTGCCTTAGCCGTCTCCTCAGGGTTGACTTGGAACCTGAAGGTCTGCTGCTGGAGGCTCCTCACAGTCATCTGCGTGGGGTCGCAGCAACCCCGGACGCCACGCTTGCTGTGGGCTTGGTCGGCCTCTCGGGCCCGCTGGGAGGGAGGTCGAGGTGGCTGGTGGGGTTGGTCACATTTCCCCTGCAAGGCGGCCTCCCCTCCGGGGCCGGGCCACCGCTGCTCCCGAGGTCGCTTTCCCCCGGCGTGATCTGCCGCAATAGCCTTCTCCTCAAGGCACGCCGCCAGCGAGGAGTCCGTCCTCAGGAGCTGCGGGCAGAGCAGGGAGGAAGTGAGTGAATTCTCTAGTTCGTCAGGGCCTGATCGCCACCATCACAACTCACTTCGACATCCCCGATACAATTTTATTCTTATTGAAGTATTGAATAATGGAAGGACCAAGTAACAGGTCCTGAGGACATCTGAGTATTCTAATAATATGCACAGTATCCAGGAGGAAGGAGCAAACCTTAAGATGTAATCATCCCATGCAACTCTGCACTTGAATACAAGGATCAGCAAATACACCTTAATATGAACTCTTCTCGTCCCCTTTTCTTCTTCCTCCCTTCCCTCTTTTCCTCTCTTCTCCTTTTCTTTCCTCAACTTAGATGTTGTACTTAAAAAGGTCACATGATACAGTAGAAAGGGATATTTCAAACATTCAAGCATTGTATAAATATTAGTTATTGTTATTATTATTACTGTTAACTTCTCATCCTAGTTCAATGAGGTTATGATAAAAATAGTCCTGGCAGAGGATATTATCCTGCGAGTACTATTTTACATTTTTATATTCTATGATCAGTTTCACAAGTGAATGAAATGACTAGTTGTTGGTTTTTTTCTACTGAATAAAAGTATTGGGATGTAAACTCATTGAATGCAATATTTTTGCTATCTTATTTTTTTTATCCTTTTTGATGAAGTTCAGATAGAAACAGTGCAAGGACAAATCACTTTTATACTTTAATAGTCTACAGAATATCATACAAATCAACAAAATGGCTGCTTTTTATAAGTTAAAAAAAGTTTTGGGATATAAGTTAATATTCTGTGGACTCACTGAAAGCATCTTTCATACAAAATGAGTCCTAGACAATGATAGGGACAACATATAACTTTTTCTGTTCCAACATGGTTTTAATAGCTTCCTTTAGGTCCCTATAGTTTGACAACTTTTCATTCCATGTTGTTTGAATGAAGGAATGAATGAAATGTACTTGGAATTCAAATAAAAAAAGTTAGCCGCTGACTTCAATGCAGAGCTTACATTCTAATAGGGGAAGAGAGCACAAAAAAGGTGAGCCAGAGTTGCAAAGCTCTAGGGCTATGAAGGATACACACATAGCACCACAATTTAAATTGTTAGGAAGTAGTAGTCTGGTTCTAGACAAGATAAGGTGAAAGCTGTCACCTATCAGAGCCAGAGTCCCAGGGGTTCTAATGTATCATTGGATAAGTTCATGCAGATGTCACTCATGAAGGACCTTTTAATTCTAGTCTTGAATCTTAACCATTTCATAGGCTTGATCAGAAGGTAAACCACCTTTGGTTACATTCAACAAAAACAATGACATTTACTCATTTTGCTATTGCTAAGTGATCTAATATCTGCTTGCTCCATTTCTGTAGTTTTTTTTTTTTTTAATGTTTTTATAAGGTACTCTAGGACTGTCAATTCTCTTTCTCCTTTTTTTGGCAAGAAAGTGTTAATGTTTACATAGCAGCAATGGAGTGATGGTCTCTAAGTTTCATTGATATTTTACAGGTTTCTGTTTATCCTTTCCAAATCTGTTATGACCCATTTTACAACTCCCAAAGTATGTTGAGACTGGCATTGTATAGATATGAATATGTTTCTTCAAACTTTTTTTTCCATTTCTTTGTTTTCAAGACTCTAGCAAGTTATCTTTGCACACTTAGCCACAGCCTTCTCCTTGATATCTTTACACTCAATGTGTTTTGCCCAAAGAAAACCAAGAATTCATAGGTATTCTGCCTTCATACAGAGATTGTTTGATGTCTATATTTGAGCTAAAAATCTTCAATCACTGCCTTTCCTTGGCAGATGTTAAGAATTTTATACTTATTGAGTCTAAACAATATTTTAACATCATTGGAGAAATATTCCATGAGATGGACTATTTGACATGTTTGAAGTGGGGTGGGGGACTCAAATAGTTTGCTGTTATCCAGATACTTCATATATTATTAATATTACTTAGTCCTTATCAATAACAATAGTAGTAACAAACAATAAGACTTGTGATTCTATTAGGACAGGGAACTGGGTGAGGAAAACTCCCTATACCAATGCAGTTCTAGACAATTGCCTAGAGGCCTGAAAAGTGTATGACTCATCCAGAGTCATACAGCCAGTATATGTCAGAAGTGGCACTTGAACCCAGGTCTTTGAGGCTGGCTTTCTATCTAACTGGTACTACTATCCAACCGATATTACTGCTGCTGCTGCTGCTACTGCTAAACAATGACTATAAAAAGAAATCAGGGAACTGAACAAATATCATTTAATCCATCTGCTAGTTTGTCTCAAACTCCTCACCTGAACAATGGAATAAAGATCTAATGACCTTAAACTATGCTTTTGAAATTTTGCAAAAGGCCAGTTCAACTCAAACTATAAAATACCTGCTTCATAGTGAGCCTTCCTAACTAGTGGGTTTCAGTTCCACTGAAACTCACATTCCTTTTCAGATCAGGCCATTATTGCTAAGTCAGCATCCCACTCCTCAATCTAATAAATCTCTCTGCAAGTTAATTCCTCTCTGCCTATGTTTAAGAATCCAACCAGGTTTTAATATATCACATATTAACCTCATTTAGGATGCAGTCATTGTGAAGATTTTTAGTGCCTTTAACTGTTTTACTAAATGTTGATTGCCTTTGCCACTCCTAGTAAATGACATTAAAATTAATGGATATATAGCCTAGTAGGAATTTAAATACAGTTGAAGAATGACATCATTATAAAGGCTAGAACAGCATTTCCTAATATGTGACCTATAAGCAAATAATGCAAACAAATCTAGTCTTCTAGTTGGCTTTGGAGAAATCAATTCCCAGAATTTAGATTTGAGTCAGGAGTAGAATTACATGGTTCTGTTGACTTTCCCTTCCTTTTCTTTTTCCTTTCTTTCTCTTTCTTTATCTCTTTCTCTTTCTTTCCTTTCTCTTCCTCCTTTTCTTACCTTCCTCCCTCCTTCTTTTCTTTTTAAAATAGTTTTTTAGTTTTTGCAAGATTAGGTCTCCATATATCACATAGACTGAAAATACAGAGACCATTCATTGGTCTAATACCACTACTGATTTCCATGGAAACTCTGACCTGATCCATTTCCGACCTGGGCTGATTTGTTCCTCTCTGGGCATCCTGGTAATCCTCTACTCTCAAGGACTCACCACCATGGTGCTGGACTTAGTTTAAACATCTGATTGACTTTAGCCCTACTGAAGGTTGGAATTTCAGAACTCAAGTAATATAGCAGTTCCAGTAGCAGGGATTATAGGCATATACTACTGTGCCTTGCCATATAGATAGTTTTCAATGCAAAGGTTATGGAATTTATCAATAGGTGAAATTTAATAGGTGTACATGTGAAGGCTTATACTTTCACATGACAAGTAAAAGATAGCAGTTCATCAGAAAAAAAACAATTTGAGGGTTTATGAAATGGAGACAGAAAAAGCTAAAATGATCTTAGAATACACTGAGTGTCCTTGCTTGCAGGAATAATGAGCAGAACCAAGAGAACACTGTATACAGTAACAACAATATTGCTTTAAGAACAACTTTGAGTGAATAAGTCATTTTGACTACTATAACTACCCAGATTAACTACAAAGAACATATGAAGGAAGATGCAGTATGCATCTACAGAACTGATCATTAGGAGTATGTATAGAATAGTTTTACACTCACAGTTATCCCTTCCCTATCCCTTCCATCATGACTTTCCCCATCGTGGTTTCTATGTATCGTGGGTCAGCATAAGAAATTAAATGGGAATTTGGGGGGGAGGGGGAAGGGAGTTTTACAGAAGCCACAGATGACATGCAAAAGCCAGCAGAGGTCACAGAGTCTATGACTAATACATAACTCAAATTTTACATTAAGGTACTGTAAACACCCTATAAAAGAAAAAGAAAAAAAATTCAGGTTTCTTGTATGGAACAAAGAGAAAGTCAAAAAATTTTACACAGATTTTCCAGGCTATGGGGGCACTGTGCTAAATCCCCATGATATGGAAGGAATTACTATATACACATATTTGTGCCTAATAGGAATAGGGTAGGCAGGGAAGGAGGAGGGAAGGAAAAAAAAAAGGAAAACCAAAAGAAAGTAACATGGTAACTTTATTATACATTCAAAAGGAATGTTGAACATAATAGATTTGCAGTTTTGTATACAATCATCTTTTTTTCTATTCTATGTTTCTATTCTATTCTGTTCTAGTCTATGTTTTCTATTCTATTCTTGGGTTTTTTTCCCCTTAAGTTCAGAGTAAAATAAATATTTTAAAAAAGGAATAAAGAGATGATAGCTCTGTTGAATCATCCCCTTTTAAAACAAGTAGGATATTGTATTCTGTTGTAGGTACAACATTTTAGTCCTTTTGGACAAACCTTTTTTTTCTCCTGTTGAGGATCTCCTCATAGTTGTTCTGGGATTGCATTCGTCTTCTGAGTTTATCTCTTGGGCTTCTCTTTGTCTATATTATTTACTTTTTGTAATTGGTGCTTTTCTCCTGTTTATTCATATTTTCAGTTTTAGTTCTTGGATTAGAATTTTGTGCTTGGGCCAATCCCCTCTGGTTCTCTTGGATGGATTAGAGGTGGCTTGTTTAGTACTGTCCCCTCCATATTCTGAGTTGGGCACCACAATTTGGAAAGGGCTTTAATAAGCTAGAGAGGGCTCCAGAGGAAATCAATGAGAATAGTGAAGATACTTAAATCTTTACCATATGAGCTTCATTCGAAAGAATCAGGTGTGTTTAGCCTAGAGAAGTCAGGGGGGATGGGGCTGGGGGATGTGATAGCTAAATTTAATTGCTTCAAAGACTAACATGTAGAAAAGAAAAGATTTGTTTGCATTATTTGCTTATAGGTCACATATTAGGAAATGCTGTTCTAGCCTTTATAATGATGTCATTCTTCAACTGTATTTAAATTCCTACTAGGCTATATATCCATTAATTTTAATGTCATTTACTAGGAGTGGCAAAGGCAATCAACATTTTTTTTTAGATTTGTTCTGTTTATATCCAGAGGCCAGAACTAGTAGCAATAAGTCATCTTCTCCTTCCCTCCTCTTCAAGCTATGCACAGAGACAATTTATTTGCTTTTTACTGATGTACTTTCAGGTTTATGAAACTGGAGATTCCTTTATCTAATTATAATCTTTCTAACTTTCCCAACTATGCCTCATGGCCCCTAACCTTATTCTCATTTCTCACTGAGATGTCCATTCCTTTTACCCCTCATTTCTTTTTCTAAACTATCACTCCCACAAGGCTACAGACTTCTCATTTCCTTATCTGAACCCTTTGGTTCCATGACACACTGTCCTTCACCTTTGAATCCCATGACCTCTTGTCCTAATACTAATCACACTTTGCCAAACCCCAACTCTAGATTGTTCCCATCATCTATCGCTTTAATTCTTATTTGTGTGCTGCTAAATAGGGTGTGGGTATGGGGGAGGGGGATGGAGTTACAAAAACATACAGATGGAGTCAAGTATAAATTTACATTGTATAATCTAAACTGGGCCCTCACTGTAGTAAGACATTCTTTCTACTCTAGTTAATTTGCTATCCAACTCACCACAATAACTATTTTCAAACAATTTCAAATCTCCTTAAACCTCATACTCCTTTACTGACATCTGGGGACCCTCACCTCATACTTCATTTAAAAAACTGAGTCCTTCTAGCCAAGAGCTCCTTCTAGCCTCTGCCATTTCACACTGGTCAGATATTTTCCCTCAATATCTCTTCCTTCATTCTATTATCTGATGAAGAGGTAGTACTTCTTGCCAAGACAAGCCCCTCTGCAATTATTTTTTAATAGTTGATTTTTTCAATTATATGTAAAAAAAAATGTTAACATTAGTTTTTTGAAATTTTGAGTGCCAAATTTTCTCCCTTTTCTCCCCTTTCATTGGAGGCAAGCCTTGTGTTCCTATTTTAACCCTATCCCTCAGAATACAGATCTGTTTTGCTTCAAATCTGTTGTAACTGGTTCTATATCGTTCATCTCAATGCAGATGCAATGCATTCCTCCAAATGTTTTGTCTTCAGAAAGTCTACAATTGAGCTTCCATTTCCTAATCAACGCAGTAGTTCCAGCTTCCTATTTCCAAAACCACAAAAATGACAGGGACATTATTTTCTACTCAGCTGCCAAAGTCATTTTCCTAAAGTATATGTTGAACCATGCCACTCCCTGCTTAACTATATCCACTAGCTCACTGTTACCTCTAGGATCAAATAGAAAGTTTTATGTTTGGTATTTAAGCCCTTCACAATATAGTGTCTTCCTACCTTTCCACTCATTACATTTAGCTTCTCGTAATTCACTCCATGTTCCAGTCACATTGGCCTAAATTTCTGTTGTTCTTCACATGTGACACTCCCTCTCCTGAGTTCATGAATCTGCACTGGCTATTCTCCATTCCTAGAATAATGCCCTCTTTCCTCACCTCTACTGCATAGTTTCATTTTCTCCCCTTGAAACTCAGCTCAAGTGGCCTTTATTGCTAATGCCTTCTCTCTAAGATTATTTCCATAATTCTGTATATAGCATTTTAGTACAGAGTTATTTTTAAAAATAAAAATTTTAAAATATTTCTGAGATTTGCTCCTGTATCCTTCCCCCTCACCCCTCCCAGAGAAATATACATGAGGAGGAAGAGGAAGGGGAGGAGGGTGAGGTGGTGGAAAATTATGATGATGGTGGTTAGCCATTACATATTATCTTAAGGTTTTCAAAATGCTTTTCATTTGTTATCTCATTTGATCTTCCTAAGAATTCTATAATAGAAGTGCTATTATTGTTCCCATTTTATAGATAAGAAAATCAAAGGTGAGAAGAGTTAAGTGACTTGCTCAGAGTTAGACATATAGTAAAAGTCTGAGGCAGAATTTGAATTCTAGTATTCCTGCCTCTAGGTTCAGCACTCTATCAACTGCATCATCTAAGCTGCCTAATTCTGATAGAAGTTTGTTCTGAGAACTTGTTTTTAAGGAGATAAAAGAGGAAAATGAGTGGGAAAATAATTAAAACCAAGAGACACACCAACAGAGTAGTGTCATATGCCGTGTTCCATACTTGTGGACCCCAACCTCTGCAAAAAGGGAGAGGAAGATTGAGGAGGTATCTTCTCATATCTCTACTTTGAGTCCAAAGTTGTTCTTTACATTTCCATTGCATTCATTTTCTAGTGCATTGTGATTGCTCTCCCCATTTACATTGGTGAAAGCCATTGTTGTCATCACTGTATATACTGCTTTCTTGGCTCTACTTACTTCATTTTGCATCAGTTCAGTATATCATTCTCTACATGTTGTCTCCTCCATTGGAACGGAGCTCCTTGAGGGCAGGGATGGTGTTTTTGGCTTTCTTTGTATCCCTAGCATTTCAAGGCCTGCCATATAGTAATGGCAGTACTGATTTGAGAACTGCTACAAAAACAACAAGTGTAAAGCATGGGTGGGGTGAGGTAGGGTAGAAAGAATTACATGTGCCATGAGAGGGTGTATGGCAACATAGCCTGAGATGTCTGTAAAACATGATCTGGGATCAGCTAGATGTAGTCTTTCAAGCTAGCTTGTACTCACTGATCAAGCAAGCTAACAATTAGCAGTATAGAAAACTGGAATTGGCTACCTGGGGAGCCCCTCATTGGAGACACTGAAGCAAAGACAAGATAACTACTTGTTAAATACATCATAGTGGAGATTTGGGTTGTTGGGTGGTTAAACTATGCTAAAGGTCTCTGCTTCAGACTTCAGTATAGGGTAAAGTATTGCAAAATTGCCTACTTGCTTTTATCGAAGTATATTGGGCAGCTGAAATGAATAAAGCTATATAGCTGAAGTGGCAATTTAGATTAAATAATTTACCAACTAGCAAATTCAATCAATATAATTGCATGAGTTGTATGTGTCATGTTGGAGTAAAAAATCATTTGGGGACCTAAATTTTATTGTTGACTTGTTTGATCTTTGTTGATCAAATTAATTACCACAATAACACTTACACTGTGATGTGTAGACTATGGCCATGTCTGTATAATAGAGAGATTTTGGTCCTACTTGAACCATCACACACCACTGTGTAAATTATGCATGAAAAGAAGAATCAGTATGTCAGAGACTTTTGCCATATAATTAAGACACTGTGAATTAATCTTTTTATGATATTCTTGTGGACAATATGGAAAAATTTGGTCTGGGAAAGAGTGCAAGTAGGTAGATTTGAAACTGTTTGAGTGTCTAGGCTTTCTCTAACTCAGTATGTCCAAAAAAGAACTTCTCATTTTTCTCCCAAAACTATTCTCCTGAACTTCCCATTTTCTTTTCAGCATATCATCACCCTGCCAGTCTCCAAGGTTTGCAGTGTTGGCATTATTATCTACTCTTCATTTTTTCTTACCCTACATGTCTAATCAGTTGCCAGATTTTGCCACTTTTACCTCTATAGTGTCCATCAAGTAATTGATGCTTGTTGATTGATTGACTGAATGAATGACATCTGACACATCTATCTCCTCACTACTGAAAGAGCCTTGGTGTGCCTTAACTCAGGTATGTATCACCTCTTGCCTAAACTATTGAAATACTCTCCTTATTGGGCTCCATTTCTCAAGTCTCCCAACTCCAATCTGTCCTCCATACAGTTGCCAAAGTGATTTTCCATAGCTACTGCAGGTCCAAACATGTTACTCCCCTACTCAGTAAGCTCCTGTGGTTTCTTATTGTTTTTAGGATAAAATATGAAAATCCTCTTTATAATATGGATCCAATCTAATTTTTTTCTAGTCTCACTATACATTCATTTACTTCCTTCACATTATAGTCTAGTCAAATTTCCATTCTTCACATACCACATTTCATCTCTTTTCTTTGCATTTGTACCAGCCATTCCATGTCACTGGAATGCTGTTTCCTTACTTCTACCTCATAGAATCCTTCATTTTCTTCACAACTCAAAGTATTATCTTTGACATGAAGCTTTTCCTACTTCAATTCCTAACTGCTAGTACCCTCCTTCTCTAAACTAGCTTGCTATTTCTTATTCTTTTTATAAATCAGCAGCTAGGTGGTGCAGCAGATAAAATGTAGAGCCTGGAGTTAGGAAGACCAGAATTCAAGACTGGCCTCAGATAAATCTTGGCTGTGTGATCCTGGGCAAGTCATATGATTTCTATTTTCCCCAGTTTCTTCATCTGTAAAAATGTGGATAAATAAATAGCACCTACCTCCCAGGGTTGTTGTAAGGATCTAATGAAATAATATTTATATAGTGCTTAGCACATAGTAGGTGCTATATAAAAGTTAGCTATTGTATGTGTGAGTATCTTCCTCAATAGAACGTAAGCTTCTTGAGAACAGGACACTGTTTGGGGCTGTTGTTGGGGTTTTTTTGTTATTGTTTCTTTGTTTTTTTGTAGCTTTAGCTTATATGGTGCATAGAATGTGCTTAATAAATATTCGTTGATTAACTGATTAACTGGGTTTAAAGAGTTGTTATTAATGGTTTGATGTCAACTTGGAAGGAGGAGTTATTTAATACCATGTCTAAAGGATCTCTCCTAGGCCTTGTAATGTTCAATATTTTTTAGCAATATCTTGGATTTTAAATATTTCTACCAATTACTTGTTTATCACATTTGCAAGTTTCAGAACAAAAAGTAGGATAACTAAAACATTGGAAGCCAAAGTCTGGCACCAAAAAAGGTCTTCATAAGCTAGAACACTTGGTTGAATATGAAAATTTATTCGGGATAACTGCAACATCTCCCATACGTATCTTAAAATCATACGAGAGTTCTTGAAAGATGTAGCAACAGAGATTCTTGCATCACCTTCTACTTAGTTAAAGCAAGCAAGATATAAAGGGGGGAGACCTTTGCATGGGGTGAATAGAATTAATGTAACTAATAGTACAGAGAAGGCAAAGCTGCTTCATTCTTATTTTGGGCTTCTGTCTTCTCTTCTAAGGAGAATTATCTTTAAGCCCTGTGGATGACTGAACAGAAATGACTAATAGCAATTTGATATCTAAGATAAGTAAGGAAATAACAGGAGGACCTCTCTGTCCTTGAGAAATTAAAGTCACCTCAATCAGATCACTTACATCCTCAGGTGTAGAATGAACTGGCCAATTGGATTGCTAAGCCATTATCAAGGGTGTGTTTGAAAGGTCACCAAAAATAAGAGAGGCACAACAAAAATGGAGAAAGGCAAACATTGTCCTGATTTTTAGAAAAGAGAAGAGAACAGAGCCTAGAAATTATAGGTCAGTGTACTTGACTTTAATTCCTGGAAAAATTCTAGGATGAGATAGTTAGGAAATATATAGGAAGGAAGTAGTCTTTACAAAGGGCCAGCATGGCTTTAAGCATACTTGTTACCATATTGCTTGCCTTCTCAATGGGTAGGGAGAGGTAGGACAGAGGAGTGAAGATGGAACTCAAAAAAAGTTATGAATTTAAAAGCAAATAAATAAGAATGTGTCATGCCAGACTATACTCATTTTTCAAAATAAGATTACTAAACTAGTAGATAAGGAGATTACTGAGGATATACTTTACCTAGATTTTAGCAAAGCTTTTGATAAAACATATCATTCTGTTCTTAAAAAGAAAATGAGGAGATTTAGATTAGATAATAATCTTAGATGGCTGGATTCAACAAAAAGTTGTTAATGGTCAATTTCAATATGACACTGAAGTCTCTAGTAGACTTTCCCAGATTTTTGTGTTAAGCCCTGTTCTAACATTTTTATCAATGAATTGGATAAAGGCACATGTAGTATGATCACCAAATTTATAATGACACGAAGTTGGGAGGTATGGCTAACATACTAGGAAAATCATATGGTAAAAGAGACTAATAACAATGGCCATCAGGACAGTTTGTGTAGTGAAAGAGGACTTTAACCCTGGGGAATATTTGGCAGGAATATCCTTTCCATTTTAAGGTAGAACAGTGAAGTTCTGGAGTTCTTTCATTCTTGAGTGACTTTACCTATTTGTCTCTGCATTACTGTGTGCTAAGAATGTCTTTAGAGAAACTCTGTATTCCAGGGTTATACTATGAACTGTCCAAGGTCTTCAGCACAGAGAACATTGAAAAATTGGGAAGATAATGAATTTATTTGACAAGGTTAAAAACAGTAGTATCTTTTAAAACAATGTTTAATCTATGCCCTTGATCTGCCTTTATTAGAACATGGAGGAGAGACTGTGACACTTAAAAACACTTGACTAATGACTGACTCACAATGTTGGATAATCCTGCCATGAGTCATAATTATTACTGAACTTATTATATGGCTAGACTCAAAAAGTGGTCCTTAATAGTTCAACATCAACATAACAGGAAGTCTCCAATGGAATGGCCTAAGGGTGTGAGCTTGACCCTGTACTGTTGAAATTATTTTTCATTGATTTGGCTAAAGGAATATATGGTACTCTCATCAAATTTACAGATGACATAAAGCTGGGTGGAGGTTGATATATAACACATTGGATTACATTCATGACCCAAAAAGATCCAAACATGATAGAGTACTGGGTTGAATGAGATGAAATTCAATATAGATAAATGTAAAATCTTACATTTGAATACAAAAAAAATCAACTTCCCAAATATAAGATTGGTGGGGGTAGGAGGGGAAAGGTAACAAATAGTTATATAACAGTCAGAAAATGATCTCAGGATTTTAGTGGACTGCAAGTTATACATGATTCAGAAGAATGAGGTGGCAAGCCAGAAAAAGTCATATACTCTTAAACTGCCTAGGGAGAGGCACGGCTATAGAGAGGGGATAAGCATTTATACAGCACTTATGATGTGCCAGACAATGTGCTAAGCACTTTTTCAATATTATATAATTTGATTTTTGCAACAACTCTGTGAGGCAGATACTGTTATTATCCTCACTTTATACTTTGGGAAACTGAGGCAAAGAGAGGTTCAGTGATTTGCCCAGGCTCACATAGCTAGTGAGTGTTGCAGAGCAGATTTCAATTCAGGTCTTCCTGACACCAGGTCCAGCACACTGTTCACTGCACCACCCTGCCACCTCAGAAAAAAGTAGGTGATAATCCCATCTGTCCTCATGAGACCGACCGTATCTAGAACACTCTATTCTGTTCTGGGTGCCATAGTTTAAGAAGAGAAAGTGTCCAGAGGAATGAAACCAGGATAGTGAAGGGCCTTGAATCCATATCATATGAGGAGATGCTAAAAGAACTTGGAATGTTTACCTTGAAAATGAAAAAAAAAGAAAAGTAAAAAACTCGGAATGGTAGTGTTAAAACTATATTCAAGCATTTGCAGTGCCATTGGGCAAAGAAGAGTTGTTGTTTTTTTTTCTGTTTAGCCCCAGAGGGAAACAACCTCAAAGTAAGAACAACATAAGTTGCAAAGTTAACATAGTCATGATGTCAGGACCAATGTTCTAATAAGCAGAGCTATCCCAAAGTAGAATGGGCCGCCTAGAGAAGTGTCGGGTTGGAGATCTTCAAGCAAAGAGGCTGGATAATGAACTGTCAGGAATGTTATTGGGGGGATTCCTTTTGGGTATGGATTGGAAAGATAGCTGCTGAAGTCCCTTCAGACTCTGAAATTCTATGATTCTGTGATCCAGAAACTGAAGGAGTCATAATTGCAGGGGCTGGGGATGTATTCCTGAGATTTTCTCACAGAAAACATGTTACAAATGGCAGTTACCTTTAATGAAAATACTACTATTCATACTAATCTTAAGAAATCTCAAGGAGGCTTTTTTTGGACTACTCTGGTAACTTAGCTTTTGGAACATAACCCATTTGTCAGTTGTGGCTTGCTTAAATAGATACAGACTAAACCATCTATTTTAAACATGTTGTTGCATACTGCCTTTCATACCCATCATAATCTGGCTAATTGTTTGTATCTTAATTTTCAATCAATTCAATTCAATGAAAAACTAGTGAGAATTTACTACATATATACCCAGTACTGTACTACTGAAACTAATAAGTAAGATAAAAAAGATATTGGATATCAAAGCTATCTTTGAGGAGTGTGTGTTTCAGCTGGGGAAGATGACTAACACACAAAACAGAGAACAATAAATACATAAGAAATAATAACAAGATTAAAAACAAATAATAAAATATGATCAAATATTAATAGTATAGTAAAACTCTAAATGCTTTGGACCACCAAAAAAAAAGGGATCAACATGAGCCAAAATCCTCTGGAAAATCTGTGCAGAGAAGATAGATGTTACTGCTCTTACTATTTATTAGAAAGTCAGAATTCAATTTTACTACAAAAGACATTTGTTAAACACCTATTAAATCCTAAGCATTGTGAAAGGTGCTGGGAATATATAAAGATAGAAAGGGAAAAGTTGCTGCTCTCAAAGAAATTCCATTCTATGGGAGCAGGGGTGAGGGGAGAGATAACAACATATAAACAGAGAAATAAATATAAGATGATATAAGGAGATAGACCATTGTTAATTAACAACTAAGGAGGATGAAGAAAGATTTCACCGAATAAAATAGTACCTGGGCTGAGCCTTAGAATAAAAAGGTATCTAAGAGGGGGAGATGAGGAAGAAGGACATTCTGGGGAAGGGGAACAGAATCCAGGTACAGAAGACAGGAAATGTACAGAATCCAGAAATGGAATGTTAAGTTTGTTGACCAGCTAGTAGTCCAGTATGTCTAGAATATCAAGAGCCTAAAGGAGAATAACGTGAAACTGAGATGGAAAGGGGGATTGAGACCATGTTAGAGAGGACCTGTATTGGCAGACTTTGGAGTTTCACTTTTTCGCAGAGGCAACAGAAAGCCACCAGATGATTTTGAGCAGCAGAATGTCATATTTGTGCAGCGGAACAATTATTTTGATAGGTGGATGGGTTTGAGAGAGGAGAGATGAGAAAGAACATGAATAATTAGAAGTATGTCCTACCAAGCACAATGGCTCCCTGCTACTAGGAAGGCTTAAGCTGGATTCTTATTTGAATCCACACTGTCTGACACTAATAAGGTAGATTCCTAGGAGGGAAGGCCACTAGACTCCTATGGACGGGCAAACCTATCCAGGTTGGAAAAACAGAACAAAATGAAACTTCCATGCCAATCAATATTGGGACTGGGCCCATGAATGGTTGCTTTACTTCCTGCCCAAGCAAGATAGTGAGACCCAGTCTGAAAGGAAGGAAGAAAAAGAAAGACAGAGAAAGAGAGAGAGAGAGAGAGAGAGAGAGAGAGAGAGAGAGAGAGAGAGATATTCATTGGTGCCTCAAACTCAAATATATCTAAAACCTAATTCATTATCTTTATCCCTCCAATTTCTACCTCCTTCTGAACTTCCCTATTATTGTCATGGGTACCATCATCTTCCAAGTAACCCAGGCTCAAGACATCAATGCGATTTGTGTCTTCACTTTCCTTTACCTCACCCATCACATTGTCAAATTTTGTCATTTCTACCTTCCCAATATTTCTTGTATACATTCCCTTTTCTCCAGGCACTGTGACAGTCTGTACTGTAGTTTAAGCCCTCATCACCTCTCATCTAGTCTATTGCAATTGCCTTTGAACTGGTCTCCTCACCTCATGCTTTTTTCTAAATCATCCTCAACTCCCTGGTCAAAGTTATTTTTCTATAGCATAGGTCTAGACGCCCATGTCAAAGCCCTGCTTAAAGAATTCCAGTAGTTCCCAATTACCTCCAAGATCAAATATAAACTCTTCTGTTAGGCATTTAAAACTTCATAACCTTGCCCTTTCCTATACTTTTCTTCACTTTGTCCACTCTATAATCTATCTTACATGTTACATGTTTCTTGAACGTGACACCCTGTAATGCCATGCATCAGCAGCTTTCCAGAGGACTGCTGCTGTGAACAACTTTCAAGGTTCTGATTATACAGTATAGCAAACTCGCTATTTATTCAGCAGTAAATTAAGTTGAATCATTCATAGAAAATCAAAATACAGCATTCACAATGTTACAACTTATCACAGAAAATCAAAATACAGCATTCACCATGTCACAACTCAACAATTTATCACTAAAATGGCCACATGGTTTTCAACAAAGTGGTCACATAGTTTTAAACAAAGTACATTCATTTAGTCAATCACAAAATCCTTAATTCAGTCACAAAGTACAAAAGTCAAAGTTCTCCACCCCTAGGTCACAGTAAATCATAATCTTCTCAGTCAGTATACAGTATCCAAGTAAAGTCTTCTTTCAGCTTGACTCAAAGCTGGCTCTCAGCTTTCATGGTTCCTCTTCCATGGTCCCAGCTTCAAATATCACCTGCGTTCAAAAGCAGGCAGCTCCCAGTTCCCTGTCCAGCTCCTTGTCCAGTTCTTCTTCCAGTTCCCATTCCATATTGAAGCTCACAGTGTCCAGTCCACCTCAAGTCCTGCACAGTTCCTGTTTCTGGGAAGACAAAGCTTGCCAGAGCCACAATAACATTCATGTACATTGCTGGCACCATCATCAATTCACTATCTGCCTGTGAAATCAACTCAGACCCACCAACAAGGTCTGAGAACTCAACACAAATCATCAACATAGAAATCAACACAGACCCACAAACAAGGTCCAAGAGGTCAGCACAAATCATCAGTAAAGTCCCAGGACCTCCAAAGCCCTCCTCCAGGACTTCTGTAAACAGGCAACCAGAAGATCTTCTTTCAGGGCTTCCAGTAAGGTCCCAGGGCTTCTGTACAAAGTATCACAAATAAACATCAACACAGACAGAGCAGACAAACAGAAGTCTGGGATGCCACAAGTTTTCTCCTTCTTGACTCTGCTACCACAACAGTCCTCTTTTCAGTTCTGCTGTCTCTAACCTGTCCTCTCCTTATATATGGTCATTAGCTGCTCCCCTTCCTGCTGCAGGAGTTCATGAGTTCTAGGGTTCACAAGCTGTGGAGTTCACATGTTTTGTTTCTTAACAGACTTGATACAAGGCTCAAAAGAAACTTGAACTGAAACAAGGTGTTGATTCAATAGCTGAAATTAGGTGTGAACTACTTCTGTGCTTGCTATTTCCCACCCTGTCTCCTTACTTTGTGCCCTTACAATGGTTCTCCACATATCTACAATCCTTCTCTTTCTCACTTCTACCTCTTAACTTTCCTACTTTTTTTCAAGAAACAGTTCAAATTCTACCTTCTTCAGAAGACCCTTTCAGAGTCCTCCACCTCCTAGTTCCCCCTCCCCCAAATGACCTATCTATTCTTTATAATTATGTATGTACCTAGTTATATATATATTTCTTCCCCCATTAGAATGTAAGCCACTAGAAAGCCTTTCTTTGTATCTCCAAAACTTAGCACACTGCCTAACACATTGTAAGTACTTAATAATTGCTTGGTGATTTGGCTTGATCAGTGGTGGTCCAGGACAGAAGTGATGAAGTCTTGAACTAGGTTTGGCAGCTGTCAGAAATATAAATAGCAATTTTGGAGGCCAAGCTTTACACACCATGTCCAAGGACATGTAGCATGAATGTTCCTCCATATCAGTTTTATCAATTTAATGACTAATTCATTTGGGGGAAAACAAAACCCTGACAGTCCCTAAGGATCAGAACCCCAGGACACTACAAGGTTGCTATTGTGAGGATGTTTCTGGGGTAGCTGAAGAATAGGGTGGGGCTGAGGGGAAGAGGAATTTACCTGAAGTGATGCCACTGGAGGGAGGAAGTACAATCTCTAGCAGATTCCTATTTAAATTAGAAAATAAAAAGGTTAATCTAAATTAAGTGATAAAAAAAACCTAAACAAAGATAAAGTGCTTACATTTTTTCAGCTTAATAGTGTTTTATTTTTCCCAATTACATGTAAAGATAGTTTTCAACATTTACTTGTATAAGATTTTGAGTTCCAAATTTTTTCTCCCTCCATTCCCTCCCCCTTCCCCAAGATACTAAACAATCTGATTTAGGTTATACATGTTCAATCATAATAAACATATTTCCACATTAGTCATGTTGTAAAAGACGAATCAGAACAAAAGGAGAAAACTATGAGAAAGAAACAAAAAGAAAATAATGTGCTTCAATCTGCATTCAGGACTCCATAATTCTTTCTTTGGATGTGGATAGCATTTTCCATCATGAGCCTTTTGGAATTGTCTTAGATCATTATATTGCTAAGACAAGCTAAGTCTATCAAAGTTGGTCATTGTACAATGTTGCTGTTACTGTGTACAATGTTCTCCTGTTTCTACTCATTTCACTCAGCAACAGTTCATATAAGTCTTTCCGGGTTTTTCTGAAATCTGACTGCTCATCATTTCTTATAACACAACAGTATTCCATTATATTCATATACCACAACTTGTTCAGTCATTCCCCAATTGACTGGCATCCCCTGAATTTCCAATTCTTTGCCACCACAAAAAAAATATTTTTGCATATGTGGGCTCTTTTCCATTGTTTTGTGATCTCTCTGGGATACAGACCTAGTAATGGTGTTGCTGAATCAAAGGAAGGCCTTTGGGCATAGTTCCCAATTGCTCTCCAGAATAGTTGGACCAGTGCACACATTCACCAACAATGCATTAGTGTTCCGGTTTTCTCACATTTTCTCTAACATTTATCATATTCCTTTCTTGTCATATTAGCCTTTTGGAAAGGTGTGAGGTGGTATCTCAGAGTTGTTTTCATTTGCATTTCTCTAATTGATAGTGATTTAAAGAATTTTTTCATATGAAGTGCTTATACTTAAATATAGGGACGTAATAAATGTGTCCCCTCTGATCCATACCATCATCAGGGTTCATCAAGGGAGTCCAATCACATTGGACCTCAGAATGGTTGTTATGTCTTGATGATCTTAAGACAAGAATGGAAAGAGAGAGGAAGGAAGTGAGGGAACATTATCTTACGTAATTATACTTAGTTCTGCTGGATGAGTTACTTTTGTCTATAAGCCCATATCCTTTCCCTTCCAGAATATCATATTTCAAGTTCTCCATTTCTTTAGAGTGGTGACTGCTAAACCATATGTGACCATGACTGTGTGTACTTAGTTCTTGAATTCTTTCTTTCTGGCTGCTGACAGTATTTTTTCTTTGACCTGGAAGCTTTCATTTTGGGGTTTCTTTCAGGAGGTGACTTGTGGGATCTTTCTATTACTACTTCGTCCTCTGATTCTGAGATGTCTGGACAGTTTTATGATTTCTTGAAATATGATGTCCAGGATCTTTTATTGAAGACATTCTTTTGATAATTCTTAATTATTTTTTCTCCTTGATCTATTTTCAAGGTCAGTTGTTTTTGCTATGTGTTACCTTATATTTTCTTCTATTTTTCAGCCTTTTGGCTTTCTTTTAATATTTCTTGTTGTCTCATGAAGTCATTGGCTTCTATTTGGTCCATTCAAATTCTCAGGGAATTTGCAGCTTGGGCAAGGTTCTGTCACTCTTATGCCAAGCTGTTTATTCCCTTTCCAAATGTTTCTTATATAGCTCTCATTTTTTTTTCCAATTTTTTTCCCTCAAATCTTCTCATTTCATTTATAAAAAAAAATTTAAAACTCTTTTTTAAACTCCTGATTCATCTCTTCCAGGAGTTCTAGTTGAATTTGTGCCCAAGCTGTTTTTTTTTTCTGTACAATGTTTATAGATATACTGAAGTCATTCTCTTCTGCATTTGTGTCCTAAGCATCCTTGCCACTGTAATAGCTCATTATAGGGTGGCGATGTTTTTTATTTTCTTGCTTGCCCATATTTCCAGCCTATTTCCTCACTTTGGATTTGGTGTTAGGGCTGGGTTCTACAGCACTTCTGGAGAGGTCTGGGCTGGTGCTATTGCTGCTTTCTTCAGCATTAAGTATTGTACTCTTCCAGGATCTCAGAGACAGGCTAGGGACCCACAAGCTTTCAAGGTTCCCAAAGTGGTAGAATTCATTGGTCTTGATCTGGTCTTGAGCTCTGCAAGTTCCTGGCCAGAGTTAGCGTCACTACTAGAGTACTGCTGGAGTCTTCTCCTATTAGCCAACTGAAAAGCTTTGTTGTTTCTGAGTGGCAAAATTCTAGGCTTCCTTTTGGCCCAGGATTCCTTCCCTAGTTATTCCTCTGCAGACTGGGTTAGACATTGGAAATTAGACCCTCATCACTGCTGTTGTTGCTGTTGCGGCTGGCTTCTGAACTTTCTCCTTTCTCCATACACTGCTGAGGGCCTCCCTCATCTGGGAATACCACTGACATGCCCCTGTTTTCCTCCTTCTGCTCTGGATCTGTGACTGGATAATGGGTGACAAAGCTGCTGGTTGGCACTTGTTTCCATTGCAAGGCTCTGTTATGAATTTGAGACTTTTTCTTGTCCTGGTGCATAGTCTTTCCTTGAGTACTGGAGTACTCCTGACCTGACTCTGTCAGTAGAATCTGCAGACTAACCTCTGT
This sequence comes from Pseudochirops corinnae, assembly GCA_028646515.1. Lineage (NCBI taxonomy): Eukaryota > Metazoa > Chordata > Mammalia > Diprotodontia > Pseudocheiridae > Pseudochirops > Pseudochirops corinnae. The sequence continues at coordinate 416,229,481 of CM053585.1, read as the reverse complement.
CTCCCTGTGCTGAGCTGGGCTGGACAAAAGACTCGATATGACTTTTTTTCTGGATCTCTCCATCAGGACTTGATCTGGTTCACTTTCTACTTCTGTTTGGAGGAGGTTGTGGTAAAGAGTTCCCTTTATTGCTTCCTATCATTCTGCCATCTTAGCTCTGCCTCCATTTACATTCTTTCTATTACTTCTATCTATTCAAAGTTCAAATGTATAAGAGTTCAGTAAAAATAATGCAACACATACATGTCCCAGCACTTTCAGAAGACACTTAATCTAGCTGCCAGGGCAGTTATTCCTCTGCTTCCCTCTGAAATTAAGGCCGGCTAAGACCATAGCTTCTGTCCATGCTCTAAGACTTTAGAAATCACTTAGCTTGTGCCATCTTTGGTTTATATAGATCAAAGGCTAGAAAAAATGCAAAAAGACACTCTTCTGTCTTAAAAAGGATGGCCATCATATCAGATTGCAAGCTGTCTTGGAGAGGAGGGGAGAAAATTTGAAATTGATGGAAGTGAATGTGGTTGAAAACTAAAAATAAATAACTGAATTATTTTTTTAAAAAAAAGAATGCTGTAGAAGAGTTTCATATTTCCTGTAAAAGTGTAAAGAGGTTTCCTCTGAGGTTCTTTCCAAGGCTTAGATGAGTTAAAGGATCACAGATCTAAAGATGGAAGAAACTACAGAGAACATGTAGCCCAACACCAACAGATGAGAAACTGAGGCCCAAAGAGATTAAGGTGACTTGCCAAAGTCACAAAATAGTAGATGACAGGGACAGGATCTGAACCCAGGTTCATTGTACCACACTGCCTCTCATGGAATCTATGGGTTCCTGTCTATCTCTGACCCTACAAAACATATACCTTTCATAGACTCTGATCATACTCTGCTATCCTGCCTTATAACAATTATATTTTTTCGTATAAAGAAATGTATATCTGTGTATCTATCCTAGATTGATATGGTAATAATAATAAAAATAATAACAGTTAAAAAAAGATTGGCCATTCCTACTGTCTAATAATCTCTTCTGTAAAATAATCCACCAATTCAGATTTATTTTTCTGGCAGAAATTTTGTTACTACACCACTTGAAAGTGGAAGGGCCCTTAGAGATCACCTACTTAACTTTTTCATTTTGCAGGTGAAGAAACTAAATCTCAGCTGGAGTAAGTGGTTTGCTCAGATGTCACAAAGGGAATAAGTAGCAAAAGCTGGGATTCTAACCCAGGTTTCCTTTCCACTCCACCACACTCCTTTGTAGTCCAAACAACTCAAAGGTGCTGGGGTGTTTATCTGTAATGACTACGTGGCCACAGGGCTGCCCAATGAAGCTTCCCTAGACTTTCATAAATTTACCTTACTTTTTCATGAAAGCTGAAAGAATGGTATTAAGAGGAACAAGATAACACTTAATATCCTCTTACTACTCCTCCATCTCACCCAAAACATGCACATGTAACACAAGGGAGAAGAAGAAAGAAATGCGATAGTGGTGTTTTTTGTTTTCTTTTTTCTTTTTATTAATAATACAGATCAAACAGGCCATTTTCCAAATCTACCACAGATGTACTGCTTTTACTGCTGCTTCTGTTTTTGTTTCCCAATTAAACCTCCTATCATCCTGGTTCCCAGGATAAACCCTGGTATTTTAATTGTTTTGTTCTCAATCTTAACTGCTTTGAGATCCCAGGGGCCATTTCCCCCATCCTTTATTGCCAAAGTACTTCCACAAACCAGTTCTTCTTCCATTTAGATATCGCTACCTAGGTATTTTTCATGTCTGGAGATGCCCTTCATAGTTTTATCAGTTGTTAACAAAGGAATATTTTCAGCACACAAGAGAATGAGGTTAAATGTATGTAGTTTCTATGCACTAGCTGCTTTTCTTTGCTTTTTGGGGAGGGGCAAGGGAACTATTACTAACTCATAAAGAAAGGTATATTACAGAGCAATTCCTGACTTCTTTTTATTTCATTTTTTCCCTCTGGCCAACTGTTTTGCATTGAAATGTAAGCTACAATTGTTTTCAGTGTTTTTATCTATCAAATAAATTGTAAGTGTTCATTAGGATTTACAACACACTAAAATACAAGTGAAGCTTTGACATATTTTGTTTCTTTACTGAGATTAAAAAGTTATTCAAACCAATAGAATCCCATGTAGGTTCTCTCAATAACCAATGTACCTCACTGATAGAACACCCAGCATATTTTTGATGTTTGACCAAAATTAAGTAATAAGTCAATCTTCATCTTTGTGTTAGGACTAAGCATGATAATACAAAAAATGAAACAATCCCTACTCTCAAGAAACTTATATTAGATTATAGGTACTACCAAAGGACTTCTTTATCTGGGATAAACAGTGCATCCACCTCTAACTCTTTAACATAATTTTGTAAAATTCTATCAAGGAGAAGAGTTTTGACCAACTGCTAGAATAAAGCCAATCCTGATTGCTCTACATATGTTCTTCTCTTTCCTAAGAGTGAATGAATGACAAATTTAATGAGCACTTATTTGAGCAGAACACTGACCTGAGAGGTGGGGATAAGAATAGAATGGTAAGCAGTTGGCAGCTGGCAGGGATGACTGGCTCCACACGAGTTGCTTTCCCAGAAGACTGGCTCTGTGATCTGGGAAGGGGAGGCGGGGCTGCCTCTCCCAGTGTTTTGGTGCTCATCTTCTTACTGAGAGTTGGCCAGCAGTTGTTGCTGATGGTAATAAAAAAGGTGAATTCCTTCTCCACAATGATTTTTTTACCTCAGTGATGGTTTCAGGAGCTGAACTAGAAACAGGTTGGGTAGTTTGGGGAACACCGTTTAGTCCCAAGGCTCAGAGACCTGGGCCGTGCTTATTAGTAGGGTCTTAGTGGAGATAATAGTCAAGATTAAGGGGTGGGGAATCTGTGGTTTTTTAGGTCCTTAGGTGCAGCCTTTTGACTAAGTACACGTTTTACAGAATAAATCCTTTTCTTAAGGGAATTTGTTCTATGAAGTTTGGATTCAATAAAAGGACCGCACTCGAGGACCTGGAGAACAACACGTTGTCTCGATGCTACAGGTTCCCCACTCCTGGGAAAGATGGTGGTTGTGGCCTGCCCTGTTATCGTATATGATGCCTCCTGCCTTTCCTAGGGTGCCTTGCTGCTTTTTAAAAACAAATGATAGAGAATAATTTGCAGTTAATTCTGTGTTTGTGTGTGTACGTGTATGTGTGTGTGTGTGTGTGTGTGTGTGTGTGTGTGTGTGTGTGTGTATTTTAAAAGCAGGTTGTTTTGTCAATGTTTTATTAGCTTCCAGGTGTGTGGAACTGCTATTCCTCTACAATCTATACAAGTATCATAGTATCAAAGTGAATGCAATTAATTTTGGTTGTTGACTTAAACTGCTGTTGAGAGGTACTTCATTTCCTGATTCTTCCTCCTATAAATAGATTAAGGGTTACGTGAAAGTCAAGCCTTGCATATTTGTCTACTCTCTAGACAGATTTCACATGTTTGCTTATCTTTTAGCTCTCTCAATACAATTTATCAAATAATTTATACCTTTCTTTCATTCTCTTTTTACATCTTTACCCCTATTTCTCTCATCCAAACTTCTCTTTTTTAAGATGCTTAAAAAAAAAAACTATGGGAAATGGGAGGGGGGAAGATGACCTGTTTGAACAACAAGAAGAAAGACAACTTCTTAGAACGAATATGTCACCAGTCACTCCGCTGGGATTATACTTCCTAAACGCATATTGGCCCTCACAGGTTGAGACTGCCCACCATTGAACAACTGCTACCTCAGGTTCTAGGTGCAGTGGTGGGGAACCTGCAGCCTTGAGGTCACATATAGCCTTCTAGGTCCTCAAGTGTGGCCTTCTGACTGAATCCAGACTTCACAGAACAAACCCCCATAATAAAATGATTTGTTCTATAAAACTTGAACTCAGTCAAAAGGCCACATCCAAGGAACTAGAAGGCCACATGTAGCCTGGAGGTTGCATGTTCCCCACCCCTGTGCAGGAAACCCTCGTGAGTGGTTACAACTCTATTACTTTCAATGTCTGTGCTTAATAAAAGAATTTACTCAAATGGTATAGTAAAAACAATAGTTATAAAAAATTCCTTCCATAGACACCCAAGCATACTCACTCTCCTACCAACACTTACCACTTCCATGGACAATAGTGGGCACAAATTTGAAGGGCAATAATAGATAGGCACACAAATGAGGAATACATGGGGCCAATGAGAATCACAATCAAAACTCAGGGCAGTGATTTCCTTCATCTCTCTGTGCCTATCCTCCAAAAGTTCACTACTAGGCATGGCCTCTGGGCTAGAGTGGCGGCTTTGTGGCTAGGCTGGTTTGCTCAGCTTCTGTGTCAGGCTAGCTACTTACAAGGCATGATGTCTTAGCTGGAGTGCACAATCCACCTGGACTCTGTTAGCTGGGGTGTTCTGCCACCAGGATGGGCTATCCTTGTGTTCAGCTGTACTTGCTACTTAATGACACCTGTATTCTCTACCATTCTGTTTCAGGTTCAGTTGAAGCCATAAGCTGAGGGTAGTATTGTGTTCTTTCTAGAAGGGCAGAAACAGCCTAGGATTGGCAGAAGCCTTTCCATTTTTTTTCCCCTTTCCTGAGCCTGATTTTTTCTTAACTTCCCTGGCAGCAGGTCACAATGCAAAGATGTGTAGCCCCTCCCCTTCCCTTTTCTCTTTCTCACCTCCTCTCCCTCTGTCCCTTTTTCTCCCTCTCTCTCTCCTTGAATCCTTCTTGCTTTAAGGCTAGATTTCAGTGAAAGACCTCACTCTAACTTATGGTGATCATTGAGTACAATCCCCCAAATTATCATCTCTGCAGATTATGATCATTTACCAAGTCACTAAACAGCTCTGGGGATCAAGGTTCTCCAGTTTATCTGTAAGTTTTTCCTTTTGGTTTTATGTAAATAGATATCTTGGGAACACAGTCATAAAGCAATCTCTATGAGGGTATGTGTGAAGGGAAGGAGTAAGTCCACTATTTCTCCCACTTTCCAAGTTTTACAGATCAGATACTCAAAAGCTTACACTGAATCTGTCCTTTCCCCTTCTCTTCAAAAAATTGGCAAAAGTTTGAAATTATAAATATATTACAGAAATACTGATGAAAGAAGACTGTGTTTGAAAAGGGAACAATGAACATGCCTCACCACTTAAATAGAACTAACTGTTCTCCCTGAGATTAGCAGCAATTTCTTTTCTTAAAAAAATTGCTTGTTAATAAAAATAACTTTCCCTCTCCTACCCTATCCCCTCCCACTGAAAAATTTAAAAAATCAAACAAATGCCCTTGTAACAAATATACATAGTCAAAATTAATTCTGAAATTAGCTATATCCAAAAGCTATATGTTTACTATTTGTAAAATTATATATCAATCCACACTCAGTTCCTTACCTTTCTGTCAGAAAATGGGTAGCATCATGAATCCTCTGGAATCATGGATATTCATTGAATTGATCATATCAAGTTTTTCAACATTATTTATCTTTACAATATTGTCATTATTGGAGAAATTATTCTCCTGGTTCTGCTCACTATGCATTAGTTCATATAAGTCTTCCCTGGTTTCTCTAAAACTATTCCCTTCGTTGTTTCTAACAGTAAAATAGTATTCCATTACACTCATATAACTTAATTTGTACAACCATTCCATAACTGATAAGTACTCTTTTAATTTTCAGTTCTTTGCCACAACACACACACACAGACATACACACACACACACACACACACACACACACACACACAGTGGCTATAAACATTTCTGCTAGAAAGGGTGCACTACTCCCTATGTCTCTATTCATCATTCTTGTAACTTTCCAAACCAAGATATTGCATCCCCCGCTTCCCACACCTCTCCCCTGGCTTCCACTGACTTATACATAGAGAGAGAGACTGTTTTTAGATAAATGATAAATAGATGTGTAGATAGATAGACGGATAAAATAAAGAAGTCAACACATTTATTAAATACCCTCTGTATACCAGGTAGTGAGTGCTGGAAATACAAGCAAAAAGGAAAGAGACATTGCTCTCAAGGAGTTTATAGTCTGATGAGGAAAGACAATATTTAAAAAGTGTGTGTTGGGGGAAAATGCCCTTAGAGGGGACAAAGTAGAAAAAATAGTCTGGGGAGTCATGGGAGTCAAGTTTGAAGTGAGCATGGTTGGCATTTGGTACTTCCTGAAATGAGGTGTCCAAGGAAGTCATCAATCAAAATCCAAGACATAGGAGAAGGGTATTGAAAATGTGAGAAGGCCCCTGGAGAAGAGGTGGAAAAGCTGCCCAGGGTTTCATGAACTGAGTTGAGCTTGATGAAAATAACTTTGGATTTATATTTATATCCCCAACACTAAGCACAGTAGTATCTTATATTATTAATCTTTTTATTCATCCACAAATTGAACATTCATGCCTTTTATATACTCTCACCTCTCTTATTTTTCATGAAACTGCTCTTTCCTGGTTTTTCTAAATATCTAATTGCTCCTTTTCAGTCTCCTTTGCTTAACCATCATCTATCATCCTTCAATCTGAACCTTAACTGCTTGTTCATTGTTGAGATGATACAGAAACTCTAACCAGACTAATGTAAACTTTTCTCTCTGTCCTTACCTGTCCTGTTCACTTTTCCTCTCCTTTTTTTCCCCTCTCTTTGGGGATGAGGGAAAGGAACCATTCATCCTTCTAATCCATGACAAATCAAATCAACTGAACTGATGGGCCATTGCACTTTTGCCATGTAATTGTGTACATATAATTGGCAATTCAAATGTGTTTGTTGAGTAAATGAGGTACAAAGAAAAGTTCAAGGCACCTAGGGTCATATTTCTTATCTTCTTAGCTTCCTCAGCACCTGCCATAGAGCTTTGAACATAGTAAGTATTTAATAAATGTTGAATTAATAAATGCTTGTGGAATTAATGAATGCTTTTTGAGTCATTTATCCCAACCCCCATCATTTTCTAACTGATTGCTAGCTTCTACAATTATGAGTCTGTGACAGGGATCAAGTCAGGAAGCTAAAGAGTAGTTTATAAATGGATGATGGATTTAATTGCTTAGAAAAGGTTCCATTACTGAGAAATAAATAACTCAATGGCAAATTTAAGTGATGAAAGTGCCCAATGCAGAGTTTTATAAGTTCTTGTTCAGTTAAGAAAAACATGATCTCCTCAAAGGAAAATTGAAGCTGAAATAGCAAATTAAACAAAACTGTGCATGAAGAAGACAGGCTTATGGTATTCCCATGTATGAAAACACAGTGAACCATATTATTAGGAGAATTGGCAGATTAATTAAGAAGTCTGTTACTGCTTACATTAAAAAAAAAAAAAGCTAAGATTTTGGGAGCCAAGATGGTAAAGTAAGCAATAAATTGCAGTAACTCTCCCATAGTAACTCTCCCATATTCACCTTCAAACAACCATAAATTGCACCCCAGAACAAATCCTAAAAAAGCAAAATCAGCAAAAAGATGAGGTAAAACAATCTTTGAGTCCAAGAAACTCGTAAGATCAGCAGGAAAGGTCTGTTTCATTCAGATAAAGGGAGAGTGCACTCCAGGACAAGAAGTATCCAAGGAAGCCATCAGCAAGCCCCACCTCAGCAAACCAGTGGTAGATTCTGAGCCCTAGTGCAGTGGAGCAGGCAAATGCCAACACCAGGACCCTATCCTCCAAGTCTCCCCCCGACACTTGTATGCCTCAGCATAGCCAAAGGAACAGCAGACACCAGCTCTGAAAACTGCCATGTGCTTCAGCATAGTCCCAGGCAAATGGGCAACCTCTAGTAGCCAGACTACCATGTGCATCATTTCAGCCCTGGGGAAATGAAGAAATACCCCACCTGCCTCAGCATATGCCAGACACCAGCACTAGAACGCTGGTTCAGCACCAGGTAAGCTGCCAGACCCCTACAACCTGCAGTAGCACCAGACACTCTTCATTTTACTCCCTTAGTGCAGCACCAGACATGAGGGTGCCCTATGGGCTTCAGCAGAACATCAGTACAGTACCAGGTAAACAGCCAGGGCCTATAGTCACTTGTACAAGAAGCCTGAGATAGTGCTCCTTTCACTGTAGGAGCAGAGCTCAAATTTAAAAGAAAGGAAAAAGGCCAAAAAGGATGGGCAAAACCCAACAAAAACAGAATCTGACCACAGAAGGTTATTATGGTCATAGGGAAGATCAAGACACAAACTCAGAAGAAGACAACAATGTCAAAACACCTATGGGCAAAATGCCAAAGAAAAATGGGAAGTGGTCTTAAGCCCAGAAAAAATAAACAGAAGAGTTCAAAAAGGAGCTGAAAAATCATATAAGAGAGGCAGAAGAAGAACTGGGCAAAGAAATAAGAGTGATGCAAGAGAATTATGAAAAAAAGAGTCAACAGCTTGGAAAAAGAAAATTACTGCTTAATAGAAAAGGAAATAAAAATTCTACAGAAGAAAACAACCCCTTAAAAAGTGCAATTGGTCAAATAGGAAAGAAAGTACAAAAACTAATTGAGGAAAATAATTCTTTAAAAGTTAGAAATGGGCAAGTGGAAGCTAATGATGCCATGAGGCATCAAAAATCAATCAAACAAATTCAAAAGAATGAAAAAATTGAAGAAAATGTAAAATACCCCATTGGAAAAACAAATGATCCGGAAAACAGATCCAGGAGAGACAATGCAGAATCACTGAACTACCTGGAAGCCATAATCAAAAGGACGACCTGGACAATATCTTTCAAGAAATTATCAAGGAAAACTGACCTGATATCCTGGAACCAGAAGACAAAATAAGCATTGAAAGAATATACTGATCACCTCGGGAAAGAGATCCCAAAATAAAAATTCCAAGCAACAATATAGGCAAATTTCAGAAATATCAGGTCAGAGAAAAAATATTGCGAGTGGCCAGAAAGAAACAATTCAAATTTCAACAAGCCACAATCAGGATTATACAGGATTTAGCAGCTGTAACATTAAAATATCGGAGGTCATGGAACATGAGATTCTGGAGGGCAAAGAATTTAGGACTACAACCAAGAATTACTTACTGAGGAAAATTAAACATAATATATCAAGTGAAAAAAAATGGTCATTCAATGAAATAGAAGGATTTCAAGCTTTCATAAGGAGAAGACCATATTTAAACCAAAATTTAATCTCCAATATCAAGACCTAAGAAAGTATAAATAGGTAACAAAACCAATGCAATCAAAATTAGAAGGAAAGAAGAAATCTAGGAAACAATCTTTATAGCTAATATCTTTGATAAAGGCCTCATTTCTCAAATATATAGAGAACAGAGTCAAACTGATAAGAATACAAGCCACTCCCCAAATGATAAATGGTCAAAGGATATGAAGAGGCACTTTTCTGATGAAAATATCAAAGTTCTCTATACAGACATGAAGAAGTGCTCTAAATCACTTTTTATTAGAGAAATGCAAATTAAAACAGTTCTGAGGTACCACTTCACACCTATCAGATTGGCTAATATGACAAAAATGGAAAATGATAAATGTTGGAGATGATGTGGTAAAATTGGGACACTAACACACTACTGATAGAGTTGTGAACTCATCCAATCATTCTGGAGAGCAATTTGGAACTAGGCCCAAAAGGCAACAAAACTGTGCATGACATTTGAGCCAGCAATATCTCTACTAGGTCTGTATCCCAAAGAGATCATAAAAAAGGGAAAAGAACCTACATGGGCAAAATATTTATAGCAGCCTTTGTCGTGGTGGCAAAATATTAGAAACTGAGGAGATGACCATCAATTGGGGAATGATTGCACAAGCTGTGATATATGAATGTAATGGAATACTATTGTGCAATAAAAAATGCTGAATGGGCAGTTTTCAGAAAAACCTGGAAAGATTTGTATGTACTGATACAAAGTGAAATGAGCAGAACTAGGAAAACATTGTACACAGTATCAGCAATATCATGTGACCAACTTTAAATGCTTTAGCTCTTCTCAGCAACATAATGATTCAAGACAAGTACAAAGGACTCACAAAGGGAAATGCTATCTACGTCTAGATAAAGAACTAATGCATTTTGAATGTGAATCAAAGCATATTTTTTCACTTCCTTTATCCTTTTTTGTGTTTTTTTTTTCCCTCTTGATCTGTTTCTTTCTCTCATCACTGTGACTAATATGAAAATATGTTCTACATGATAGCACATGTATAACCTACATCAGACTGCCATTTTAGGAAGAGGAGAGAACAGGGAGGGAGGGAGAAAAATTTAGAACTCAAAATCTTGCAAAAATGAATGCTAAAAATTGTCTTGACATGTAATTAGCAAAAAAAAACATACTATTAAAAAATTTAAAAAAGCTGATATAGTTTAAAAATTCACATTGACATTGCTTAATACAGACTACAGAGCTTATGTTTGATCAGAAAGCGTAAAATAAAAAAAGTGGAGAGAAATACATTCAAGATTTTGGAGGTTTTTTTGGTCAAATGTACTGTTCAATTCTCATTTGTGAAAGAGAAAATCATCATCATGGGGTGGTACCTGAAGTGAATGAGTGGATAATTATTTAAAACACACTGAACATAGATATTTGAATATGTAAATCCTTCCAGGTATGTAAAGATCAAGGTTAACATTCCTTAGAATACTAAAACATGAAAAGTCTTGCTAAAATTGTAATTAATTACACAGAGATATTCCATGTAAGGTGTTATTTTGCATTTGAATTAAGTGATAGAGGGACTTAGAATACCATAGAATGGCACAGAAGCATACTACTGAATGAAACTTAGAACTCATCTAGTCAAACTTTCATGTTACATGGATAAAGAAACTGAAGTCTAGATAAGTTAAGGATTTGCTCATGATTAAACCAGAAATGGCAGATCTTGGTACTTCAGTCAATTATTTGTATTTCCAAGTTTGAATGCTTCATTTTTAAAGGAATAATATAAAAGCATAATTTATTTTTATATTGTCATACATTTTTACTGGAGAATCAAGATTCTACTACATATCAAAGAAATAGCTCTGAGAAACTCATTTAAGTAGACAGAGATGTGACTTAAAGTACAATTAGGGAGCACAGAAATTTAAAATAATGATTTTTTAATATAATTATTTTATTGTTCCTCAATTTTATGTGAAATTTAAAAACTTTTTCTAAAGTCTTGAGTTCCAAATTCTATCCCTAACTTCCTCTCCTCCCTGCTCTCTGACATGGTGTAATGGCAAGCAAAGAAGTACTTAACACCTTGTTTCAGTTCAAATTTCTTTTAAGTCTTGCCCATGATTATATAAAGTCTTTGTTAAGAAACAGAACTTGTGAACCCCACAACTGGTAAACTCTGGAACTTGTGAACTCCTGTTGCATGGAGAAGCTAATGACCACATATATTATATATTATATAATTATATTTTATAATGTTATATATTATATTAGGAGAGGCCCAGGCTGGAGAGAGCAGAACTGAGAAGAGAGAAGAACTGAGAAGAGAACTCTTGTGGTGACAGAGTTGAGAAGGAGAAAACTTGTGGTATCCTGGCACTCTATGTTAGTCTGTTCTGTTTGTGTTAATTTTTGTACAGAAGCCCTGGGACCTTACTGGAAGCCCTGAAAGAAGATCTTCTGGTTGCCTGTTTACAGAAGTCCTGGAGGAGGGTTTTGGAAGTCCTGGGACTTTACTGATGATTTGTGTTGACCTCTTGGACCTTGTTTGTTGGTCTCTGTTGATTTCTATGTTTATGAATTGTGTTGACTTCTTGGACCTTGTTTGTGGGTCTCTGTTGATTTCACAGGTAGACAGTGAATTGATGATGGTGCTGGCAATGTGTACGTATGTTGTTTTGACTCTGTTAAACTTTGTCTTCCCAGGAACAGAAACTGTCAAGGACTTGAGGTAGACTGGACACTATGAGCTTCAATATAGAATGGGAACTGGACAAGGAATTGGAATGGGAACTGGATAAGGAGCTGGACAAGGAGCTGAGAGCTGCCTGACTTTGAATCCAGGTGACAGTTGGTAGATTTGGGCAGGAACTGGGACCATGGAAGAGGAACCATGAAAGCTGAGAGCCAGGCTCAAATCAGGATGAAAAGACCTCTTCTTGAGAACTTAATGCTGACCGATAAGATTATGATTTACTGTGACCTAGGGGTGGAGAATTTTGACCTTTGTACTTTGTGTTCCTTAAGGAGGCTTACTCCTTAAGGATGATCGAGTTAAGAACTTACTGAATGACATCTTTTATTTAAAACTATGTGACTACTTTGGTGAAAACTATGTGGCCACTTTAGTGATAACTTGTTATGTCATAACATTGTGAATAATGCTATACTTTGATTTCTGTCAATGATTTCTTGTCTTAGTTTACTACTGAATAGAGAGTTCACTATACTATGTAATCAGAACCTTGAAGCTGTTCACAGCAGCAGTCCTCTGGAAAGCTGCTTTTGCTTGGCTTTACAGATGGTAAGTAATCACATATAGTTTATACATGTGCAATCATGTAAAACTTTTCTATATTAGTCATTCTATAGGAGAGAATAGACTGGGGGAGAGGGGACACACTGGGATGGCTGTTTTGGGGTGGTGGGTGGGGGAAAGAGGGGGAGAAAATATGTAACTCAAAATCTTGTGGAAATGAATGATGCAAACCATAATAAAATTTTAAAAAAATATTAGTCATTCTATACAAGAAGACTAAAAAAAAGGAATGAAAGAAAGTGAAAAAATAGCATGCTCTAGTCTGTATTCAAATAATATCAATTCCTTCTCTGGAAATGGATAATATGCTTCATCATTAGTCCTTTGGAATTGTCTTGGATCACTGTATTGCTGAGAATACCTAAGTCATTCATAGTTCTTCATTATACAATATTTCAGTAACTGTATACAATGTTCTTCTGGTTCTGCTCATTTCACTATGCATCAGTTCATATAAGTCTTTCCAGATTTTTAATTAAATCATCCTGCTTGTCACTTCTTATAGAATAATATTATCCCTGCACAATCATGTATACTGTGGCTTGTTTAGTCTTTCTCCAATTGATGTGAATCCTCTTGATTTCCAATTCTTAGACACCACAAAGACACATTTTTGTGCAAACAGGACAAAATAATGATTCTTAAAGTTTGTATAATTTGAGGCAGAGCCAAGATGGCAAAATAAAGGCAGGGACTCACCTAAACTTTCATAAATTCCCTTCCAAACAAACTTTAAAATAATGTCTCAAAAAGAATTCTGGAGAAGCAGAACCAACAAAGGACAAGGTAAAACAATTTTCCAATTCAAGATAACTTAGAAGGTTGGCAGGGAAGGTTTGTATCACTGGAATTAGAATGGAGTGTGGTCTAGCATAAGCTACACTTCACTTGGCCCACAGCCAGCCTCAGTGGTGACTGAATTGGTAATCTCAGGCCTTGGAAGAACTCAGAAAGGATTTCAAAAATCAAATTAGAAGGGAACTTTGGGAAAGGAATAAGAATGATGAACAAAAATCATGAAAAAAAGAGTCAACAGCTTGGTAAAGGAGTCACACACAAAAAAATACTAAAGAAAACAATACTTTAATAAAGAGAATAGGCCAAATAGTAAAAGAGGCACAAAAATCCAAGGAAGAGTGCTCCTAAAAAACTAGAATTGGTTAAATTGAAAAGGAGTTCAAAAACTCACTAAAGAAAGTAATTCCTTAAAAATCAGAATTGGGCAAGGGGAAGCTAACGTTTCTATGAGACATGAAGAAACAATAAAACAAAATCAAAAGAAGGAAGAAAATAGAAGAAACTGTGAAATATCTCATTGGAAAAATAACTGACTTGGAAAATAGACCCAGGAGCAATAATTTAAGAATTATTGGACTACCTGAAAGCCATGATTAAAAAAAAGAGCTTAGACATCATCTTTCAAGAAATTATCAAGGAGAACTGCCCTGATGTCCTAGATCCAGGGAATAAAACAGAAACTGAAAGAATCTACAAATCACCTCCTGAAAGAGATCCCAAAATGAAAATTCTCAGAAATATTATAGACAAATTTCTGAGCTCCCAAGTCAAGGAGAAAATATTACAAGTAGTGAGGAAGAAGCAGTTCAAATATCATGGAGATGCACTCAGAATAACTTAAGATTTATCAGCTTCTATATTAAAGCATTGAAGGGCTTAGAATATGATATTCCATAGAGCAAAGGAGCTAGGATTACAGCCAAGAATCACCTGAGTGTAATCCTTTGGGGGGTAGGGGGAGGAAGGAGAGGAGGGAACTGGACATTCAATGAAAAAAGGATTGTCAAGAATTCCTGATAAAAAAACCAGAACTGAATAGAAAATTTGACTTTCAAATACAAAAAGCAAGAGAAGCATAAAAAGGTAAACAAGAAAGAGAATCATAAGTGATTCAGTAGTTAAACTGTTTACATTACTACATAGGAAGATGATACTGGTAACTCCTAGGAATTTTATCATTATTAGGGAAGTTAGGAGTATTCATAGAGGACACAGGTGTGAGTTGATTATGATGGGATGCTATATATTAAAAAAATATATAGTGAGAAAGAGGGGATGCACTGTGAGAAGGAGAAAGGGAGAGGCAGAATGAGGTAAATTGCCTCACATAAAAGAGGTGTAAAAGAGCTTTTACAGTGGAAAGAAAATGGGGGGCATGAAAGGCAACACATGAACCTTACTGTCATCAGAATTGGCTCGAAGAGGGAGTAACATACACGCTCATAGAAAACTATCTTACCCTACAAGGAAGTAGGAAGGGAAGGGGACAAGAGAAGTTGGGGGCTAACAGAAGGGAGGGCAGATTGGAGAAGGTCGTGGTGAGAAGCAAAACACTTTTGAGGAGGAACAGGGTGAAAGAGAGAAGTCAACGGAGGGAAATATACAATAAGAACTGTGAAAAAAAATTTACAACAAGTTTCTCTAATAAATGCCTCATTTCTCAAATGAGAGAACTGAGAACTGAAACGAACCCAGAGAACTGAGTCAAATTTATAAAAATTTATAAAAATCATTCCCTGATTGGTAAATGATTAAAGAATATGAACAGGCAGTTTTCAAACAAAGAAATCAAAGCTATGTGTAGTCATATAAAAATGCTCTAAAATCATTTAGATTAAATGCAAATTAAAACATCTCTGAAGTATTACCTCACACCTATCAGGTTGATTAACATGACAGAAAAGGAAAATGACAAATGTTGAAAGGAATGTGGGAAAATTCTTTGCCACCACAAAAAGAGTTGCTATAAATATTTTTGTACACATAGGTCCTTTTTCTATTAAAAAAAATATCTTTGGGATACAGACCTAATAGTGGTATTGCTGGGATAATGGGTATAAACAATTTTATAGCCCTTTGGACATAGTTCCAAATTGCTCTCCAGAATGATTGGACCAGTTCATGACTCCACCAATAGTACTCTAGTTTCTTAATTTTCCCACAAAGAGTCAAGACAATACTGAAAAACAATTGAACAAAAACAACAGAAGAATGGAATAATTATATTGTGTAAGTCTATAAAATAGCTTTAGAATATTAAAACTCTACATTCAGATAAGAGAGGTTTTAAAGGTATTCTTTAGTGAGCCAAGGCCTATTCTGGGCTACATAAATTTCCTGGTAGTTTAAATTTGATATTGAAACCAAATGAGACATTTATGCATCATTCAATAATTAATGAAAATACATTTATTTAGCCATAGTAAGACAATATTCAACAAGGATAGGCACTGAGGAGCCCTCAAGTTGATTCAGCTCAGTAAAGTTCCTTTGTCTGATTATAGCTTTTTAGATAGTCCACTAATTCTTAAATTATTTCTCCGGGATCTATTTTCCAGGTCAGTTGTTTTTCCTATGAGATATTTTACATTTTATTTTATTCTTTCCAGTCTTATGAGCTTATTTTATTGTTTCTTGATGTCTTGTGAAGTCATTGGCTTTCATTTGCCCAATTTTTAAGGAATTATTTTTTTCAGTGAGGTTTTGTACCTCTTTTACCATTTGGTAAATTCTGTTTTTAAGGAGTTATTATCGTCAGTATTTTTTGTGCCTCTTCTACCAAGTTATTATTTCTCTTTTCATAATTTTCTTGAATAGCTCTTATTTCTTTTCCCAATTTTTCCTTTACCTCTCTTATTTTTAAAATAATTTTTTGCTCTTTAAAAAAATAAATCTCTTTTGGGAATTCTTCTTGAGTTTGTGTACAATCTGCACTTTCTTCTTTGAGGCTTTGTGTTGTTGTTGTTCAGTTGTTTTCAGTCATGTAAAATTCTTCATGACCCCATTTGGGGTTTTCTTGGCAAAGACACTGAATTGGTTTTCTATTTCCTCATTTTACAGATGAGGAAACTGAGACAAACAGAGTTAAGTGATTTGCCCAGGGTCAGACAGCTAGTGTCTGAGGTCACATTTGAACTTATTCCTGACTCCAGACCCAGTACTCTATCCACTTTGTAGATGTTTTCAACTCACTGTCTTTGAGTTTGCATTTTGAACTTTCCTGTCACTATAGTACCTTTTTATCATCAGATTCTTTTTTTTGTTATTTTGCTCATTTTTCCATCCTATTTCTTGACTTTGGACTTCATCTTAGAGTTGAGATATGCTCATCTCTGGAAGTGGAGGGTTCTGTCTAGTCTTAGTTTCTGTTTCCTATGTCCTTCTGCTGTTTTCATAGCTCATTATGGGGGGCTTACAAAGTTGTGTGATCCAGGAAGAAGTCTGATTACTGCCCTCCTAGTCTGCACTCTGGTCCTTACCCATATGGGTCCCCTTCTCCCTCATTACTGTAACTTCCCCTCTCAGACCTAGAAATGTGACTGCTTGTCCTTTGTATTCAAAGAAGACCAGTAACATCATGATGCTGGGGTCAAGGTACATTGTATTTTACCATGATGCATCAGTCCAATATGAGCTCAAAAGATTCTACCACAGGTCAGGCACAAACAGTTCATTTGAACATAGAGATGTCTCTATATCTGTCCAGCTCACATTTCTTTTGTGATGGGTGAAGGGGCAAGGTAAGCCCCTTTGTAAGGAATAAGATTATACAAACCAAGGCCCTAACTCAATAAGACCTTTCTATTACCCTGAATTGTTTTGGAATAGAAAATCCTGGGAACATGAGAGCTGCGCTTTTCTTGGGACCCTGGCCAGGACCTTGAGAAGAAATATGGTTAACTGCCCAACTCCTGGAACTA
>CM053585.1:416176873-416211748 GCA_028646515.1 Pseudochirops corinnae | reverse complement strand
CCTCATTGGCTTTGTGGGCCTGTTTTGCTATTTGATTTAATCTGTTTTTTAAGGTGTTATTTTCTTCAGTCAGGTTGTTGACTCTCTTTTCATTATTTTCTTGCATCTTTCTTATTTCTCTTCCCAATTTTTCCTCTACTTGTCTCATTTGGTTTTCAAAATCCTTCTTAAGCCAATCTATGGCTTTTAGGCAGTCTTCATGTTTCTTGGAAGCTTTTGGTGCATGAGCTCTGACTGTGTTGTCTTCCTCCCATTTCATGCTTTGATCCTTCTTGTCCCCAAAGAAGGAATCTAGAGTTTGGTTGCTGTTCTCACTTTG
This sequence comes from Pseudochirops corinnae, assembly GCA_028646515.1. NCBI lineage: Eukaryota > Metazoa > Chordata > Mammalia > Diprotodontia > Pseudocheiridae > Pseudochirops > Pseudochirops corinnae. Next base: position 416,211,429 of record CM053585.1, on the reverse strand, counting down.
CTTCCTTTGCCTGCTCATGATGGCTAGTCGATGATTTTTTAGCTCTGTGGAACTCTGCTTCCAGAGGGGAAAGCTCTGTCCCAAATCGCTGGGGTTTTCCCAGCTGCTGGAGCTATTAGGGTACTGTCATTTTTTTGAAGCCCCCACCAGCTTTGGCTCACTGAAAACGCACTCCAGGACCACCACCCAAGATCACCATCCAGATCCAGGCCACTCAATGCAAGAGCACTTGGCCTCTGAATGATTGCTTGGCCCCCCTGTAGTCTGCAGGCCGGGAGCTCTCAAGTAGCTACAGGGAGGCAGCTGCAGGGCCTCTGCTTCTGCTGCTTCCTTGCCCTGGAGGCAGTTTGGCCAGACCCACTTTTCTTCCCCAAGTTTAGCTGAGTTTCACTGACCTGTCACTTAGTCCTTGTTTCTTATGGCTTGATAATTCTGGAAACTGCCACACCTGCCACTGATCCACTCTTCTGAAGCTCCAGCTGCAGCTCGGCTCGGCTCATCTGGCTGCCTCTGGGGCCAAGCCATGGTTTCAGGCTGGGCTGGTTTTGGCTCCCAGCGCTTAGATGGTCTCTTCTAGCCGAGGTGCCTTCAATGGGAAGTATGTTTGTGTGCATTTTAGAGCCCTAAAATTTGTTTAGAGTCATATTTTATGGGTATTTGAAGTGGCTGTGTGGGAGCTGCCGTATCTTGCTGCTCCTACGCCGCCATCTTGGCTCCACCCCAGGAGTAACTTTGGTAGAGACTGTGGCCTGGTAATAGCTTTTGTGGATGTTGCAGCCTCAGCTACTAAAGACGTAGGAAAAAAGTTCTCACCTTCAAAGTTCTTGGCATTGTTAGATGGTTCGATGTCAGAAAATGATATTTCATTAATGAAAATGACATTAAAGATGATGCTGATACATTACTATCTATTTTACTATTTTACTCTAAGGACCATGGGACCTTTCCATCTGACTTGAAGCTGAAATCTTTCACATGTGTTGTTTTCCTCATTAGAATATGAGTTTCTTGACAGCAGAGACCTTTGAATACCTATTTGAAAGCCCAATACTTGTATACAGTAATTGCTTTATAAATACTTTTAAAAATTCATTCATTCATTCCATGTATACATGCATTCATTTATTCATACCTATCAGTTTATCTGAGCCAGTCAACTAGAATTTATCAGGGTCAACTAGGTGCTTTCTTACTATCTCCTTAGTTGTTTTGAGTGTCAACTCCCTATTATCCATTTTTGGTTTCTTTTTCCCTGAACAAAAATTATTCTCCGTGGTAGAGAAAACAGAAGGAAAATAAGAGTTGAGCAGCTATACCTTCTATCTACTTCTCTTTGTTGTTAATTAGTATTGCCCTTGGACAGCAAGGTGGTGCAGTAGATGGAGTGCTGGGCCTGGAGTCAGGAGGACATTCAGATCTAGCCACAGACACTTATTAGCAGTGTGACCCTGGGCAAGTCACTTAACTCTGTTTGCCTTAGTTTTCTCATTTATAAAATGGACTGGAGAAGGAAATGGCAAATCGCTTCAGTATCTTTGCCAAGAAAAGCCCAAATGGGGTCATGAAGAGTCAGACACTACTGAAACAGCTGAACAACAATTATTACACTATCTTCCCAGAGAAATCTCATCTTTTATTGGATACTCATCTAATGTCTCAAAAATAAAACAAATTTTTACTGTTGTCTTTGATATTCCTTGCCAACCTCAGCTCATTCTGAGCTTTAGCACCCTTGACACTTTTAATAGACTATGCCATACTTTTTAATTCACATTTTATTATCTGCTCTTGCTTCCATCTTATGTACTTCCCTAAAACTCGAGTGGATTTTATTAGTTTGGAAGTTCACTCCAATGATGCAGGTTGGAACTCATGCATGCCTGTTCATCCTATGTGACTCTTGCCCATTTTCCCTCATAAATTTGACAGAGATGGTCCACCCAATGTAATGGGGGCTTTTCTCACTTTCTTCTGACATTTCTTGGGTACCAGTACAGTGCTCTAGCTGTCTATTTGTCATTCCTTGCTCTTCCCATTTTTCTCTGGTCCATTAATTTTTTCCTATCATGTAATTCCTAGATGGTATCTATCATGCTTTTCTTCAGTATTTCTCTCTATGTATTCCTTGAAGCTTCTTAATACCCACTAGGTAACTGTCCATTGCATTCCATGTGATACTTATTTTTAATTTTGAAGAGACTGTTCCCCAGTTCAGGGTTCAGGTGGACCAGGTTCCTTACTGGGCCATATATTAAAAAAGAAAATAGAAGTTATTAGAAGTAGGGACATTTTATATTATGGAGTGAATTCAAAACTATATTCAATATTATTATATAAGAAACTATGACAGAGAAACAGTAGAAAGAATTCATAAATTTGTGCAGAACAAAATCAGAACCAGGAGAATGATACGCACCATGACTATAATATAAATGAAATCAGCATTAGAAGACATCTGAATTTAGATCAGTCTTGGTCAAAGAGAACAGTTGATCAAACACACTCCTCTCTTCTCAGGAGAGAAATAGGAAATTACAGGAGCAGAATGTTGCTTTCACATTTGTTGTGGTTTGTGATGTCAGTATATTTTTGTTTAACTTTTTCTTTGCTATAAGTGTAACCCAGGTTTCAAGCCTGAGGTGTATGTGGTAAATTACTGCTCAAGTGTTACTCTAATTTAGTGGAAAGAGTAATGAACACTGCATTACTATGTGAAGGGCAGAGATCATGTTAGAGCTTTAGAGAGGAGAAACATTCTTAATTCCTACTTTTAGAGAGGACGTGCATAATCCTATACTTTCTTGGAGACCAACTCCAAACCTATGGAGAAAACAAACAAACAAAAGACTTTGGAAAGCTGTATAAATCTATAAGAGTCAGTGCCTCAACATGTCTTTTTGATTTCCATCTTGTCTCCCTAGAGACTTCAAGGAATTTCCCTTTGGGTGAGATTGGAGCTTCTCTTAGTTAAGCTGAGATATTTCACTCCGAGTGGGAGAGCTCATTCATTCTGTTTGTGTCTGACATAGTATAATCTGTATAACTTCTCTGATTTCTCTTTGCTGTCTCCTTAGAAAAATGGGTTTATTCCCTATTCATTAATTTTTACGTTCTTTTGTATGACTAGAATCAGAGGCATCGAGGTGTCACAGTAGATAAAATTCTGGGCTTGGAATCAGAAAGATTCAGTTGAAATCTGGTCTCAGACACTTATGGGCAGTGTGACTTAACTGGGCAAGTCACTTAACCTCTTTCTGCCTCAGTTTCCTCAACCATAAAGCAAGGGTAATAATAGCACTTACTTCCCAGGGTTGTTGTGTCAAATGAGATAGCGTTTGTAAAGTGTCACATGTAACACCCGCTTAATAAATGCTGGTTCCTTCCTGTTCACTCTTTCTTTCAGAAAACCTTTCCTGATCCTTCTGGTAGGGAATGACCTCAGAACTCATAAGGAATTGCAATTTAATGCACTAATGCTCTTGCCATGTGATGTTGTTTATTATGACTGCCTGTCATAGTTTTATCCCGTACTACAATATAAGTTGCCTAAGAAATGTATCTTAGTTAAATCTTGTATTTCTACAAAGCACCTCCTTAAATAGTCATTTTCTTAATAAATGAATTTATTTTGGCTAATTAGAGGTCATATGAAAAAATAGGAACATTTATCATGTCTATTGAAAGTACAAAAAGTAGACAGGATGATCTTTGAAAATATGTTAAGGGTGAAGTTACAGCAACAGTTGATTGACAGTTGGCAAAGGTACAGGTTTTTACCTGTAGGGAAATGAAGTATGAAGCAAGATCTAGAATATCATGACAAAGGGTATCCCTAGGCAAAATTAATGAATTAATGTCCTTGGGGAATTAATAAATATCCCAGGAGAAAAACAGGTATAGGAAAAAATTAAAAATACAATTTCTAAAAAAAATTAAAAAAGAATTCTTCAACTGACATAAAATTCAGAAGCCTATGGCTCAGTCAGCTTGTCTAATTTCTTTTTAATATGAAAGAGAAGGAATTGGTCATAAAATGCTCTTCCTTAGACAATTATATTTCACATGACTGTTAGGCAGCTGTCAATGTCAATAACGACACTATGGAAATGGAAAGCTAAAAATGTCTGTTTTTATTGATAAAAACTGCTAAGCAAGGGAAGGAATCACAATAATGAGAAAACATATGAAGAGTGAACTAAACATATGCTTCTTTATTATCCTTGAATTTGCCCAAGAAAATTCTGATCTAATGAAAGTGAATCTGAATGTCTGGAAGAAGATGGGAAATAATATCTGATTTGAGTCAGAGGTAGATGACACTTACCCCCTGGTTCTTTCTAAGAATGAAAATTGGTTCCATAATAAAGATCTATAAAAAACATCTAATTTTTTCCCCAAGACATCATAATACAATATCAGAATAGCACAGAATCTTAGCAACTATCTCATCCAACCTATATGTGTACAAGAATCTACCATATAACAAAGCCAACAAGTGGTCATCCAACTTTTCTCCATCCTAAGACCACTTCTTAGAGGAAACTTAAAGAATTTTATGCTGCTTTGAGATGTCTTTAAGCAAAGGCTGGATGACAATTTAGTTATATGATAGAGAAGGCTCTTGTCTAGGTAATGGTTGGAGGAGATGGCCTTTTAGAGTTCTGGTTATTCTATAATTTTGTGATCTAAGATCCTTTCAAGTATATGCATGTGTTTAAATCTCAATGCTTCAAAGAGTCTGTGATCTCACTGATATGGATAGATAATGTCACCAGTGATATAGATTGCAACTTGTCTGCAACTTCTCATCCTGTGTGATTCTTGTTGACGTCTTCCCATTAATCTTCCACAAAATATCTAGTCAATGCATTTGAGGACTTTCCTAGTGAAATTTCACAGTTATCCATCTGTTATCCTCCACTCCCACTATATAACTAACCCATCTCCTTTCCATTCATTAATTCCTTAGATGATATCATTTGTGCCACTACTTTGGCAGCTTGCTGCAACCTGTCAACACCCACAATACTTCTCTTATATTTCAGATCACCTGCAACTCTTATTCTTCAGGGCTTATGGTATTCCTATATACACTTAATAAGTATATCTCATAAAGATTTTATCAAGATGGAAAAAGAGACACATGGATCTGTACTTACTGATGCTCTTTTGATCACCTTTTTTGGATGATAATACTGCCCTCAATTTTTTTTCCCCTCTAATAATTTAGTATCATCTATTTCCTCATATATATTGAATCTGCATACATACAGAAAATTGCATAGATTCAGGCTTCATAGTTTCAGGCACAACCCCTGGGTACTCCAGCACTTGTTTAGAGGTCAGAGGCTAAGACACTGACAGGTTCTTCTTTCTAATGGACATTTCCCCTCCACCAATGCCCACCTCAATTCCAGTTCAGAACTTTCTTCTTACTTCTATCTTCTGAGTCCCATTCAGGCTCCTGGATTCCCAGACTCCTTCCTCATCTTGTCCTTCTGTGATCCTGTCCTCCTAGGGTCTCATAGACATAAGAATAGCTCAAACATCACCATCTACAGGAGGCCTCTCTGCTCCTGGAGTTGCTAAAGCCTTCTTCTCTCAGATAATTCTCATCTACTCAGTATGGATCTCATATGTATCTGATGATTTACATGTCATCAGAATGTGAATTCCTTGAGGGCAAGGGCTGTTTTTGCCTTTCTGTGTATCTCCAGTGTTCAGCACAGTGCTTGGCCCATAAAAAGTGCCTAATTTGATGACTGATTTTGTTGCTGGATCTGACATTAAGTCCAATCTTTCCAACAGAACCACTTCAGCTATCCCCAGTATCCTTCCACAGGTTTCTAACTTCAGTAATTATTGTTCTTTCTTCCTACTGGGAGTTTACAGTGCAGGACATTGAACCTAACACATCTTGTTAAGATTATAAAGTGTTAGATATTCAACATGTATCAACAACTGACTAAGACTTCCTTCCCAATTTAAACAGAAAAATTAAAATAAAATTGAAAAAAGGAACGATTGCAAAGAAAGTTGTGTCATTATTTAAATCATTGTGAAAGGAAAAAAAATAATTCATGTATTTGTCTGAGCTCAAGAATTTCTCTCCCACAAATACTTTCCATATTAATAGGCAATAATTGGACCAATAGCCAAAGCAGGAAAGAACTGTTAGCCAAATAAGTAATCACATTTCCATTTATATATTTGTGTTGGAAATAGTCATTTACTGAATTTAAAATCTTCTTCATTGGGCTAATTCATACCATAGGTAAATAAAAATGTGTTTGAATTTTTACAACTGTTTGAATTTCACACATCTAGCTTTTCATTCTAGTAAACCAAGCTCAGTCAAATTTCATGACCTAAAATCTCTAAGTAAAAAACTGAAGCATTAATCAGATAATAAAATTAGAAACTACCAAAAATAATGAATTTGTTCACTGTTCTTCCTCTCTTTGATTTCCTACCCTATTCCCCATCCTCCAGTAATATACTGTGGTAGTGAATCTACTAACAACAGAGGTCAGAACCAGAATGTGAACACCTTGGCCAGTGGTAGCTCCAGTCACCAATCTTGTTGCCTACTTGAGCCAGCTGCTAGGTCCCTAGCAAAGGCCTCTTGACACATCTAAATTTCAAAAAGGTCCAGGCAGGAAGCATTACTGAAATATCCTACTGCTTTTTCATAATGTTTCCTAAGTGAAAAATCATGCTCTCTATATTCTGACAATCTTCCCCTCCCCGCCTTTGTCTTCCACTACTCTTTAATCCATCCCTTCTCCACTCTATCCATGAAGTCTCCATGCTGTCCCTGTTGCCCAGTGCTTTCCTCCATGACTCAGTCATCCCAGTGTGTTCGTTATGCCTTAGGATGCTCTCATAATCTATCAGGCTCTTGCTTTGATGTCCTTCTACATAAATCTTTTGAAATCCTATCTTATTCATAAGGCCCTACAGAGATGTCTATTTGACATATGAATGGTGCATCTTACTTAGAGGGGACTCTCTCTTTCACTGGTTTCTAAATGATCACTTTCAACACTCCTTTAGTTCTCTCTTTATATTTTATTTCTGCTTTAATTCCTGTGTATCATTTCCTACTTGCCTGCTTCACTTGTTATCATTTGGTCCCTATATTGTCACCTGTTTGAGTTTGTCAGCTTTAAAGAACAGTGGGAAATATGTCTGTGAGTCTGCTTTTGTGTGGCACCCAGCATAGCATCACACAGAGATTAGTGCTGACTAGATGCCCTCTAATGATGGGGAGGAAGTTCTGTATTTTCCTGGGCCCTTCTCTCATGGAACCTGCCATAGCTGAAAGGGCAGTCAGTCATTAAAACTATCATTAAAGCCAAACATCATTGCAACAGCACTGTTCCATAATTGTCACCTGCACCACTGTGGCCTTGGAGTTTGAATGAGGAGGGGAAAGGAGATACGCTTTCTTTTCCACGACGGACATTATCCCATAGTGTTCAGGACATAATATTTTATTGATGTAGAGGAAGCTACACTGGTCACACCTGAACTGTTCCCTGAAAAACTCATTTTTGCTTGAATCCACTCTGCAATTAAAATGGACAAGATTGTGTATCTCCAAATGCAAATTCATACTGCCATGCAGGAAATACATTTAGTTCAAGTTTCAGTTTCAGCAGAAATACATTTTACATTATTCTCTCAAAAACTACCGCTTACCAACTCCTCTAATCCTCCCCCTCACACACACCTCAAACAGATCATTTTTTCTAGAACCATTTGGCTTTTATCATCTATCTGTTTAGCCATCTCTCCATCAGTATATGTGTGTGTGTATGTTCACAAAAACAATCCTTTTTTTATTTCTCTTGAAGATATCTAAGCAAAGTTTCAAGTAGCCAATTAGCTTTTTGACCTAAGCTTTGTTGGCTGCAGAAAGCCTGAATCACAGGAACATTTGGTTCTCAAGGCATTTGGATCTCATAAGAACAACTCTGTGCCAGCGCCAATCAGAATTGCTGCCAGTTGTTATTCTTCTTCACAACTGGCAGCCGTTTCCAGCACTGTTACCGAGCAGTGATCAATCTCTGAGCCTATCTATCAGGGGATGTGCATAGAGGGAGAGATGTGGAGCTGTGTGCGGGAGAATACCTTTACATAACTCAAGGAGAGGAAGGAGAATATCTGTACTATGCAAGCATGTAAAGTGAGAAGACAATGGTATGAGAAAAAAAGATATGTTATCATTTAAGGTTTGAATAAAAGAGAAAAAAAGAATTTAAATGTCCAATTGACAAACTGGAAATAGAAATGTGGTATTAGATTTAGCTTTTGAACATATCTGTACTCCATCAGTATCTAAATACTTCATATATTTATATACATGATGTTTAGACAATAATATTGCAAGTTCCTAAAAAAAGGATATTAGCTGTGCACCCACAGACTTGTTACTGAACCTCTGCCTGCCTCAGTTCCCTGGAGTGTAAAAGGAGCACCTACCACATAGGATCAAATGAGATGACATGCGTAAAGCATTTTGCAAACCTGAGATAGCTATATAAATATTATTGGTATTATTACTTAGCCAAGTAATTTTGCATATATATATATATATACACATACTTTTAGATAGATAGATAGATATAGATATAGATATACACACACAGATATATAAATATTTCCAAACTGCTGTCATTTCATCTACATGGGCAACTCCTTCCACAATGCAGATTTTCACTCCCCAGTGTTCTGGTTGATGTTATTCATGAATTGTTGTGAGAAAAAAAAAATCGTCATCATCTGGTTGGTCAAACTTGTGTTGAGTGTTTCAGAATCAATTGTATTAGTGCTCATGAGTTTCTAGGCAAATAAGAAGAAGTGTTTTGGATAGACTCTCCATATATGTTTTATGGGAAAATCTGGACAAAACTCACATAGGATGCAAAGGTATACAGGGATTATAATCTGCATCTTCATGGAGTACCAATGCTGATGAAATTACAGACCTACCAGAATATTAAACTAGGTTTACACATACAACCCATTCTTAGAACCTTTCCAGGTTATTAGGAACCATTAGAGCTTGTGCTTTTGTATCAAAGTCTTAGAGAACCTAGTGTCACTTCTATGCACTATGAGCATTAGAACCGGACTTCAGTGGATGACAGGCCTGTGGCTAGAGTATGTGTCTGTTGAAACCTTGGTATAACCAAATTTGGAGAGCCTTATCACTTAAAGGTTGGCTACCAGGAGATTAGGTCAAAGCAATTGATGAAACCATTTATTAAGTTCTAGAAGGGTTGAAATTTCCACTGATAGAGAATGTACTCAGATCAATGAAACCTTAGATTTCTGCAAGTATTGAAATGTGTGGTGTGTGTGTGTGTGTGTGTGTGTAGTTACACGTGTGTAACATATACATTTATGCACATATAGACACATCTGAAACTATGTGGTCTTAGATTATAACCTCCTAGAGGGACATATGAAAACTATAATTTGAAATGTTCACATAAAAGATCATAATGCAAATGTACTCATCAATGCAATTTCATAGTTGTAGAGAGAGGAAAAAATACAACATCATTGAGAGTCCATGGAGCTTGTAACATTTTCATTTCATTTGAAACAGGAAATCCTTGACACATTACTCCCTAAACAAAAATTTGCCCTTTATTTGAAAAGTGCTTCACTATATGGCTGTAATAGAATAAATATATCCATCCTCACAGTTGAACTTAGATTTTTAGATGTGATGTTGTAACGTAGACAGAGATAAACCAAATGATTTAATCAGGGCTGACGCTACCTACCTATGGTGATTTAGGCAATTAACTTTATTTCTTTGATTCTCAGTTTCCTCATCTGTAAAACAAGTGGAATGCCATATCATGAGCTTAAGATACTTTCTATAGTCAATCGGAAATGTTAATTTCCTTAACCCTTAGTTCCATTTTATATCCCCAGACACGCATCTTTTTAGCTTCCTTGGTAATGACTACAATTCCCCCATTGGAGGCAAGAATTTACATTTTACAATGAACAGATGAACCCAAATTTAGTTTACAAATAAGAGATTTGGAGAAGAACTTATCAAAATGTCTATTTCCAACCACTAAATGTAGTAAGGCATAATGAAATATAGTTGAAGAAGCAAATAGCATGAAAATAATGGCAAAAACACAGAATTATTTATAACATTAGATTAAAAACATTAAGGGTGGATAGTACTCATGAAAATATCATGTGCTTTGTGAGAGAATACAGAAGGATGATCTGGAATTCATAGCTGCAGAGGTAACAGATTCTGTAGCAACCTGAGATCATGTTAAATATGTGCTATTTTCTATCACTTTTATTGGGTTTTTTTTTTCCCCTAAAAGATTTGACTTGGTCACCTTGTCAGCAAGATGGCAGGATAGTTATATTCAGCATAACTCTCTGAATCCAAATATCTCAAAGAAAAAGAAAAGAAAAGAATATCCCCCCAAAATAAACCAAAGCTACATCAACAATGGAAGACAGAAACATGGCACAAGGTAAAAACCTTGTGAAACAGTATCAGAGAACTGAAATAACTAAACTTCCTACTTACTCAGCTCCCTTTAATCTAACACACACACACACACACACACACACACACACACACATACACACACACACACCACAACCAAAGTGACAGGCTATGTTTGAGGGTAAAGCTATGGTGGCTCCATTTGCTGCACGTACCCCCACCACACACACTCCACACACACATCCCAAAGAGGAGGAAAGTGTTCATTCCACCAAGTCATTTAAAGGAAAGAGAGTATTCATTATTCTGGAACAATGTCTGTGAGTGAGTGAGTGTGTGTGTGTGTGTGTGTGTGTGTGTGTGTGTGTGTGTGTGTGTACTGCAAAGTAGTACAGACATAGCTAGACAGAAAGGTATTTACACGCCCAGTAATCATATAATTGTAGCTAACATTTATGTAAAACTTTAAAGTTTACAAAGAATTTACATTGTTTTACCTACAGTTTGCAGGCTCTGTTTTTCTTTTACCTTTTGTGAAAATGGGAACCTTTGTCATTCTTGAATGTTGTCATACCTCTCCTATTTTCAAATATTATTGACAATAATGAGCAATCATATCAGCCAGTTCTCTCGGTATTCAAGGATGTCAGCCAGGTGACTTGAATTCATCAGGAGAAGTCAGGTACTCTCTTATTCTTTCCTTATTTATCTTTGGTATCAACTCCCTATTAGTTATTTTTGTTCTAATGTTTCCAGTGTAATGGCAATTTTCCTTGGCAGAGAAAACAAAAACAAAATATGATTTGAATAGTTCTACCTTCCCTCTATTGCCAGTTATCATCATCTCATCTTTCCCAAGAAAAGGTTCCTTCTCTTATTTGGACCTCATTTCTTCCCAACATAATGGGTTTTTTAATGCAGTAATGTCCTTCATCAATCCCTGCATATTTTGAGCTTGAGCATTCCTGGTACTATTTTTGCAGTATCATGACATGTTTTTATACTCAACCTTAGTTCCCTGACCTTGCTTCCATCTCCTATACATTTCTTTTAAATATATAAATTGGTTGGTGAGATCTCTGTAAATCCAAATCAATCTCTGGACACATATCCCATCAGAACTTAATTCTTGAGAATCTCCCTCTTGGGCTAACTTTCCCTGTAGCATTTCAGTCCATCTCATCTAACCTATCTTTCCTCTGAATACTTTGAAATCTGCTTTCTTCAAATCTAGGGTGCAACGGATTACACCCAGGTATCTTCTCCTTCTTTATCACAAACTCTAGAAAGGAGTGGTCACTGCCCCCAGGATTCCCATCATTTTCACCTTAGCAGCCAGTTCCTCCTTGTTAGTGAGAATCCTATCTATGATAGCATTTCCATTTATTGGTTCCTCCACCTTTTGGCAGATATAATCATCACCAAGGCAAGCCAAGAAAATTTTAACTACTGTTTTTGGCCGAAAGAAAACAAAAGCAGATGACTGGATAATTAAGGTTCCTTTCGTTACTACTATATCATGCTTCTGTTCCTGGCCCATTATTTGGTTCCCAAACTCTTCATCTATTTCATTTTGCTGTACAGGTAGTCTATAGTATGCTCCAATCACAAAATAGTTTTGTTTCTCCTTTTATTGACTTTTTTCCAAAGACTCTCCATCATATTAGATCATCTGGTTTTCATGTTTCCTCACATGAGGAAATATATACAGTGCTACCCCTTTCTACCCCTTTTACCTATCCTCCTTCTTTTGAACCAAGCATACTCATCCATCTGTTATCATGTAAGACCCTTAAGAATAGAGATTATTTCATCCTTTCTGTTTCTATCCCTAGCACTTAGCAGAGTGCCAGGAACACAGGAGGCACTCAATAAATGCTTGGCGGCTGAGAGATTGGTGAGTTTTATCCCACCAAATTCCTCTTGCTTACTGTCCAAACTCTAGGTATTTGGAGGTACATTGGAGGTGAAAGATTTTTTGACTGGTTCCTTTCTTGGACGCTGTCTCCTGTAAACTTTTGGGAGTCTCAATTGCTACTCTTCTTCCTTCAATGGCACGACTTTCTTTGACATTTAGCTTGAAGATAAATGCTGGCAGTCTTCTTCCTCCCCAGTCTGTAGCTCTGGAGACACTGGGCAAAATTATTCTTACTAGACTTTATTAGGCTGTTATGATCTAGGTATATTCCATCTATGGCCAAGTATCTGTCACCTATATATAAGCTACATTTAAGAAATACAAATATAAGAAACAGAAACCACCTTGTTGGGGGTGGGGGAGGGAAGACAAAGAAGAGAACAAGAATTTTTAAGTACCTATTATATGCCAGATACTGTATCAACTGCTTTACAAATATTATCTTACTTGATCTTCATAACAAGCCTATTATTACCCTAGTTATCAGCTGAAGAAACTGAGACAGAGAGAGGTAAAGTGACTTTCTCATGGTCACACAGCTAGTAAGTGTATGGGATCAGATTTGAAGTCAGGTCTTCCTGACTTCAGATCCAGTACTCTGTGTACCATATCACCTAGCCACCTCCAGGTAACTGTTCACTTCTTAAATTAATGTCTTTCTTTTGCACCCCTTGCCTTCAATGGAGAAGAATGAGGAATATATAACCTGTGCTCCTATGGTTTTCTATCATTGCCCAATATATCATAATCTTTATCAGTACTTTTCTGATGCCTTTGGCAAGATCATTTTTATTCACACAAGTCACTAGAAGGGGATGGATGTTGTCCATTCTGATAAGTCTTAGGGTGGAAGACAATAGATCTCTCTATTGATTTGATCATATCAACAAATAGCTGCCTCAGTTTTCCAGATCAGAAAACCACCAGTTATGACTACTTTTCTCTCATATGACTTCTGTGGCTCTTCAAAAAGAGATTCAGATTGTAAAGTTGTCCTTTTATATGACACATTTTTAAACATCAGGACTCTACTTCAACTTAAAACATTTTTTCCCCCTCTCATTAAAGCCTTATTTCTATTTCTGTTATGGAAATTCCATTGTCCTTAAGATCTCCCTGATTCTGACTCGAAGACCAGCTCTACACTACCCCTGCTGCATCTCATTAACATATGTATGTGTATATGTATATCTTAATGTATATTTTCTTAATGTATTATATATATATATATTTAACTACCTATTCTATATTTATACACACACATATACACATACCAAATGGCATAGTACCCAATTCATAAAGGAGAAATGAATTGGATTATCAAAAAATAAAATAATAATTCTAGGAAATTTTAATATCTCTCTTGGATAGCAAAGGGTAAACGTAACAAAAAGATACACAAACAGGAAAATTTCTAACTTAGAATATTTGAGTACTTAGATTTGAAAGATACGACAGCTTCTGAATAGGAAATTAAAGAATGCGTATATTTTTTTACATCACTGGTACCTTTGTAAAAATAAACTATGTCCTCAGGCAGACACATTATAAATGGGCAAAAAAGGCAGAAATATTAAACAAATCCTATGGAGGCCATAATCCAATAACAATAATGATCAATACCACAATGAGAAGCAAAATATATCATTCTAAAAAGGATCCTTAATAATTTTGAATAATGAGTGGGCCAAGAACAAATTATGGAAACAATTTACAACTACTTATAAGAGAATTATAACAGTAAGACAATTTACCAAAATTGCTGGAATACAGCAAGAAAAAAACCTCAAGACATTCTCTCTAGAAATTCGAACAGTGTGATGTAATGGAAAGAGAACTGACTTTAGAGTCAGAGTACCTCAGTTTGGTCTGTCTTGTGTCACTTATGACCTGAATGATCTTAGTCAAATCATTGAATTTCTCTGAACTTTTTCATCTGTAAAAAGAGGGGTTTGGACTTGATGGCTTCTGAAGTCCCTTCCAATTCTAAATCTATGATTTTGTGATCAGTAAAGAAACTAATTTAGACAATTAATAGAATCATTAAATTATCGAGATGCAAAACAAATCCATAAAATCATTAATATTTCTTTGTAGCAATATTTTTAAATAGAAAAAAATCCCAGTAAAAAGAACTACAAAATGCATAAAATATCTCATGCAATCTACTGAGAAACACTCAAGATCTGCAGAAATTCAATTATAAAATGTCTTTTAGAAAGATAAACAAAGGAAGAATATTATGTAAGTAATTAGAGGAATATTCATTGAGAGTCAAAATCTAAGAGACAGATATCTTACCTCAAAGTCAGGAAGATGTCAGTTCAAGTACTACCTCTAACCATACTGTGATTTGGAGCGAGATTAGTATTCCCAGGCAACTTTCTAGGAGTATAAATTGTGGAAAAGTTACTGATTATGATGGCTTAGGGGCATTTTTTGCTAAGAATTTCCTATGTCAATAAAATCACAATTTCAGTTAAAAAGATAGTTGTTGGATTATGATATGCTAGACATTTAAAAAATACTATCTAAATTGATGCACAAATCTAGTGCTATGCCAATCAACCTGCCAAGAGAATATGCTCTAGGAATAGGTAGAATGTTAACAAAATTTATTAAGAGGGACAAAATGTTTAGAAAGGGAGAGGAAATAATGGGGGATAAAAGTAGTGATGAAGAGGGAATAGCACACACAGACCTCAAATTATATCATAAAACAGTAATTACTGAAACTTTGATTCTAGCCAAAATACAGAAAAGTAGATGACTAGAATAGATTAGAAAAGTAAAAATCAGGAAAAAATAAACAAACAGGAAATCAGTAGCCAATTGTTTGACTAATCCTAACTACTTAAGGAAGGACTTCTACTTCTACTTGAATGTCTAGGAAAATGAGCAAGTAGGGTTTTATAAAGTTGGTTTTGACCAGTATCTTCTAACATGTACCACATACCACAATAAGTTCCAAGTGGATATGCAAACTAAACAGAAAAGGTCACATCTTTTTAAAAATTGGAGGAAAATAGAAAGAGGCAGTTTTCACAACTATAATTATGAAAATTCAAACAAGGCAAAATCAAAACAAGACATAGAAGAGATAATAAAATAGAAAAACAGTGATTTTGATTACATAAAATTAGAAAGCTTTTTCATGAACAAAATCAGTGTTGCCAGGAAAACAATGAGAACTCTTAATTGGGGGGAAATGTCTGTGCATCAAATATATATCTGATAAATGAATGAAAAAGTATTTATCAAGCCCTATACAGCAAATATTGTGCTAAGTGCTAGGGATATAAATGCAAACAAGAAAGCAATATAATCCTTGTCCTCAAGGAGCTTACATTCTATTTGGGGAAGAGGAGTAGTGTTGAGACATTGCCTCTTTCTAGCATTCTCCATGCTATACCACCAATCCCCAGAATCCTGAGCTCTGATTGGTGAGCTTTTGACTTGACTCTAATTAGTGAAAGCTCACTAATTAGAGCCCAGGGATAATTTGGTCTTATATGCAGTTTATATATGGGATCAATACAGATATGAGACCAAGCATCCTTACCCAAGAGGGCAGATAATCAACACTTAAGAAGCATATACTTTGTCCAGTTCTGGGCTAGTTTTTGGGGACACTAAGACAAGATATCAAACAATCCCTACTCTCAAGGAATTTACTTTCTATTGGGGAAGATGCCATGTATAAATATGTGCATATGCAAATATATATATATATATATATATATATATATATACTCATATACAGAGAGAATAATTACAAAGTTATTAAATAAAAAATAGCTAAGGAGAAAGGGGACTATAAATTAGAATTAGAGAGGGCTTCATGTAGAAGATAATAACTGAGCTCCATCTTAAAGAAGGTGAGGAATTTTATAAGGCAAAGGTATAAAGAGTGTGCATTCCAGGCATAGTGGGGGAAGGGAACCAGACAGGAGGGGAAAATGCCATGTGTAGGGAAAGGACTAGGTCGATTTGACTGGACCATAGAATTTCAGAAAGAAAGAATTATATAATAAGGCTAGAATGACAGACTGAGTCCAGGTAGGTGAAACCAAACAGGTGAAAGCCAAACAGAGGAGTCTATATTTTATAGTAAAGGCAATAAGGAGCTGTTGGTGTTTACTAAGTTGTTATTGTTGTTGGTCCTTTGTTCTTGAAGAGGACCATGACATCAGGAAGGTTTCATGACTTAAAATAAAATCACCAGCCTCATTCTGTCCTTTGGAGCCATCTGGGTCTAGTGATAAGATAGATCAGAACAACTGAAGATGGCCCCAGGTGTGCTGGGAGACCTTAGCCTTTTTAAGCTTACCAGGTCTCAATTTGTCTAAGGCAATGCCCATTCAGTAATTAAGGTTAGGTAAGAAATGAGGCAAAGAATGGCCTCTTTTACCTAGTCAAATAAAAACAAAATCAATTTGGGAAGGGAAACCCTCAGGGTTTCTGGCCAAAACAGAAACAATTGCTATTTACAGGAATTCTGAGCCATCAGAGCCCAAACAATGACCAAGGGCTAGACTAGGACCTACTGTTGGCCAATCAATGAGAGCCAGAGTGATTTGAGTTTAAGGCATGGTCCTTAAAAAAGAAATCTAGCCCATAAAACCAAGGTATCTTGTAAGGTTTCAGTGATCAAAATTTGTATTCCTTTGGGCAGAGCACCTGCAGGTAAGGGTATGACTCCCTATGTGGACAGAGGAAGAGAAGGGAAGGAAGGAAAGAAGGAAGGAAGGATGGATAGAAGGAAAGAAAGAAGGAGAGAAGGAAGGAAGGAAGGAAGGAGAGAAGGAAGAGAGACAGTAATTGCTCTAAAGCAGCGGTTCTCAACCTGTGGATTTGTTCAATTTCAATTCAATGAAAATACATCCTGTATATCAGATATTTACATTGCAATTCATAACAGTAGCAAAATTACAGTTATGAAGTAGCAACGAAAATAATTTTATGGTTGGGGGTCACCACAACATGAGGAACTGTATTAAAGGGTCATGGCATTAGGAAGGTTGAGAACCACTACTCTAAAGTCATGGTCATATGGCATCTGCTATTTAGGAAAATCATTCTGGCAGCTTTGGGAAGAGACTTGAGACTGGGAGAAGAATTAGGAGATCATTCCCATAGTGCAGGTAAAGGATGAGCCTGAACTCAAGTGGTAACTGGGTAATAGTTTACATGCAAGAGATGTTGTGGAGGTAAAAATAGCAAAATTTGTCAACTTGCTAATATGTTTGCATTGACAGAGAAAGAGGAATTGAGGGAATGGTTAAGTTACAAAACTAGGAAAATGGAAGGATAATGTGCCCTTTCTTGAAATAGGGGGGGTTATAGAGAGGTGAGATTTTGGGAAAAATTAATGAATTTCATTTTGGACAAGTTGACTTATCTCCAGGATGTCTCCAGGACATATAGTTTGAAATTTCTAATAGCTGTTTGGTGATGTTGGACTTAAGCTTAGGAAAGTCTATGGTTAAATATGTACATCTGGGAGTCATGTGCATAAAGATGATAATTCAGCCCTTGGGAGCTGCTGAGGTCACCAAATCAGAGAGTCTAGAGAGAAAAGGACTGAGGAATCTCTTGAAAGAAAAGGATCAAGAAAGAGGACAGAGCCTTGGGGTTACACCCACAGTTTGGTGGCATGATACCAATGATAAGAGGGTCTACTTTGAAAGAACAGTAAGATGGGTAGTTTTCATGGGGTACAGGCTCTGGGAAACCCCTTCAACTCTGATTGAATCTTCAGATGGATGAGGCATTTGCCTGAGACCATAAACCTTTCATTATGGCTAGGCCCAAATCTGTTACTCTTAACCTAGCCTAGTCCTCCATTGTGCAGCTACTTCACACCCTTAATCCTATCAAAATATCTATACCCAAATCTGTTATCCTTAAATTAGCCTAGCCCTCCATTGTCTGTCATCTCTAGGTAGCCTTTAGCTACTTCCCACCCTTAATCCCATTCCTGAAGTCTGACCTCAGTTCCATCAAAGATCCTCCTTAGACTCCTCCTCCAGACCCTCCCCAAGTCCCTCCTCTACACTACCTCTAGATCCCTCCCACAGTCTTTCTATATATAAGATTCATCTCACCTCCATGAAGGGGCTGAGAGTAATCTAGTGTAGATCCAGTCTGTGTCAGATTGTTCTGGCCCCCTTGTCCGATACAAGTGTCACAGATACTTAGGCTCCTTAAGAGTCTACCAACTATGGTGAATCTTTAATAAACTTTGTTTTACTTTAGCTGAGAGAAGACTTGAGTTGAATTCATTCAGCAGGACCTGGTGTGTTGATGTTTTGGGGTCTCTAGCACCCCTAAACCCTAAACTTCAACTATCTTACTAACTTTGGGACTCCGAGCAGTTTCTTTAACCTTCTTAGTTTTTTATCTGTGAAGTGGAGATAATACTTACTTTACCCATTCCAAGGATTTAAAAGGATAATAGTGATCTTAGTACAAGTGATCTTAAAAGGCCAACTATCTCATTTTGAGGCTGAGAAAACTAAATCCCAGAGAGATTAAGTAAATTTCCGTTAAGTTACACAGGTAGTAAGGGGCAGAGCTGAGACTTCAAACCAGATTCATTGACTCTAAAGACAGTAGGACTCTTTTCACTATACTATGTTGTGAAGCTTCAGGTTTCCTCAATCTACCTGTTGGCTACCAAGTCCCCCTGTGACCACCACCACTGTGGTAAACCTTATGTGCTCCCTCTGGTCTTCCCTCTTTCCCCTATAATCACCCATTCTTTATCTCATTCCTTCAGAATTCTTCTAGGCTTCTGGAGTTAATCCAATCACTTTACTCCAATGGAGGACTATGATTGCTTCTGCTTATATAGGACCATGACATCAGGGAAGTGATTTGCAATTGGCTTTGATTTGAGTGAGGGAGGGCTCTGCAAGGTAACCAGCCTCACTTTCTCCTCTGGAGCCTGTCTGGGTCCAGTGGCCACATATTGATCTGGATGACTAGAGATGGTCCAGGATACAGTGGGAGATCTTGGCCTTTTTAAGCTAAGGTCTTTTCAAGTGTTCACTTCAAGAAAGGCAAAACGCATTCAGTGAATAGGCCACTTTAATAAGTGAATCAAGGGATGGCCATTTTAATTTTTTAAAAAATCAAACTGGGAGGGGAAGACCCTTAGGGTTGCTGGCCAAAAGAGAAACAGTGGAGCAGTTTTAGGCAAGTCACTTAATCTTTTTTCTGCCTCACTTTCTTTATCTGTAATATGGGGTTAGACTTAATTCCATGAAAACAATAATAACACATATATAGCCATTATGGATTTACAAAATACTTTATAAACATTGTCTCATTTGATCCTCAGCATGATCCTTTGAGGTAAGCAGGGCAAAATATTACCCACATTTTACAGATGGGGAAACTGAGGCCCAAAGAGATGAAGTCACTTTGCTAGGACTCAAACCCAGACCCCCTGATGCTAAGTCCAGGACTATTTCCATAATAGCATGCTGTCAAGCCAAATGAGTAATGTGGGAATTTCAGATGCTGTGGCAGGGTCAGTGGGAAGTTATTTTTGGTCAAGGGAGCTTTGCCTCTCAAATCATAACATATGGAAGGCCTTCTCTGTCAGAAAGATATTTTGCACTTTTCCTTAGATGTTGAGGATATGAGAAAAGAAAAAGCAGCTCTGTCCTGTTTTCTGATGCTTTTCAATTTCCTTAGAAAGTAGCGGCAGCCGACTTAACTAAAACTGCTGTTGAAGTAGCACCTGCAGTTCCAGGAGGTGGTGACTCCTACGGAACAAAACCAGAATGTGAAACAGTCAGCTCTAAAGCTCATTAACAAGTTCATGTTCCCCTAGTTTTGGTTCCAATCCAGTAAGCCTGAGTTTCTGTCTCCCTCTTAGGGTACCATTATCACTTTTCTCCTCTTTTCCCCCTTTGAACTCTCCAGCTTTTGTTTTCTGTACTTTACCAATAGAAACTGTCAGGCTTGCAATTGTCTCCAGAGTTTCTCTAAAAAATGAAGGAAGAAAGTGAAGAAAGAGCAGGAAAGAGCTTATTTTTAGACCTTTGTTTGACTTTAATGAGGTGAAGGGACTTTTGTAGAACACCACAGCTCCATATCCTGACAGCATGGAACTGCACTGCCATATGGCACCTGGTCCCTGCCGAAAACAGAATTCTTGAAAATGAAGCTAGAGGAAGAAAAACATCAAGTCAGTCATTTTCATTGTAATATCATTTTTACAACTCTTCACGTGATATTGTTGTTTAGAGGAGGAACAGAGATAAAGCAAGAACTCATTGTCCTGGAGACAACATAGCTGCTTTAAAAAATTCCCAGTTTGCTGAGTATTGTGGACCAGATTGCTTTAACATATCTGTACAATTGCTTCTTCACATCCAAAATGGCATGTAAAAAGATTAAAATATAACTTGGGTGCTTGATCCAGCTCTTCTATTTGCTGGCTGGTGACGTTGGACTAGTCATTTCTCTGGGCCTCAGTTTCCTCATATACAAAATGAAGAAATTAGACTGGACTCCCAAATACCTTCCAATATTCTATAATTAGGTGTAGAAGCCTCCTAGGTTCCAATTTATGATATTTAACTTTCTGTTTGGTGAGTAAGGAACGAACCCCTAAACAAGGAACAGACTAAGGATTTTTCCTTTATTCCAATTAAATATTTCAATGTATTTAACAAATGTTAATTGGGTACTTTCTTTGTACAAGGCACTGTCCTGGGAGTTTTGGGGATATAAAAATGCGTGTGATACAGCCCCTGCCTTTACAAAGTTAACTGAGGAATTGAGTTTTCAATCTAATAAAAACATTTTTCTTAGGTTAGAGTTATACTTCTGTGTAGAAACATTAAAATGAAAACTATAAGCACAAAGTGAGATCAGAACTCTTCAGTTTAATATGATTATTATTTCAAAGGGAACTATATATCTCTCTCTTCTGGGTAGGTAGGAAGCAGCTTCAAGTAATTTTAATAACTTCATCCATTTGGCACCAGAAGGATGTGTGTGCACATATTACCTGTGAGGGGAAAGGGTGACTGGCAGTGAACTTCACCTAGACCCAATTCAATGTGAATGACAAAACCAATTCAAAAGTTGGTATGAGAGCATAGCCTCAAGGAAATGGAAATACCAGGGAAAGGCTACAGAATCCTGTCTTGCCTCTCTTTTGAGCTGTAACACCAACATCATAAAAAAGTGAAATATCCCACTCTGCCACAGTGAGGTGGGCGAATGTCAGAAGAGATTTTTTTCCTGAAAACAGGTTGTAAACACTATTGGTGGAGAATTGTGGAAGAGAGACACTGGATGGCTCTTGTTGAGACCTGCAGAGAGATGGAGGAAGAACTGTCCTAGAAGAAGTACTAGCTTGTAGTCCTACCTATGAAGAAAGTGACTGGAAGGAACTAAGGCCATACAGGTCTTTGGGTAAGGGTTGGTCACTGACAAGGTTTAGTATTTTCCATGAGCTCTAAAGAGTTCCACTAGTTTTCTTTGACCCATAAATTGTATATTATTATTTTTTGTGATTTATCATCTATGTGTTCACAAGGGGTTGGGGAGGGAGAGATGGTAACAGCAAACTGAATGATGTTATGAAGTGAAAATTCCACAGACATGTGAGAAATCTCCCAAACTGTATCCAGGGGCTTTATGTCATGCGAGAGCATGACTAAATGTTGTTCAAAATATCTACTAGGTTTTATCATTAGAAATCTATTATTTGTAGCAGAAACATGAGAGTAAATTTAAAAGTTATTTCCTGTGACTTTAAAAATTTTAATTGACTTTTAAAAGTTTAATAATACAATATAAGGGAAACAGAAATGATATAAGACACTGAGAGGAGTTTAGGACATTGAGACAATGACGTGTGGGATCCCTCTGGAGGAAGGGACAACCAAAAAAACAGGACACTGGGTTCAAGGAGAGAACAGAAGACACAGAAAGGACCACACCTGACAGCCTTTGGAGACTTCAGGTAAGGTCAGTTAACGAAAGAAGGCTCCAAGAAATAACAAAAATGCTGCACAAGAAGAAGTGCTTTGAATACTCTGAAATCCACACAAGAATCATAGCTCTAGACCTCAAAGGGGCCTCAGAGGTAATCTAGTCCAACTCTTTCATTTCACAGGTGAAGAAACTGAAAGCCAGAGAGTGAAAGTGGCTTACCCTGGAGGCAGTTAGGTGGTGTAGTAGGGAGAGTCCTGGCTCTGAAGTCAAGAGACCTGAGGTCAAATTGAGCCTCAGAAGCTTACTAGCTGTGTGACCTTGGGCAAATTATTTAATCTCTGCCTCAGTTTCCTTAACTGTAAAATGGGAAAAGTACCTCTCTCCCAGGATTATTGTGGTAATTAGATGAAATAATATTCGTAAAGGGCCCAGAAGAGTGTGTGACCCATAGCAGGTGCTTAACAAATGTTTATTCCATTCCATTCCATTCCATTCCAAGGTTACCAGCATGGTAAGTGTCAAAGGCAGGATATTAATCTATATCTTCAGCATATCACAGAAACTGATGCCACTAAAGTTGAAACCCTTCGTCACTTTAGGATATGAGTTTTCTGAGAATTTAAAAAATAGTGTTCATATGTAAAAGGACTGAAATTGATCTCGCTGGATGATTTTTCTTATTTACTTCAAATTAAATACTTTGTCATTTTATTTGTATCTTCGGACTGTTTTGTTTGTAGAATGGGCATTGGATGAGGGTTTAAGCTGTTTTGCCCTCCCACATTAAATCCGTGCCATATGATTTCATAGCTAATACACCAATACAGATATGTGACCCATGCTCTCTGAAACCACTTTTTTTTTAAATAGCTTAACTGATGTTCAGAAATATCCCCAAAACTCATCTTAGCTAATCTGGCTCACCTGTGCTTCCCTTCAGCATCACATCAAGTAAGTGCATCTAAAAGCTTAAACCGAATGATAAACAATGGAGCTGGGCCTTGTTCTCATACTCCCTCACAATATCAGGTGGTCTTACAGAATACCCTAAATATTAGACAAGAGACTTAGTCAAAGTGAAGCCAAGAAGTCCCTCTGGAGGGGTGGCACTGTTAAATCCCAGCCTGTCAATCCTAGGAGTACAAGAGTCCTGAGGGAAACTGGGTGCTCCCCCTAGCAACACTCCTAATTGAGTGATGT
This sequence comes from Pseudochirops corinnae, assembly GCA_028646515.1. Classification (NCBI taxonomy): domain Eukaryota; kingdom Metazoa; phylum Chordata; class Mammalia; order Diprotodontia; family Pseudocheiridae; genus Pseudochirops; species Pseudochirops corinnae. The sequence continues at coordinate 416,187,847 of CM053585.1, read as the reverse complement.
GTCAAAAATCAGGAGACTATTCCTATTTCTAGTTTCCCTGGGGGGTTTCACAGTACTGCAAATCAGAACAGATGGTTTCCACCTGGTGTTAACCAGGTGAGTATTATAAATCCCATTTTTAAGTTGGAAAAGAACTCAGAGGAGAACAGTGGCTTGTCTACATGAAGTAGAGAAACCACTGTTTTTAGGGTGGGAAGGAAATACCAAAAGAATAAAAACACTGAAAAAATCAACATGGAATTGAATACATGCAAGACATTTTAGAGATCAGAATACACTTCATATAACTCTTCATTATCTCTGTTAGTAAGGGACAGGGAGGGTGAGTGGGAGCTTTGGCAAATAAGTAGAATGATTTGAGTTTCATCTGCTTTCACTATTAACTTATATTAAAGGTATTACTGTACTAAGAAGGGAAATGGTAAAGTGACAATGAGCATTTGCAACATTAAGAAAAACAAAAGGATTTAATATCTCACAAATTAGATAATCAGCCTCTGGATAACTCACAAAATATGAACAGACCTTTTTTTTTAAAGGAACATCTGGTGGATGCTAAACAAAATATGTTTGGCTGGAACTCTTAAAGGAAAGGAAAGAATAAACTTTCTTTAGAGTCACTAGATTTTCTGTTGTTGCTCTTGCTTTTATCTTGCCGAATCCATACATTGGTAGCCTAGATCTAGGAATGGTTTAGACAAAAGGAAGAAAGGAGGAAAGAAGGAAGGAAAAGAGGGAAGGAGACAGGGAGGGAAGAATTTCGTATCTCTTTCTATTTGAAAACCCCAAAACCTGTTCTGTGTCTTCAGTGTGGCCTCCAGTCTCTCTATCTCTCATTTCTTTACCAGGACATCACTACAGTGGTAGCTCCTTCTCCCATCTTGAAACCCTAGTGAATCAGTTCAGTTCTACAGTCTTTCCCTGTTGAGCCTCAGCCTTGGATTACTCTCACTATTTCCTGCCTTTGTTCTTGGTAATATGCAGCTAAAGGAAGCTGGAGAAAATCACAAACTTGGATTACATACTCTCAAATGGACCCTGACCGTTACAAGGCAACCTCCCTAATTAACTCACTACTGAACTCATGACAGTGCCTTTTGCAAACCTTTTCCTCCCTCCTCAAACCTTCTATGACTGTCCCTCCCCAAATCCTCTCATGTGAGAACATCATCTCATACACAATTTCACTGAAAAAACAGGCCATTCACTTGGAGCACCTTCTCTCCTTTTCATTTTTCACCACTCAGATGCCTTTTATCACTCTTTTTTTTTTTTCACTTCAGAATTATATGAAAAGATGACCCTCATCTTTACCCAAGGCTATCACTCTGCATGCAAAAATGATCCCATTCCAAACCTGCTTCCCCAGAAATTACCCCATTTCTTATCCCTACTCTCTCACTTATCTTCAACCTTTCCCTGTCTATTGGCTGCTTCCCTACTGCCTATAAACATGCCCATGTCTCCCTAATCTTCAAAAAACTTCTCACTTGATTCATCCACCCCCATATACTACTGTCCAAAATCAGTCCTCCATTTTTTGTGGCTAAATTTGAGAAATCCATATATGTTAGGTGTCTTCAATTCTTCATTCTCCCTTTCTTCTAAACTCTACACAGTTTGGCTTCAACCAAACTGTCAAATCTAATGGCCTTTTCTCAGTCCTCATCCTCTTACCCTCCCTGCAGTCTTTGACACTTTCAGTCCCCTTCTTCTCCTTACTGCTCTCTTCTCTGTGGGTTTCTGTGACACTGCCCTCTCCTGGTTTTCCTTCTATCTTAGGCATCTTCACTTTCCTTTCTTTTCTGTTCTTTTCTTCCTCCAGTTCATGACTGACAACAGTGGATATCCACTAAGGTTCTGTTCTGAGCTCTCCTCTCTTCACTCTATCCTATTTTACTTGATGATCTCATTATCATTTCTATGCAGATGATTCTCAGGTCTACTTCTCCTGCCCTACGCCCCCTCCTGAGTTTGCTTATTGGATGTCTCAAACTGGATATCCCCATAGACTTCTTAAAGTAAATACAGTACGTCTTTCAACTTGAACACAGTTTTCAAATCCCTGCCCCACCCCACCCCCCAAGTGTTCTCTTTTCTGGGATAAACATTCCTGCTTCCTTCAATCAAACCTCATATGACATGGACACAAGATCCTTCACTATCCTCATGGTTCTCTGCCATATGCTTCCTAGCTTAGTAACATCCTTTCTAATCTTGGCATCCAGAACTCAGTCAATTGAATTTACTAATCTCTGACTTTTACCAAGCTCTGATTATGTTCTAGACACTGTGCTAAGAGCTGAGATTAGAATGATAAATACATGGTTTTTGTTCTCAAGGAGCTGACATTCTAAGGGGAAGAGTCAATAAAAAAAATAACTCTGGACATACAAATATACATAGAATAAATGGACAATGTCTTTTGATTCTTTTTTAAATTGGATTTAAGTGAGGCAGAGTTGCATGAAGTTGTCAGCCTCACTCTCTCCTCCAGAGTCATCACAGTCCAGTGGTGGAACAGAATCAAGATGACTGGGAATGGCCCCGGATGCAGTGGATGACTTTGGCATCTTTGAGGTCTGACTAAGCTCTCAGAGCTCCACAGTGCCTGCTTTAGCGACCTTCATGACTGTTGGAATAAATTGTTCTCATTCGCCCATTCCACCATGAGAAGTCTTCACATACTTGAGGTAGACCCCTCTAACTCGCCAATGGGTTTGAGACCCCTTGATTACCCTCAACCTGTTTTAGCCTGTCTGCTGAAACAGTTTAACAGGGTATGACTGCTGTGCATGCTACAGCTTCTTGGAGCCACAGAAGAAAGCTAGGTAGAACAGATGGAATGTAACCCTGGAAAGGGCTCTGGCGGCCATCACACCAGAGGTACCAGTCCTCCCTGGATAATATCAAAGGGAAGGCACTAGCAACTGGGGGTGAGGTGAGAGAGATACTACAAAAAGGAAAGATCTACAGAAGGTGGCATTTGAACTAAGTCACAAAGCAAGCCAATACATGGAGGTGAGGAGGGAGAACATTCCAGGCATGGGGGACTGCTAATACAAAGACATGGAGGTGGGAAATGGAGTGTCATGTTCAAGGAACATCAAGAAAGATAGTTTTAAGATGTCTTTGGACATCTAGAGATGCAGACTTGGAACTCAGGAGAGAGATTAGGACTCGATAAGTAACCTGAGAATCATCTTTAGAGATAACAATTGAATTTATGGGAGGTGAAGAGACCAAGTGAAATAGCTGAATGATGGGGTTGGAAGCCAGACTGTAGAGAGTTAAGAAGAAAGTGAGAAGAAATGAAGCAGAGGTGTCTAATGTATATGATCTTTTCAAATTTAGCCACAAAACAAAATGGAGGAGATATATTGGATGTATTGGATAGCACGTGCATATAGATGAATCAAATGAGAATTTTTTGAAGACTCGGGGAGACATTGGCATGCTTATAGGCAGCAGGGAAATAGCCAGTCAACAGGGAAAGGTTGAAGACAGGTAAAGGTGAGAGACTAGGAATAATAGAGGAAGCAATCATTTGGAAGAAGGACCAGAATTTTTCTATTTGGTTACAAAGAGAAAGGAGCAGTTAGGTGGTACAATAGATAGAGCCCTGGGCCTGGAGTCAGGAAGTCCTGAATTCAGCTATGTTACTTTGGGCAAATAAGTTATTTAACCCTGTTTGCCTCAGATCCTCATGGATAAAATGAGCTGGAGAAGGAAACAGCAAACCACTCCAGTGTCTTTGCCAAGAAAATCCCAAAAGGGGTCAGGAAGAGTCATATATGACTGAAAACAGCTAAACAACAACAAAGAGAAGAACAAAGAACAAATTACACGCAAGTTGAAAATAAGCCAAGTTTAGTTTGATGGGGGGGGAAATGCTTCCTAAGAATTAGTAATATCCTAAAGTGGAACTGGCTCCTTTAAGATGCATGGGGATTCTCTTTGCTGAAGATCTTCAAGGAAAAGCTGGGTGGCTACTCATCAGTTTTTTGTAGAGGGGATTCTTTTGGGGATGCATTGGATCAGATACGCAGTGAAATCCCTTTCAAATATCAAATTCTGTGATTTTGTTTCTTGATGCGTGTTTAGTATTTCAGCTCCTGACACATTAATGCTGAATTAATCTCTTGAGTGTGTATGTGCCAATCTTGCCTATAGTATAACTGTAGACAATTTAGCCATTTTGTTTCTGCATTATTGTGGTCTTCCTTGAGGCTAGCTGCCTCAGGTTGCTGAGTGCCCTTGACCTCTCAGAAGGAGGAACTAATAATCATTCTAACTTTAAGCAATTGAGACCCTGTCCTTGCTGTATAGGTGTGACCACAGCTTTCAGGGATTTTCCCCCTAATGCCAATTCTAAGTCAGAGAGGAGGGAGAGAAAACAATGGAGACCAGGCAAACCAAAGAAAAAGGGCAGGGGGGAGAAGAATAACTCAGTGTGTCCATGTATCCCAAGCCCCATAAATATCAATAAGTATAACAGGTAAGCCTTCATAAAATGTAGGGAAGAAACATAACTAGAAATCAAATACCAAATAATATTAGAATAATATTTTTTGTTATTCATTTGTTTTTAGTTATATCCTACTCTTTGTGATCTCATTTGGGGCTTTCTTGACAAAGATGCTGGAGTGGCTTGCCATTTCCTTCTCCAGCTCATTTTATAGACAAGGAAACTGAAGCAAACATGGTTAAGTGACTTGCCCAGGGTCACACAATTATTGTGTCTGAGGCCAGAATAGAACTCAAGCAGATAAGTCTTCCCACCTCCAGGCCTAGCATTCTATCACACTGTACCACCTAGCTGCCCCTAATATTTTATTATTTATATTAAAATAATAATATTTTTTCAAATAGAAAATAATATTAGAGTAAATAAGAAGATAATTTTGTGTCCTATTCAGAGACGAGAATAATCTTCTTCAGACACATCAATGGCAAAGGGAACTGAGCCCCTGAATCTTTGTGCTTTGAGGTGAAGAAGGGTTCTGGTTTCTATGTGTGTACCTTGTATCGAGATCGGGGCAACCTCTCTTGCCTGAGTTTGGCTTTCTGTCCTGGACACTATTGCTTCCTTGTTCCTGCCGTCTTGAATTTCTGTTGCTCTTTGGAGGGATCCCTTAAAGTTTCTTATTGCTCCTAAAACTCTGCCCTTTGGCCCTGCTCTCTACTCCCGAGCAGCCACTTGCTGCTTCTACACTCTGCCTCCCCACCCCATGCTGCTTGTTACATGCAGACACTCCACATTAGCAACTGCCGCTGATGTTTCCCAGGAAGTGGCATCTCTCCTTTAGGCAAAGACTTCCTGGGATAGCATGCCTCAGAGCTCGTCACACATTCCAAACTATATTAGGAGCTTGACCTTGACTGGTGCACAAAAGGCAGCTGTACTGCTAATTAGAAGGTCCCCAGCTTTTAGTTCTAGGTGAGTCAGGGTCAGTACAATTAGGGTGTCCCCACACACAGTGAGCACCTCCTGCTGAGTTTTCCCCCCCAGAGGCTGGGGATAAACATAACACTTCCTTTCATTGTCTTCTCATTTCCGGTCATGCTCCCCAGTTAGTATCCCTGAAAATTATCAAAGCTTTGAAAAGCCTGAAGAAGGCAAAAAAAACACTGAATGGGAGGGATACAAGCTTAACTCTTATGTCAGCAAAACACTTTTCCCCTTACATTTAATAAATGCACGATGGAAAAAAAGAAAGTAGATGTTATTTAAGATAAGTGAGCCCAAGTATAAATCATTGGGTAGGGATCCTTTTGTCCCTACAAATTATTTGCTGGAGTAATCGTTATTTTTAATGCAGCAAAGAAATGGTTTTTTTCTGTTATGAACTGAAAAACTTATCAGTGGTAGTTTCCATTAGAAGACATTTATTAATTGCTGATTTTAAACTGTTGTCTATACTGTTTCACAACTTAATAAACAGGTGGGGATGAGATAGTATCTAGAATATGATGTGAGTTTCTTCAATAATGGACAAGTTACAAGTTATCACACTTTCTATTTTATATACTGTAGGAAATGGTGGACAAGAAAGAAAAACAAGACTTTTAGTAGTTTACTTCACAACCTTAACTTTAGAATGTTTTGTTATTGTTAAATTATTTCAGTCATGTCCAATGCTTCATGACCCCATTTGGGGTTTTATAGGCAAAGATACTGGAGTGGTTTGCCTTTCCCTTCTGCAGCTCTTTTTACAGATGAGGAGCTGAGAATGTTGCCTTTTTCTAACAATACTCTTTGCTGGGAACTGTGGATTCAAAAAACTTGATATTAGTTTTGATGATAACAAAGGAATCAATCTAAATTACTTGTGGAGATTTGTTTATCCCTCTTTTCAGAATGTTTCAGGGGACCCAAAGGCATACACAGAACTGTCACTTAAATGTTTTGCTCTACACAATAGTCAACTTGTGATAGGGGCGGAGAGGCAGAGAAACAGAGAAAGAAAAACAGAGACAAATAGACATAGAAATATAGAGACAGAGAAGGGTTGAGAAAGACATACACAGAAAAAGAGAGAAATGGATGGAGAGAGGCAGCGACAAAGAGAGACTGAGTGAAAAGGAGAAAGATAGAAAAGATAGGAAGGGAAAGGCATACAGAGAGAAAGGGGGAGGAAGGGAGGGAGGGGAAGAAAGAAGGGAGAGAAACAGAGGGAGGGAAGAGGAGAGACAGAGAAAGACAGAGACAGAGAGAGAGAAGGAGGGAGGGGAAGAGAGAGAGAGGAGAGAATAGTGGGGAGAGGGAGTGAGAGAGAGAGAGAGAGAGAGAGAGAGAGAGAGAGAGAGAGAGAGAGAGAGAGATTAAGCTTCCCAAATGCAGTAATTGATTTAGCAGCAGTTTAAAACAATGTTGAGCACCGTCAGAGATGTTCCTTTGTGGCACTAAATCAAGTTCTTCAAGATAGATTGCATGCTAACCACACACTATCTAAAAATCTCAAGGGCTATTTATTGTTCAGCAATTTATGATCGCCTTGTTAGAGGATTGCATATCAGGCATCCCCCGAGCCTGGGAACGAACAGAGACAAATAGCATACAAACGATATTGAACAATTCATTATATTATATTGTAGAAACCTAAGCACAGTGTGCAGATAACCATTTTATGCACCCTGCCTTATTGAACAGTAATCACTCTGTAATGCTTTGGATATTTAAATCATATTTATAATAACACATATTAATGTAACATCCTTCATAAAGTTCTCAAGGCATTTTACAGGGCACATAAACCAAGGAAAAATACAAAATTTTAAAATGCAGATATACCTACCATGGGGTCTTTGAGGCAATCTAATGAGGTAGATATACAAAATCCTAAGCTGACAGTTTAACTATTTTTAAAAGTATATGGGATAATTCAACCACATTTTAATATATTCCTGCTTATAAACTCATTCTTTATCTAAATATTTGGGTAGGTTCTATAAGCACTTATTTTCATTTTATAGTTATAGGGAGGAAGAGGGATTTAAAAAAATTATTGAGAACATTTTCTCTGGAAGTTTTCAAAGCCTCTTGCCTAAGGATCAGTCACTGATTTGGTTTTATGTGTACGATGCATTCTTTAAAAATGCCTTATTAGAACAGAGGGAGGTTAATTTTAAGGCAAAAGAAGGTGTTTATCTTGGCATGACTTTTCCAGCAACTAGTACTTAGTACAGTGCCGTGTGCCTTGTAGATATTCAGGAAATACCAGTTAACTGATTACCCAATTCATACTGGTCCATATCTAAGCCTCCAAGAAATAAGATGGAAGGGATACATCTACTTCTAGTAGGACATTTTGTCTCTTTCACAGTCGGGGAGGAAGCCTACAAAGAGATGAAAGTTGACTTAGTTTACTTCTCTCTCTTTTTTTTAAAAAGTGGAGTTGCAATTGTGAAGTATTACGAGAGCATATGTTATCAGGTCATGAATGTTCTTTTAGTAACGGTTGCATCTAAATTCACATCTCATTCAAAGAGTGTTGTAGATAGCTAGAAAAAGGTTTGCAAACTTAGCTGTGTGTTTTGCAGGTGCAAAAGTATCACTGTTCTGAAATTCTCATCATTTCTTTTTTATAGCATTAGAACCGAGAATTATGCTAAGTGAAGGAAGGGTTTCCTCTCATTCTTATCTACTTTTTTTTTTTTTTGCAAGAATTTGCAAGAATGACTATTTTAGTGAGGTGGGCTTTTTCTAATGAGGGGCTGGGAGATATGATCTGACGATCAAAATGATGGAAAGGAATGGGAGAGAGAAAGGGAAAAGAGGGGAGAGAGGGGAGGAGGGAGAGGAAGAGGAAGGGGAAACCTGAGAGGGCAAGGGGAGCAGGAGGGGAAAGGGGGAGAAACAGAGACTGAAAGACAGACTGAGAGACAGAGACAGACAGAAATAAAGAGATAAGGGGTAAGGGAGTTAAGGGGAAAAGGAGAGAGGGAGTAATCACGGAACTTCCTGCTGTGAAGTGATTTCAATCAGGGATAGCTTGAGTATGAAATTCAACTTTTTATTTCACTTTAGTTCACCTAGATGGGTTGTTTTTGTGTGTAGGTGGAACATCAAACACTTTATCCAGAAGCTGGGACTACATAAAATGTTCCCAGTATGGATAAAAATGAATATAACTGCTTCCCCAAGTCATCCAGTACTTGGTTATGAAAAAAGTCTCCAGATGACATCATTTATTACACATTAATACAACTTTGATGTTTCACATGAAGGACACAGTGTGAACAAACTCTTCATTAGGATTCTGTTTCCTCTTTCTTGGAATGGAAGAGGACACAGTAGGAAACTACTGTTAGCTTGACTAAATTGTTTCAGTATGTCGAAAAGTGGTGCAGAGTCATGTACTGTAAGTCATTTGGGTTTGGTTTTAAATGTTAAGAGTATCATTAATTTAAGAGAGGTAGTGCCAGGCCTGGAGAATGGAGGGCTTCTCTTCCTGAGTTCAAATTTGACTTCAAACACTTACTAGCCATTCAGATAAATGAAAGTCCAAGAGGCATAGTTTCTGCATAATTAATAATCAATTTATTAGTTGGGCTAGTAGATAACATATTGAGGTCAGTAGTTCTTTAGGTAATGAAAGACACTGAATGGAGGTGGCTGACTGCTTAAATACTCTTACAAAAGAGAGTGTCACTCAGGATGAAAATCACTTCTGATTGGGTAACACTGAAAGAATGAATATTTTAGTGAGGTGGGTTTTTTCTAATGAGGAGCTGGAGGACATGCCTCTATCTAGTTAGCCCTCCCTCAGATCATTCCACCTCCAGAAATCTATACAAAAGACTGTTCTCCACCCAGTCCTACCTGAGTAGAGCTATGGTGGGGTTACAAGTTAGAATTCCACCTAGATAAGATGGTCTGGGTGTGGTAAATTTTTGGACAAGGTTAGAAATGTCATTGAAAGACTGGGCTTTGAATTAACAAGAAAAAAGAGGATCTTTGGGTCCTGTATATAAAATTAGTTATTTATTGTTTATTCTTATTAGTTAATAAGAAAACAATCATTTTTCTCACTCTTTGACCCTGTACAAGTCACTTAGTGTCTCAGTTTCCTCATCCTTAAAATGAGCTAGAGAAGCAAATGGTAAACTATTCCAGTATCTTTGCCAAGAAAATCCCAAATGAGGGACAAAGAGTTGGACATGACTAAAAAACAAACAACAAAAGTGGGGTCTAATGCTGGCCTTAGGGCCAAAAAGACCTGGGTCCAATCCAACTTTGTTCCATATTAGCTATGTGGCTGTGGGCAACTCATCTGACTTCTCAGTACCCCCAGCCAATGCATTAAAACTCTAAGTTACCAAGAGGCTGCTGATCTATATCAATTAGGAATCTCCATACTGGAAGTTCCCTAAATCAATGAAATGGACTTGTGAGGCTGGCCACTCACACAAAAAAGTTAATTTAAAAAATCTGTATGCTGATATGTTGATATTTCTGCCAAGTGGCATGAAAGTGCATACATATGGAATTCATGTAAGAGAGTCCTCTTAGATACAAAATTAAATTTATGTTTAACTTTAAGAAGATATTACACCTTGCCTTTATCACTTTTGACTTGGCAAATTTGTCCTGGATTATTGGAGAATGACTTGAAAATAAGAGGGGGTTTCCACATTTCTAATTAAAAAGAAAGAAGCAGCAAGGTGGCTTAGTGGATAGAGTGCTAGGCCTGAGTTCAAATGTGACCTCAAATACCTACTAGCTGAGTTGACCCTGGGCAAATCACTTAACTTCTGTTTGCTGTAATCCGTTAGAAACTGAAATGGCAAACCACTCCAGTATTTTTGCCAAGAAAATTCTAGGGGTAGTATTGGTGTGCTGAGGTTCACGGGGATGTGAAGAGTCAGACTGAACTCAACAACAACAATTGAAATGAAGTGTGTGTGTGTGTGTGTGTGTGTGTGTGTGTGTGTGAGAGAGAGAAAGAGAGAGAGAGAGAGAGCACATACACCCCTCAAAAACTGATTGTTCCTTTTTATTTAATTGATTTATTTACTTTGAGTTTATAAGATTCAGTTCCAGAATCCCTTGAGTTTCACATTTTCTCCCCTCCATCTCCTCCTTCCCCCCCCTGCCCATGGCGGCATGCAATCAAGTATAGGATCTGCAAATACTTTCACATTGGACATTAGTCTGGTTGTATAGAAGGGTTGTAACCAAAGGAGTGAACAATGGGAAAAAAGAAACAAAACCAAACATGGAAAAGAACGATAGCATGTAGGTTGCTTCAGTCTCCATTTAAACTCTGTTCTTTCTAGATCTTTCTCTGAATGTAGATATGTCCTTCCATCCTGAGACTTGTAGAGTTATCTTATAACTGTGCCTTGTTTAGAAGAGTCCAGTTTATCAAAGTTGGTCATCACACATGCGATGTGTCTGTGATTGTGTACAAATTTTTCTTAGTTCTGCTCTTCTCATTTAGCATCAGTTTATATAAACCTCTCCAGGTA
>CM053585.1:416154896-416176373 GCA_028646515.1 Pseudochirops corinnae | reverse complement strand
TTTCTGCATCTATTGAGATAATCATATGATTTCTGCTAGTTTTGTTGTTGATGTGATCAATTATACTGATAGTTTTCCTGACATCGAACCACCCTTGCATTCCTGGAATAAATCCTACCTGATCAAAGTGTATTATTCTCGTGATGAAAAACTGATTGTTTCAATTCACTCAAGTCCATTGTTTTTATGTCACTACTACTCAAATGACTGCTCATTAAGTGTAATTTCTACAAGATTGAAAGGTTTCTTAAATTTTGTTTTTAAAATCTTTTTTAAAAGTCTTATTGATGCCCCCCTTTTTTTCACCAAAGTTATTAAGTCAACCCTTTCAATGACTCCTCCTTTGTAACAAAGGAAAAGTAAAATAGCAGACACAGAGAGTAGTGTCAACTGACAATGTACCCAGCATTCCACATTAATGGCAAGCATCCCCCACTAGCCTCCATAGTCCTAACACTGATGTACAAATTTACTGGAACTAAGACAAAACAATCCAAACATACCTATGAGTTTTTGTCTTTAGCTCAACCTGCAACATCCTGTGAGGAAATGGCCATTTCATCTTCTTCCAGGTAGTGACTGCTAACTATAGATGTCTCCCCAGAGCTCTCTTTCCTGGGCCTTCTTTTCCTTCTACTTCACTTGGTGATCTCTTCAGCTTTCATGATTCTTACATCTACTTCTCCAACCCTGACCTCTGTCTTGGTTCTCCTCTTAAATCTCCAGCTGCCTGTTGGACATCTCAAATATATGTTCTTTAGACATTTTGTGGTCTCAAACCCAACTCTATTAAAAACTGAACTCATTATCTTGCTCCAAACCATCCTCACTTCTGAACTTCACTCTTACTATGAAGGGTACCACCATCCTTCCAGTCACTCAGGCTCTCATCTCATGTGTCATCCCTGACTCCCTGCAAGTTGTCTTTTCCAGCTCTATGTCTAATCTGTTGCCAAGTCTGAGTTAATTCTATTTACAATATCTCGTATATTTGTCCACTTCTCTTCCCTGACACTGACCACCCAGATGCAGAGTCTAATCATTTTATGCCTAGATTGTCACAAAGTCTACTGATTGGTCTCCCTGCTCAAATCTATGCTTACTCTAGTCCAACTTCCACTCAGCTGTCAAGGTTATCTTCCTAAAGTGCATGTCTGACCATGTCACCTATGTCATTCAATAAACTCCAGTGGTTTCCTATTGGTTGGTTGATTGTTGTCCTTCGTTCTTGAAGGGGACCAAAATTACATCACTCTGTTGGGGTCAAGGTACAGTGTGTCTGACTACGGCTGATCAGATGAGCTTGGAAGGCTCTACTACAGTTTGGGCACAAATAGTCCATATGAACATTTGGTGTAGAGATGTTTCTAAATTTGTACATCTCACATTTCTTTTGAGCAACTGCAATTCTACTTTGCTTAGAAAGTACAGCACCTTCTTTGATGCAGGCTCACTATCCTGGCTGATCCTGTGCCAGTGTCTCCCATGTCTCACAATTGATTACAAAATTTAAGAGAGACCATGAGAATTTCATTGTAGCACTTCTTCTGACCTCCATATGAGTTGTTTGCCTTGTGTGAGTTCTCATAAAAGTCTTTTAGCCAAACATATGTTTCAGTATTCAAACAACATGGTCAACCCATCAGAGTTGCACTCTCTGCAACAGAGTTTGAATGCCTGGCAGTTCACCTTGAGAAAGAACCTCAGTGTCAGGTACCTTATCTTGCCAGCTGATCTTCATAATCTTTCTAAGACAATTCAAAAAGAAGCAATTTATTTCCTGGAATGGTCCCGGTACACTGTTATATGGTTTCCTATTATTTACAGAATCAAATATAAAATCCTGTTGTTTTGTATTTTAAAACTCTTCGCAACCTGTTTTCCTCCCCACCCCCCTTTCTACTCTTTTTACACCTTACACCCCTCTACACACTTTGTGAGTCACTGAAACTGACTTCCTTATCATACTTAGCAAATATTCATTTCTAAAATCTAATTTACTCTGTCTGGCTAATTGATATCAACTAATAATCATTAAGAAGCATACCAGTAGGGGCTCATGAGAGATAGTACTAGAGAAACATCCCAATCACTTAGGATTACCTATAGAACACTGAAGGGAGGAGCAGTAAACTACCCTCTGAGGATGTAATATACCAAAGTGAGTGGGAGTAGTCTTAGAGCAAGCACTATACCTACAAAAATAGGTAATATTCAGCTTAACTGGACTCTAAATAGAGATCTTAAATAATCCATTCTTGGAAAAGGAAATTGAACTTGCTATAAATGAACTACCAAAGGGGTAAACAAGTGGGCTACTCCTGGTCCGTATTGATTTATAGGAGAGTTCTATCAAAATTTTCTAGAACAGTTAATTCCTATCATTAGAGGTAGGCCTGATACTGGTATCTTATTGGTTCAGGTACCATGATGGGATGGAATGAGGCACTCATAGGTGATTAAACAGTTAACAATAGGCTTATTCATCTCTAACATAACAAGTACATGCAATAAGGATACATTAGAACTTAGCTTCTATCAACATACTTCCACCCACCCACCTTTCAATCCTAGTCCCTTTTCCCCATATGAAAATGCATCTGTTCAGCGGGTCTGTGTGTGGTGATTCTCATATTCTTCAGATATCCAGCAAGATGAAAGGGCCCTGACCTTAAAAAGACAAGACCTTTCATGCCCCTCCATGACTAGGAAAATACTTCAACACAGTCAGAAGCCACCAGAAAGTTCTATCAAGGGAGACACAGCTTGAGCCTTGTCCTACACCCCCTGGGGCCAGTTCTGTGGTGATGAGGTCCTAAAGATCCATTTGTGAATGAATGTAAATGCTTTCAGAACTTGCTCTAGAAAATCCTTCTGTCATGGAGCATTTTAAAGACAAAAGCATTCACTGCTCCTCCTCCCCTGTTCCCCTATTTCACCAGAGAAAGGGACCTATTGGCCTGGTGGAAGAGACGCACTCCTGGGTTCCGGACGCTGTTCTAAAGACACTCTTCTGCATGAAAAAGCATTTATTAAGCACTTCATGTATTCCAGGTAAGATGCAGTGTACTATAGTGGATAGATATCTGGCTTCCAAGTAAGGAAAACCTGGGTTTAACTTCTATCTCTGACTTTGGGCAAGTCATTTCACCTCTCACTGTCCTCAGAAAACTCTCTAAGGCTAGAAGTTGCAGAGAAGTTGTTGATCAGCCTTGGTAAAGGAAGTTCATCACCAGGAACTGTTGTAATTCACAGGCAAAAATATAAAAGTGACATAGTTTCTTCTTCAAGAAACTTATATTTGAATGGGGGAGAATGTACACACACAAACATACACACACACACACACACATATATATAATTTTATGTTACTTTTGTTGTCTGTATTTTATATATATATATATATATATATAGTAAATGTATATATACATATCTATATATTATTATATATAATATATATTATTATTATTACATACCAGAGTGGGTTAGCTGCATTGCACTCACTCTCTTATGAATAAAGACAAATTGACCCAGAACAAAAGTTCCAAGGTTGAATTGATTAATTTTTCCAAGAACTATGAACTTGTTATTTTGGTTGTCTAGTCTGAAGGTACTATTTCTGTGGCACACAGAGCTAAACACAATGATCCCAAAGTTGTCTGAGCAGAACATACGACAGAAAAGATCATCACATTGTTCTTGGAAATTATGCCTTTATGAATGAAGCTCAAGATACATTAGTTTATTTGGTTGCCACATCACATTGCTGACTCATTATGACTTTTGGTCTACCAAAACCCCAGATCTTTTTTTTTTCCTGGAAAAAAAAATACAAAACCAAAAAACATTGCTATATAACTATGCCTTCCCTATCTTGTGTTGGTAAAATTGATTTTTTTTTTTGTCAAAGTGACATTTATCCTCATTGAACTATTTTAGTAACTGTGACAAAAAAAGGAAAACATGGTTAGTATTCTGTGACCTTTTTTTGGTTTTTTTTTAAGCCAAATTGCCTGAAGTTAGCTATACTTACCCAATATCTCATAGCATTCCCCCACCTCCTTCCCTCTAAGTCAGCTCCTCCATCCCTCCTAAGTCCCAGCCCCTTTGGCCTAATCTAAAAATGAACTAGTGAGATAATTTTCTAATGACTCCTTGCCCAAGAGAAGAAAAGCAATGGCCACCTCCTTATCTCTTCCTTTTTATAATTCCATTCTTATTTAAGGCCTATTCCCTTGATAGAATATCCATTTACAGAGAGTAAGGGGAGGGGGTCCTCCCTATAGTCCTAGCCCCA
This sequence comes from Pseudochirops corinnae, assembly GCA_028646515.1. Classification (NCBI taxonomy): domain Eukaryota; kingdom Metazoa; phylum Chordata; class Mammalia; order Diprotodontia; family Pseudocheiridae; genus Pseudochirops; species Pseudochirops corinnae. The sequence goes on along the minus strand of CM053585.1, from coordinate 416,172,076 downwards.
GAGATCACTCTGGGGATCATTTGCATGGTGATATTCATAACCCAAGGCAGACTTGGCCATGCCTTAATCATATTCTCCCAGAAGAAGAAAGATCCTGGGAAACTGTCCCCACATACCTCTAGTGACTTCTATCCAAAGGCAATAGAATCCTATGAGCCAGCCTGAAGATGGCAGAGAGGTTGGTGAAATGGAAAACCTAAGAGGACCTAAGATGAGATTGGAGAAATGTAGGACCTTTCTTTTGCCTTGTTAAGTAACTGCTCCCCTTCTTTCTGGTCAATTATTTAGTGATGAGACTCTTCATATGAAGCTTGGGTGGTCCTCAGCTAGCAAACACAGTCCATTACTGGGACAATGTTTGATACCTTTCCAATTTGATAGAAGTGGCTAAAGCTTATGTGCCACTGATGTAGCCTTTAAGAACTGAAGACCATTTCCATGTCATGATGAGACATCAGAAAGAGAGTTTGGCCTTCTGGGACAATGGTCACCCTCTCTTCCATATGACAACTTTTTAACTTATTAAAGACTTCCTCTCCCCCAATCCTTTAGTCCTCCATTAGAATGTAAACTCTTTGAGGGCAAGAAATATTCCCTTTTTAACTTTGTACCTCTCAGCCTAGAAACTGGCAAAGTATAAATACTTATGCTGATTGACTCACTCTCAATTAAATTTTGCCTGTCTTTTTCAATCAATACACATAAAACACAGCTTTGGGTCCCCTTACCATCCTGGTCCACCTCCTCTGGTTATACCCTAGTTTGTCAGTGTCTCTCTTAAAATTAAATGTCCATAAACAAATGTAATGATTAAATGTGAAGACTGTAGTGGAACTATTACCTGCCTTGATCTATACACAATACTTCATACAGTCTAAGATTGCATTAGCTTTTATAATAGCTGTCATGTCATATTGAGCTTGTGGTCAATTAAAAGCCACAGGCCTTTTCCAATGAACTGCTGCCAAGTCAAGTCTCTCTGATTCTGTACTTGTGCAATTGATTTAAAAAGCAAAAAACCTAAATCTAGGATGTCAAATTTATCTATGAAAAATTTAATTGTGTTGCTCTCAGGTCCTCATTCCTGCTAGCCACAATCATTTGGATTGTTCAGTCTGTATTCATTGTAATACTTTGTAGGATCACAGCCTGAATTTTTAAAAAAGGTAGAAAATTTAGCTGAAGCTAATCTAATCTAACCCTGTATTTTATAAATCATGGATGTGAGGTTTAAAGAGACACCAAAGTCACACTAAGTGACTTAGATTCACTAACACTAAGCTAGTAGTAGCAAAGCCAATACTTGAATCTTATTTTGGTCGTTCAGTCGTGTCCAGCTCTTTGTGACCCCATTTGGGGATTTCTTGGCAAAGATTGAAGTTGTTTGCCATTCCCTTCTCCAGCTCATTTTACAGATGAGGAAACTAAGGCCCAAAGGGTTAAATGACTTACCCAGAGTCAAATAGCTAGTAAAAGTATGAGACCAGATCTGAACTCACAAAGGTGAGCCTTCTTGATTCCAGGCCTGGTACTCTCTCCACTATACCATCTCACTGCCCAGTACTTGAATCTGTTCTTGTCTAACTCTTACTCTTAGCAAGATTCTTTTTTCACTACTCAATTACCACTACACAAAGCAGACTATGACACAACACAGCACATTACACTAATCAAACTACCTTACACAACACTACATGACATGATACCACAACATATCACACAACACTACACTAAGCCACACTTGGCTATACTACGTTGTTGTGGTGTTGTGGTGGTGATTTAGTTGTGTCCAATTCTTTGTGACCCCATTGGGGGTTTACTTGGCAAAGACACTAGAGTGGTTTGCCATTTCCTATGTCAGCTCATTTTGCAGATGAGGAAACTGGGGCAGACAGGATTATGTGACTTGCTCAGGGACACACAGCTAGTAAGTGTTTGAGGTCAGATTTGAACTTAGGAAGGTGAGTCTTCCTGATCAAGCCTAGTGCTCTATCCATTGCACCACCTAGCTGCTCTAGGTATAGAATATGGGGATGATGGGAACATAGGAAAGGTTCTAGAGAGCAGGTGAGATTAAAAGAAGTATTTGTATCTCATTAGAAAACTGGCTTTTGTCTTGTTTGCTCGTGTGCTGTGTATTTTGGTCTGCTAAATAATTGCAGTGATGGACAATGAAATTTGTTTCCAGCAAGTATGGAAAAGCATGGAGAATTGTGTTGTTGTTTTAAATGTTTTATTGATGTCTTTTGTTTTCTTACAGCACAGTCATTTCAACACCCCTTAGACCTTTCCTTTTTAGCAAACAAAAACAATTAAGAAAAATCAACTAACACAGCGACAACATCTGACAGTGAACAAAACATTCTGTTCTCATAGTTCCCACTTCTGAGGGATGAATGTCTCATCATCTGTCCTCAAGAACTAAGATGGGTCATTGCATTTTGCCTGATTTCAGATGTCTTTTACTATTATTTCCATTTAAGTAATTATAGTCTTTGTGTTGGCCCTTGTTAACTGAGGCCTGTCAGAGGATTTGGACTTCTCACCAGCAACGTAGCTGAGACAGCAGCCACTGGTGACTGGCAGCCGTGTCTACATCAGAGCAGCACACAAGGAAGAATGGATCCAGCCGGAGCTCAGCAGAAAGGCTACATCACCCCTCATGGGAACACCTTGAGCTCTCCATGAAAAGGATGTCCAGGATCTGTTACATTTCCCTTTGTCACCTGTGCTTTCTAAGCTCAAGCCCTCCTCCCACTGGACTCTATATGCACTGAGTGAGTGAGAGAGGAAGGAGTGTTTTATACCATCTAACCCAACATATTAATACCTTTTTCTTAAAGCTAATTAAGTCTGAATAATTGCCATCCTCTGATAATCATTGGAGGGAGCACACTAGAGAACCTCATGAGTTATAGCCTTAGAAAGACAATTGCCCAGACCCTCAGGACTACATCTAGAGATCTGAGGGATGATGGTTCCAGGCATCTGACCTGCCAGTGACCCTGACACAACTAGCATCCTGTTTGGACACATTCATTGATTCTAGGGAAGAATTCACTACTTCCAGAGAAAGCCCACCCAATTTTAAAGACAGTGCCAGTTGTTAAAAATGTTTTCCTTATACTGAGACAAAATTTGCATTTCTATAACTTTCACAATTGGTTCTAATTCCCACTGGAGGTGAGAAAGACTTCAGAGATCTTCTATTCTAACCAGTTAATTTTCTGGGTATTTTTTAAGCCACTCAAAATAAATTTGATTCCTCTTAGATATCATGGTTGTTGAACTATTTTAAAACAAACATTATATCCACTATACATCTTAATATCTTTCTTCTAAACATCACTAGTTCCTTCAAGTAGTCATAAGACCTGATTTTGGGCTCCAACACAAATATTGTTTCTTTTTAGGGATGCGGGGGGCATGTTGCAGTTTGTCAATAGCTCTCCTAAAATGTGGTATCCTAAACCAAAGAAAGTTCTCTAGCTATGTCAGACCAAAAAAGAGTATAGTGGGACGATCACCTTCCTAATTCTGTTTAAAATAATTCTATTAATGTAGCATAAGACTGTAACTGCCTCCCTTCCCTCTTTTTGTTTGTATAACTTGCACTCGATACCTACAAGCCTCTTACACAGGGTCCCAATAATTTACATGCATAATTTCATCTTGCCTCAAAATATACCTTGGGTTAAACATCAGAAATGTAGTGGTTAGTTATACTTCACAGATGAGGAAACTAAGAAACAGAATCTAAATAAGAAACTTAAGGTAACTCCAGTAGTTAATGTAAGACTAAAGCTTATAAGCCATTTTTCCTTTTTTTGTCTTACAGAGGCCAACATAACAGCTTGTGACTCCACTTGAAATAAGTATTTGGATATATCCCATTTTTCACCTGAAAGATTAAGTTTTAGAGGAAGTGGATAAAACATCGGCTAAGAAAATAAAGTAACTGCCATTGGTTGAGGTTGAAAGAAACTGCCAAAAGAGATGTTGACAGAAAGCATGATTAAAGGAGGAATATTAAAATATCACTAGCAAGAGAGATAACAAAGTGAAAACTGTGAAATTTAGATGACTCTAAATTTGGTCAAGATCCTTAATCCATTTCTTAAATCTCTTTAGAGATTTAAAGAAGAATTTGGGCAGCTCAGTCATGAAGATCTCGTGGAAACAGCTATCAACAGAAAGCATGTTTCAAAGTACTTTACTTGAATATAGATCAGTGAGTCCATATGACATGAATCCATAGGTATTAAGGTAAATGATAAATGAACTCACTAAGCTCCTTGAAGTTACTTTGGGATACTTCCCCAGTCACAGAGTGTTCTGAGAGCTACTTTCTTGTATACTCTGTCCAATTTCTCAGAATAAGTATTGATGTATAAGCACTCACTTAGGGTTAGCTGGTACTCTTCTAAACTAAAAAACTAAAAGGTCTGGGTGACACCCAGGAGGTTTGAGCCTCCCAGACTTTAGAAAATCAAAGCAGGGAAACCCTTAGCCTTGTTGTTTTCATATAAAAATGCTATGATTGTGTCAGTAAATTTAAGCTGTTGGCTGTTTTGGCTGACTTAGCCAAGCCAAACAGCCAGTCTGATGGCCCTTTTTGGCAGACTCAACAAGTCAGTTCCATTCCAATGAATCAGCCAAACCAGTGTGTATGTGTCAACATAGATATAGGATCTCTGTGTGTCTGCAAATGAAAGACCTTATGTAAAAACAGAGACACAGAGGACTCTTTTTGTTTTGTGTAGAATCAGTCATCATTTTATCAAATTTTTAAGCATTTAAAGGAACTCTTTTTTATAAAAAAATTATATTTTAAGGCATCTGATGCAATGTTTCATAAAACTAGTGTTACAAAATTTTGAAGTTATTTGCATATAAATATTTGACTTCTGAGATAGAAACTAGAAGAAAAATCATAAATAAAAAGTAATGAGCAATATAGAAAGGTCAGCGTTAAGTTTTACATCATTATTAAATGATCCCAAGAAGGGAGGTAGACCTTGACAAGTCCACAACCAAATTACTAAGTATTTACTGTTTATTTTGCACCTGGGGCACTGACTCTGAATCATGTGTCAGTCATCCTAGTCAAGCTACTGCTGATTCGAGGTATTCTGTGACTTCACTGGTTCTACCATCTATACATCTGAGGATAAGAAATGATTGCACTCCCACTTATTTGGCATTATTTGTTGGACTTTCCAAAAAATCTCCACAGATTATCTAGATGCAAGTTCCTCTAGTTTTGTCTATTTGAACATCTGGATTTTCTTTTGGTCTCGTCCATAAATGAATGGAAGTAAAAAAGGCATGTGGGGGGAGGAGTGAGGGACACGCTAGGTACAGCTGCTTACAGGTAGTGTTAAATAGGATAGATATCAAGACCATGATATACAAGGGATGAATTTTTGAGCATTTCTGAACATTTTCCTTTGTGGAGGGTTTAAGTTTAGAGTTGGACCCTATAAGTAAACTCTAAACCTATTAGTGGTAAAATATTATAGAATTAGCACTGAAATGGAAGTCAGGAGAGCTGGTTCTAGAGCTGCCTCTTCCACAACTTTAGATAAATTGTTGTTTCATAATCTTTAATATGCTATGATTCCTTAAACTCTCATGTTCTGTGGTTTTAGAGATTAAACTATCTCACTGCACAAAGATCACATGGAAACAGCAGCTGTAGCTATACTCAGAAACTAATTTAAGGAAACAAGTAGAATAGAGTAAGACAATTAGGAAACAGCATGATGTGGTGAGAAGGGCATTGGACTTGGATTCTAGAGTATGAAACCTGGGTTCTAGTTCCATTCCAGTACTACCAAACTGTGAACTTGGAATCTTGATATGCCTGGGCCTTAACCTGTCTATCTGTAAGATAAGGAAGATAGACAAAATGAAAGAAGCAGCATAGAACTGTGGGAAATGGGTTGAGCTGGAAACCAGGAGACAGATGTAGCCTCACAGAATATCAGAGCTGAAGGGACCTCAAAAATTATGGTCCCAAACCTACTTGAGCATAAGTTCCTTCTACAATGCCCTGAAAAATGATCGTGTGACCTTTGTTCAAATACCTCTAGTGATTCAGAACCTACTTAGGTTTTGAATTTTGGAACAGTTTGATTGTTGAAATGGAAGCATGATCTGCTTTTCAGGGACTTTCCTGGAGCTGGATCTAGTTCTACCCTTTGAGGCAATGAATCAATCAGCAAATAAACATTTCTTAAATGCCCATGTGCCAGATACGACGCTAACCACTGGATCACGTGCATCTATTACAGGTTTATCGTGTGCCAGACACATAGAACTATCACCGTGGACGCATCCTAAGGGGAGCGTGATAGGGTCCTGATTCCTTCTATTCCTAAAAGAGAGCCCTCAGTGCTGTGGCTGAGACAGTCTGTGAGAGTGGAAAGGACAGCGGATTTGGAATTGAAAGATCTGTATTCAGGTTTGGAGCCCGTCACTACTACATCTGTGACAACAGGCAAGGTATTTTCCTTCTGGACCTCAGGTTCTTCAGTTATAAAATGAGGAGTCTGGTTGATTTCCAAGATCTTTTTCTAGGTCCAAAAGTTTTATAATTCTATGATAGTACAAAGGATGGGGGTGGAATTGGTCCTCACCTCACTATCAATGCAATCACCAAAGACTCAGGCCCCTCTGTTAAGAGTTGTCACAGAATCAATCAATAGGTCAGAATTCAATTATATTTTGGGGACCGTTGATTGACTTACTGATTCTGTGACTACCTTAGTTGAGATGCCTGGACCTTCAGTGATAACATTAATTGAGGTGGAGGAGTGGAATGTTCACCCCTTACATAATTCTACTATCTTTAAGATGCCTCCAGAAGGATAACCTATCATAAAAAAATTGTTTCTCACTGGTTTGTACATGTGAACTGAACACCAAAAATGTAAGCAAGGGTATCTCAGTCACAGCATAAAGACAGGGGTGAGACAATGATATTTGTCCTACCCATTATTGACACAGGGTGAGTAGCCACAGCAGCTGAAGACATGACATGAGCAATTAATGCTGACTCTTAAGGCAATGGGGTTTGCTCAAGCATAAGATCTGATTGGTTTTATTATGTAGTTAATAAATGGTACTGAGTGACAGGGAGAAGGGATGGATAAGAGAATTGCGTGCATCAGATTTTAGGTAGAGTTGGAACTAAAACAAAGAGCATCAGTCATGATGGGGATACAAATTACAGAGATCTGCATCACACCACTGACACTTACCATCTCATTGAATTTTTTTTTAAATTACCTTAGATACTGACCTGCATTGAGGATTTTCCCCTCTGTGTGTTGTTGTTGTTGTTATACCTTTTCCTGTCTAGTCATAATATGCACCAAAAATAACATGTGAGAAAAACTTTGACTTAGTATATACCATGTGGCTTGAGCACATGGTTCATTATAGAGTTGCTAGCAGTCTGAGACTGGCAGGCTTACTTAATGGAATAACAGATAGAGGGCAAGAATAATAGCTCCCTTGTCTCTTGATCTATTAATAGTGGAACCATTAATATTGTAAAATGACTGATAATAAGAATATTTAAGGGGTGGGGTGCAAGTCTTGGCAACAAATGGACTTTTACAGCTAAAAAGATTGTTAGAACGTAAGTCTAATGCTTTCAAAAATAGAATGCCAATTTATGAAACAGTTATATATTTATTATTTGTTTACTATGTTATTCTTCCTTTCAGAAAATGTTTAGTCATTTCCTTTTTAGCATCAATGTCCAAAAAATACATGGTAACTCATGACCTAGAAATATATTTATATAACATCACAAACGTTTTCTATGGCAGCAAGCCTTGTCAAGCTGTCAGATGCCATGAGACAGATTTCTGAGCAGTTCCCAAACAAATATAATTCTAATATAGAAACGAATAAGATTCTTGCTGCTCTACAGTGACATGTAACTGTGAACTTCTGAGCACAACCAAAGAGTAGATGATTTATGTCAGAAGGGCATGACAGGTAAGTGCTAGCTATTTTTAAAAAAGGCATTTTATTGTTTGAAACTAAAACAAAACAAATTAATGATTCTATATTATCATCCTGAAATCAAACCAATGAAATTCATTGAACCTTCTAATCTAATTCCCTGAGGTGGCTCAGAAGGATGTATCTCAAAAGTCATAAAGCTCTTAGTGTAGAAAAATAAGTTTGTATGGCAGAAAAGGGTGGGGTAAGAACTGAGATGAATAAGAAGAAGGACATTGTCAAAGTGATTTGGAGGACTTTTGAATTGTTAAGAAGACCAGAGATTGAATCTGAACAGGAGGAGTTTAGAGAGAACTTAAGGAAAGGTTAAAGGAGAACAGCTTGAAATGAAGGAGAAGGATTCAGTCAGAAAGAGAAGTGAATTTGAAGGAAGAAAAGTACTGAAGAGAAAAGAACTGAAGTGGATTCAAAAAAGGACAAATTAGTTTTTTAAGGAAATGTAAGTGAGAAAAGCTAAGTAAAATATACTAGCAAAATGAAGCAATAAAGCAAATGGGTGAGTTAAAAAAAGTAAAACTGAGGTCAGAGAAGGGAAAAGAAGTTGAATATGACTATCTTGCTGATAGGAGATGATAAAAGACTTAATGAAAAGTGAAAAGAACAGATAAAATTGGTGCAATAGACTTTTAAAAACAACTTGTGAGATGAGTTATAAAGATTCACCAGAAATTTTAAAGATAAGGCTGGAAATCTCAATTAGTATAAAGTGCAGGATGAAATTTTGAAGTGATGAGGAGTTAGTATGTTTTCATTTTTCACATGGCTGAATGAATGCTAGCTACTGTTAAAAATGTAGGCTAATCTTCCCAGAAGACAAAGTGAAGAGGCTCAAGGAATTTTTCTCCATATTTCAGGTTATGAGAAACAATGAAGTTTCCTACTAAATAAAATGGAAATGGAACTTTAATGTGATAAATGTAAAAAAGAGATCTGTAGAGGAAGAATGTCACACAGAGGAGGAAGTAAAGAGGTCCACTGGACAGCTGATCCTAAAAAAAATTAGTCTTTACCAGAAATAACTGGATGCTCTGATATAAAATTAATTGCTTGTCCTTCAGGAATAGTAAAATAAATCAATAGTAGTTGTTTGAATAAGAGATCATTAGCAATGCAGAGGAAAAAGAGAAGCATAATTGTTGATGATGACTGTAGACAGCTATTCGTCAACCTGATATAACAATAGAGAGGTCAGTTGTTTTCCTTGAGTATTCATGCAAGACATAAATCAGTGGTGTGCTGGAGCCAGCTTGATGAATTGGCTTCAGACACTCGCCTACTGTTAAATTTTGAGTGTGAGCTTTTATACCTTGGAAATCAGGAGGTACTTCAAACAGAGACTTGATATGTTGTTTTGTTGATTGTCTAGACTTAAGAAAATGATGGAGAGAATTAAGTTAATGCAGCTTAAATGTAAAAGCATGTCATGCATATATATGTAAGCAAACTCTCAAAGACTCACCTCCTCAAAACCATATCAACCTAATAGATTTCTGGATTAATTTCCTACATTGGTGACAGAGAAAATAATTTTGAAGCTAAGTATTTTTCTAAGTTTTCTAAGAGGCATCTATTGATTTAAAAGAACAGTGAGTATACTAAATGAAAAAGGAAAACACTAGCCATAATCTGCATCAAAATAATGGGTCCATAACCATTATCTATCTGAAACAGCAGAAGCTGAAACAACCACAAAAACCTTGCTATTAAGGACCTTTTTAACAGATTAACCTGCTGCATTATGTCTAGTTTAATCGTGGTCATTTCAGAGAGACAAGGAACATTAAATCACCACCATAAACTACACACTTTAACCAACCAAGCAGTTTAAAAACTATTTTTAAAAGTGTTTGCATTAGAAAAGAGGATAGTAGTAGTAGTAGTAGTATAAGGCCCCTATGATACTGATGTATATAAAAAGGCTTTTCTGCAAAAAAGGGAGGCTGTGTATGGAAATGTCTCTTCTCTTGAGACCAAAATAAATAAGCAAATTACTATTAAAAGCATGAGTACATTTCCATTTTTTTTTCTTTGAATTTTATGTACCACTTGTTAGGGCTGGCATCAGAATCCTGGAATAGATACTGAAGTTCTCTTTCAAGCCATTGAATAATTACAGCACAGCTAGTCACATTCTCTCCTTCCTGACCTCTCAGTTACAGCTTCACAGTCCCCTTGGGGATCCAGCTCTAAGGATGTGAATTTCAGTTTTCTGTCCCATTCCATTCTTTGGTCTTTGGCATCTACTCGATCTGTCATAGGATAAATTAGCAACCATAGTTAGCAAGGACTGAAGTTTGAGCAGAACAAATGAAACAGCTTAAAAGGAGCCTCTAAAGTCATGTGGAAATGTTCACAAGAAATTTGGTTAATTTACTTACAGGATATTTTTCATATTTTTCCACTTTTTATACTTTATAGTTATTTCTAGGACTGACAATAGTTCCACCAAGATCCCTAGAGGAGAAGTCTTAACTAGCTTATTTTATTTCCTAACCCATACCAGCTTCCTACCACTTCCTAATTCCAACTCTTTCAACAACAATAGTAATAATATATAATATATAGTATTAATATAAGTATTTAAGGTACAAAGTACTTTACATATGTTATCTCTTTTAATCTTCACAACAACCTATACAGTAGGTGAAATTATTATTCTCATTTTACAGATGAGGAAACTAAGGCAGAGAGAGATTTACTGACTTGCCCAGCTATTAAATATCTGAGGTAAGGTTTAAATTCAGGTCACCTTTTGTACAAGATTAGTGATCTGTCCTCTATGGTACCTAACTGCCTCTAAATGCAACCAAATTGGTTTTTGGAGAATCCTGTTTACCAGTGTAAAAATGTATGTCATTCATATAATGCACATTAACATCAACAACCAAAAAGGACCTTGGAAATTTCTCAATTCCAAATTTCAATGGAATAATCTTGCTTAAAGTTGCTTATTCATGATAGATATGATGAAAGGTAGAAAAAAAAGTCTATGATGAACTTCAGGGCTATTGCTTTTCCATTTCTTTCACAAATACCCTTTTAAGTTAAAATTCCCCATCGTTTGACCATATTCCAATGGATAAAGAGCTGGTTCAGCTCTTCAACAAATCTTTACACAGTTACTCAAACATTGGCTCCCAAGTGGAGATAGATAGATAGATAGATAGATAGATAGATAGATAGATAGGTAGATAGATGGGTGATACAACACATGAATTTTGATGATCTTGAGAAATCAGTTAACCTCCTTGTTTTATAGATAAGGAAAGAGAATGATTTTCTTATTTTTCAACCAAATGGAGACTTTGCATAGCCCCTACATAAAGACAAGCCTTTCCCAAAAAACTCAAAAAACTTAGAGCTCTTACTTAAGTAAATAGAGATATTGTTACTTTTTGTTTTAAAATACTTCCTGTTTTAGACAATAAAAAGGAAATTTCCTGTATCTTTGAAATATCCCCAGAAGATTAGGAGAAAAGTTAGTGTAGCTATAGGTCTTTGAGGCAACTAAATATATCCAATATTTGTGATAATGAAATGTTGAATGTTCTTGCACTGTTGGAAAATAAGCTAATGCCAACCATGTCTCCAAGGCACTTTTGTAAAACAGATTCTCCCCCTGTCAATAAACTGTAAATATCATTTCTTCCTAGTAAGGAGAAAGAGGAACAGAGGGCAAAGGGATGAGGTTACAATGTGAAAGGCTGAACTTGTCCTAAAGGAAAGGAAACTGAAAACCTGACTGGAACTGGGACCATTCCAGTCCCTCTAGAGAGTAATAAGAGCAGATCCTTTATCTTCTAACATGAAAAGTCTAAGGTGCTCTTAGATAGGTATATCTTTTTTTAAGGAGACTACAAAGCTCTCTTAAAAAATACAATTATACAAAGGAAAAGTGAAACAATGCCTGATAGAGAGAATCTCATGGAGAACAAAGAGAACATGGAAGAGCCACAAGAAATTCTATGTTGGTTTGAAACAGAAATAAAATACATAAAAGAAGAAATAAGGATTGAATGTGTCAGGTATTACAATGTTTGATGCAGAATTTTAAAATTAAGTTAGCAGATTAGAAAAAAAATTAACTCAAAATTAATTAATTAATTAATTAAAAATTTGGTTAATTAAAATTAATGGAGAATCTCTTTAAAGAAGGCAAGATTAACAGATTCAGAACACAAGAATATTAAAGTGGAGGCAAATCCAGCATAAGAGATGCAAAAGGCAATAACATTAAAAAGACACATGAATTCTACATAAGTTAAACTGATTTGCCTTGAAGATAGAATACAAAAAGATAATGTAAGGATTGTAAGTCTCCTAGAAGACAATGAATTAAAAATATATACCATAACATAGGAAAAAGACACAGGAAAACTCAGAATTTCTGTATTCAGAAGAAGAAAAAAGAAAATAAGTAGACTAAAAATTTGGAAGAGCATAAGGGAAATTAGATTTTGAACTAACCACTTCCCTGAATGGAGAAAAAGAAGTAATAAAAGATGTACAGAAAAAGATAAATAAACTAAATAAATGAAAATAAATTAATAATTTAAATAAAACCTAAAAGCTAGAGAAAAGGTAGGCAAACAAGTACAAAAGAGGGGAAGAGAACCTTTGGGAATAGATTAGAATCAAAGTAGTATAAGCAAAATTAACTACAGGACTGAAGTATTGACTTGATTAAGAAAGATTTGTTTTTTTAAAGAGTTACTTTAGAGACAAATTGAGAAAAACACAAACCTAGAAACCATAAATTTAAGTGTAAAATGGATTAAGCACTCCAATAAAATGAGAATGACAGAATGGATAAGAAAACAAAACCTAACAATGTGCTACATACAGGAAAAACATCTGTGAAATAAGTTATTATGCAGAATCAAAATGAGAAGCTGGAATAAAATTCATTATGCATCAGGTGAAGCTGCAAAAGCAGGAGTTACAATCATGGTATCAGAGAAAGCAAAGATAAATATTCAATATCAATGTAGCTAAACAAAAAAAATATATTCTTTTTAAAAGAATCATAGACAATGAGCCAATATCAACTAAACCTACAAGCACAAAATGGAAAAGTATTTTAAGCCAGGCTGAAACAAACCATTTGTAAACCATCTATCAGTTAACAAAAGGAAGTTTACTTAGCCATTGCAGATAAATGCTATGAAGCGTGGATAGAGCACTGGTTTAAGTGGAAAGGTTTACTTAGATCCTAGCAAATACATTAATAATTTGAGCAAGATAATTAATAGCTTCAATAAAAATAGCAATATGTACAAAAGAGACCAGTAAATTTCAACAGCAGTTTTAAATAGTAATAACAAAATCCAGAAAACAGCAATAGATGGGGAAATTTCATTCAAAATAACTACAAAATATATAAAATATCTTGGAGTCAGTATTCCAGAACATACTCTGTGTTTACCTCCATCTTAGGAGCATTTCCCAACACGCTTCCCTAGCAAGCTCACCTAAGAAACCAGTCTAACACCTGTACTCCTCAGTCTCCTAGCAGACTCACCAACAAAACAGATCTAGCTTGCCAGAAAGGCCTGCCAAGCAGAACACCACAGCCCCTTATCCTTACCTAGGACCCAATCAAGGGATTTTTACTGTTTGGGTAACTGACAGGTCATGAATCATGCTACCTTTTGGCTTCTGAATTTTCCCCACTTGTGTAGCAATTGACTAAGTTGTGGTTTCCCCCTGGTTACAATTATGTTGTGATTTTTGTCTATATATACCCTGAGAAAATGCATCTCGGGGCTTCTTGATTTGGGTAAGCTTGACCCCTTCCAGTCGGTGGCTTATTAAACTCCACTTAAAAAGAATAATGGTCTCACTTGCTAAATTCTCGTTACAACAACTCAATACTTGTATAGATATAATTACAAAATAATCTTTTGTTTTTGGAGGGGGGAAGGCAAGACAATTGGGGTTAAGTGACTTGCCCAAGGTCACATAGCTAGTCAAGTGTCAAGTGTCTGAGGTCAGATTTGAACTCAGGTCCTCCTGACTCCAGGACCAGTTCTCTCTTCACTGTGCTATCTAGCTGCCCCCAAAATAATTCTTTTTTTTTTTTTTTTGCTCTTTGGAGGGCAATTGGGGTTAAGTGACTCGCCCAAGGTCACAGCTAGTTTTGTGTGTGTATGTTAAGTGTCTGAGGCTGGATTTGAACTCAGATCCTCCTAATTCCAAGGCCGGTGCTCTATTCACTGCACCACCTAGCTGCCCTTCTCAAAATATTTCTTAAAAAAATAAAGAACAACATAAATATCTGGGGAAATACCGAATCTTCCTTACCAGGCTATGCCAATCTAATACAAAAGACAAAAGTACCCAAACTAATTTATATATTTGGTGCTAAAACAATCAAACTACCAAAGAGATATTTTATAGACACCATTTATTTGTAAGAACAAAAAAATCTAGATTATAAAGAGAAATGACGGAAAACAGGTAGGAATGAAGGGGGAATAGGACTTTCAGGCCTCAAACTATATTATAAAGCAATAATTATCAAAAACATTTGATACTCTTTTTTTTTAAAGGAAAGTCAATCAATAAAACAGAATAAGGAAGAATTAGAAATAATTGAAACTCAAAAATCTAGTGTTCATAGACTCCAAACCATTATTACCCAGTCCATAACTCCCTATTTGACAAGGACTACCAGGAAAACTAGAAAGCAATCTGATATAAAATGTTTTTAGGCCACCACTTTACACGATATTACATGATAAATTTGAAGTGGATACATGACCTGGATATCAAACATCATACCATGAAAAATGAGAAAATAAGCAGATCACGTATCTATCACAGCTATAGGTTGGTGTTTGATGAGGTACTAAGGCCAACACTCTCTTCAGGTTTAATGTTGGATGATGTGAGGTAATCAAGGATCACTAAACAGTTAACAAAAAAAAGTTTATTCAGTAAGGATGTGCCTCAAGGATATGATGGCACTTAGCTTCTCAGGACACAGTCCCCCCTTTTTCCTAATGGAAATGGATCTGGTCAGCAGTATGGGGTACCAGGGTAGGATAGTGTCTACTATAGTCTTCAGAAATCCATCATTATAGGTGTTGTCTTCCACCCCATTACAAATTGATGGGAATTTTTAATTCTTGTGGGTGACTAGAGAGCTGTGTCAAGGAAACAGGGACCAATCAGGTTCCTGGACTACTATGTCTCCTTTGAGGGAAAACTAATCCCTTTTTCAGGAGTAAGGGCTGACACTTAGGCCTAACTTGAGCTATGAGGAAATGCTTCTAGATGCAAGTCTTATAGTAGTGAGGGCATGAAGGGGCCCGGGCAGGGGAGGAGAATTCTTAACCAAACACATGATAGAGACCATTGAAAAATATAAAAGAGCTGATTTCAATTACATGAAATCAAAACACTTTTGTAAAAGAAAATTAATACAACTAGCAAAAGAAGTGAAATAGTTGACTGATAAAAATAGTTCTATGTGATGGTGGCTTAGAAGCAAGAGAACTCCGCAGCTCCCCCCATAACCACCTCAAATACCTACAAAATATGACTCTAAACAAATTTTAGAGCTCCAGAACCCACAAAAGTACAAGAGAAACAAAGCTCCCACTGAAGGCAGCCCAGAAGGTGGAGGGAAAGGACTCATCACAGAGCACTGGGAGCCAAAACCAGCCAGGCCTAAAACTGCAGCTTGGCCCCAGGGTAGCCAGGATGCCATGGCTAGAGCACTTGGGAGAGTGGATCACTGGCACCTGTGGCAGTTTCCAGAATTATCAATCCATAAGAGACAAGGACAAAGTGAAAGGTCAGTGGAACTCAGCTAAATTTGGGGGAAAGAAGCAGTCTGGCCATCTGCCCCCAGGGCAAGAAAGCAGCAGAAGTGGCAGCCCTGAAGTCGCTGCCATGTAGCTGCTTTTAGAGCTCATGGCCTGAAGATTGCAGGGGCCAAGTGATCATTCAGAGGCTAAGTGCTCTTGCATTAACCTGCCTGGATTGGAATCCTAGTCTTGGGTGGTGGTCCTGAGATGTGTAACCAGTGAGCCAAAGCAGGTGGGGGCTGCAGAGATGGTGGTCCCCTGATAGCTCCGGCAGCTGTGAAAACTCCAGCAATTTGGGATAAAGCTGTCTCCCCGGGAAGCAGAGCTCTACTGTGGCTCAAAAATCAAGTTAATTGACTGGCAGCATGAGCAGGCAAAGGAAGCAAAGAAAGCTCAGCAATCCAACTTTAGATTCCTTTTTTTGGGGACAAAAAGGATCAAAGCATGGAACCAGAGGAAGACAACACAGTCAGATCTCCCACACCAAAAGCTTCCAAGAAAAATGTAAGCTGGTTACAAGCCATAGAGGAGCTTAAGAGGGATTTTGAAAACCAAATAAGAGAAGTGGAGGAAAAATTGGGAAGAGAAATGAGAATAATGTAAGAAAATCATGGGAAGAGAGTCAACAAGCTGACTGAAGAAAATAACACCTTAAAAAATAGATTAACTCAAATGGCAAAAGAGGACCAAAAAGCAAATGAGGATAAAAATGCCTTAAAAAGTCAAAGTTGCCAGATGGAAAAAGAAATCTCAAAAGCTCGCTGAAAAGAATAATTCCTTTAGAATTAGAGGGAGCAAATGGCAGCAAATGACTTTATGAGAAGTCAAGATACAATTAAACAGACCCAAACAAATGAAAAAATAGAAGGCAATGTGAAATATCTCCTTGAAAAAACCACTGACCTGAAAAATAGATCCAGGAGAGACAATTTAAAAATAATTGGACTACCTGAAAGCTATGATCAGAAAAAGAACCTAGAAATCATCCTTCAAGAAATTCTCAAGTAAAATTGTCTTGATATTTTAGAACCACAGGGAAAAATAGAACTTGAAAGAATTCACAAATCACCTCTTGAAAAAGATTCCCAAAAGAAAACTCCTAGGAATGTTATAGCCGGGTTCCAGAGTTCCCAGATCAAGGAGAAAATATTACAAGCTGCCAAGAAGAAACAATTTGAATACTGTGGAAACACAATTAGGATAACCCAGGATCTAGCAGC
Source organism: Pseudochirops corinnae (assembly GCA_028646515.1). Taxonomy (NCBI): domain Eukaryota; kingdom Metazoa; phylum Chordata; class Mammalia; order Diprotodontia; family Pseudocheiridae; genus Pseudochirops; species Pseudochirops corinnae. Next base: position 416,155,002 of record CM053585.1, on the reverse strand, counting down.
TTCTACATTAAGGGATTGAAGGATCTGGAATATGATATTCTGGAGATCAAGGGAGCTAGCATTAAAACCAAGAATCACCTACCCAGCAAAATTGAGTATAATGTTT
>CM053585.1:416082097-416154396 GCA_028646515.1 Pseudochirops corinnae | reverse complement strand
GAACTCTGGAATTTGGCTATGATATTCCTAGGAGTTTTCTTTTTGGGATCTTTTTCAAGAGGTGATAGGTGAATTCTTTCAATTTCTATTTTGCCCTCTGATTCTGGAATCTCAGGGTAATTTTCCTTGAGAATTTCTTGAAGGATGATTTCTATGCTCTTTTTTTGATCATGGCTTTCAGGTAGTCCAATAATTTTTAAATTATCTCTCCTGGATCTATTTTCCAGGTCAGTGGTTTTTCCAATAAGGTAGTTCACATTGCCTTCTATTTTTCACTTGTTTGTATCTGTTTTATAGTATCTTGATTTCTGATAAAGTCATTAGCTTCCATTTGCTCCAGTCTAATTTTTAAGGAATTATTTTCTTTAGGGGAGTTCTTGAAATTCCTTTTCCATCTGGTCAATTTGGCTTTTTTAAGGCATTCTTCTTCTCATTGACTTTTTGGGCCTCTTTTGCCATTTGAGTTAGTCTATTTTTAAGGTGTTATTTTCTTGAGTATATTTTGGGTCTCGTTTAGCAGGCTGTTGACTCATTTTTCATGATTTTCTTACATCATTCTCATTTCTCTTCCCAATTTTTCCTCCACTTCTCTTACTTGATTTTCAAAACCCTTCTTGAGCTCCTCCATGGCCTGTAACCAATTAATATTTTTTCTTGGAGGCTTTTGATGCAGCTTTGACTTTGTTGTCTTCTGATTATATATTGTATGTGATCTTTGTCACCAAAGTAAGATTCTATAGTCTGAAGTTTTTCATTTTTGTTTTTGTTTTTATGCTGTTTGCTCATCTTCCAGCCAAATTTTTGACTTTCTAACTTTTTGTCAAGGTAGGACTCTGCTTCTAGTGGGAGTGGGGATTGGAGCAGGTATATTGTAGTAGGCTTCAGGAATTTTGTATCAGATGCTTGATCTCCCACCATCTGTGGGCCCAGAGCTCAGGAAGCAGCCACTGCTGCTACAGCTGCTGCCACCACCTCTACTACCTCTGCAACCCCAGCTGAACCAATCTCCTCTTTCACCCAGGTCCCACAGAGTTTCCCACTGATTTTTTATCCTATTTTTGATGTTTGCTGGTTGAGAAGCCTGGCAACCACCATACCTGCCAGTGTTTCAGTCCCCTGGGCCTGCTCTGGCCCTGTCTATGCTGGTGGGGCCCACACCAGACTGGACTCCACTCCTAGCCTGGTGCAACAGACCCTTCCTGCCGCCTTCCAGGTTTTCTTGAATTGGGGATTTGCTTCACTCTGTAATTTTATGGGTTCTACAGTTCTAGAATTTGTTTAGAGTCATTTTTACATGTACTTGGAGGTTTGGGGGAGATCTCAAGCACAAACCTGCTCTTACTTTGCCATCTTGGCTCCATCCCTCTGGAAAAAAATCTTTTTAATAATCACAACTTTACAAGAGTGGATTTGCATGTGTTGTAAGCTAATGGGCTCACCACTCCTGGAAATCTTTAAGCATATGAATGCTTGTCAGGAATATTACAATGGGGCTTTGTTTTCAATTATAAATTATTCCTTGATGTTCTGTTATGTCCAACTTTTCATGACTCCCCTCATGGTTTTCTTGGCAAAGATATTGGAGTGGTTTGCCCTTTCCTTCTCCAGTTCATCTTACAGATGAGGAACCTGAAACAACTAGGGTTAAGTGATTTGCCCTGGGTCACAGAGGTAAGTAAGTGTGTATTGTTATATTTGAATTCCGGAAGACTCAAGAAGATGAGTCTTCCTGACTCCAAATTTGGTACTCTATCCATTGTGCTACCTAGCTTCCCATTATCTATTTATCTCCTTTTATTTCTGTTCAAGAGTGTTTTGTAATTGCATTTATATCAATTTTATGTGTGTCTTGCTTGGTTAATTCTTTTACATACTTTAAAGCTTTTAAAATGGAATTTCTCTTATCTTTTCTTCCCAAGTCTGGCTAGTACTGCATAGAAATACTAATAATTTTTACGAGTTTATTTTGTGTTCTGCAACCTTACTGAGCCTTTAATAATCTGCTTAATTTCTTTGCTGATTCTCTGGAGTTTTCTAAGTACACTCACATCCATAATAGGTATAGTTTCAACTCATCTCTGCTGATCTTTAAGCCTTCGATTTTGTTCTCATCTTATTACTGTAATAACTAGCATTGGCAGAACTACATGAAATAATAGTTGAAGGAGGAGACCTCATTATTTTATTTATATTTTTACCAGGAAAGCTTCTAGTGTGTTTGTCCAATGCAAATAATAGCCGGTCTTGGTTTTAAATATACAGTTTGGATTATATTAAAGAAAAGCCTTTCTGTGTATATGCTTTTGGGGAATACTGATATAAATGAGTGCTGAATTTTGTCAAAAGATATCTTTCTTCCTTTATTGAAATAATCATGGAGTCCTTATCTTTCATGTTTATACAATTAAACATACTTCTTATTTTCCTAAGGCCAAATTATCCTTGCATCTTGAATATGAATGCAACTTGGTCATGTAGAATTGTTTAATGGATTTATTTCTGTAGACACCTTATGAGTATTTTATTTAATTTTCTTGCACCAATAATGAATTACTAAGTTTGGTCTATAGTTGTTTTTCTCTGCTTTGTCTTTCTCGTATTTGTCAGTTATTAAATCAACAAGAATTTATCACATATCTCTTATGTGATAGGCACTATACTAAGTATTGGCAAACAAAAAAAGGCAATGGACATCCCTTGTTCTCAAGAAATTCACAGTCCAATGAGGGTAAGACAACAAGAAAGCAATTGTGTACAAACAGGATATGTACAGGGTGACTGGAGATATTCAATACAAGGAAGACACTAGCATCAAGGGAGATCAGTTAAGCCTTCTTGCAGAAGATAGGATTTTAGTTGGGACTTAAAGGAAGCTAGGGAAGTCAAGAGGTGGTGATGAGGATGCATTCCAGACATGAGGGACAGGGAGTGAAAAAGTGAAAATGCATGGAGTTAGGAGATAGATTGTCTTATTTGAGGAGTAGCAAGGAGGCCAGTGTTACTGGATCATAGAGTACATACAAGGTAGGAAGGTTTAAGAGGAATGCAAAGATAGGAGGGGCCAGATTATGATGGGCTTTGAACACTGAACAGAAGATTTTCTATCTGATTTCTATTTATTTGGATATCAGGACCATAATTGTCTCATAAGAGGTATTTGATAGAGTAACCCATTTTCTTTGTTCAGAGTTTCAGGTTGCTATCCTACACCACATAATATTTACTTATTTTGTTATGTCTTTTGTTGTCATTTGCTTATTTTTTTTTCCTTATCTGTTTATTTTTCCCTGCTAATTTAGACTGGGAATTTTCATGCTCAGTCTTCCTTCTTTACTCCTTTACTCCTCTGATTTGCATAGTATTATGTCTACTTCGACCACCTCACCTCTCCTCCTCAGTGTTTGGTTCCTCCCACATTCATCATCAGCTCTTTTCTCTTGTTCAGAGACTAGAAAATCCTGGAGATTTTCAATAGTTTTTGCATAGAAGGAAAAAGGGTGTCTGTCTGGAGTTCTGCCTTATAGAAAAATCCAGGGGAAAAGATTACAACTTTGTTCATATGTGCCTTTCCCTTAGGAAAGGAAATCTCTTCCACTTAATAATTACAAAAAAATATATTAAATTATAGTATATTATAATTACATACATATATGTATATATAAATGGATAACATTTATTTATTTAACATGTACCAGGCACTATTATAAGCACTCTACAAATGTTATCTCATTTAATTCTCACAACAATTCCGAAAGACAGGTGCTATTATCTTCCTCATTTTACAGAATAGGAAACTGAGGCAAAGAGAAATTATGTGATTTAGTCAGGGTCACACTGCTAGTAAATGTCTAAGGCTAGATTTGAAGTCAGGCCTTATTGACTCCAGGCCACTTAATTGTTCTAGCAGCTTCTGTTATGCTTTCTCTCCTTTTTGCCACTGTCCTTTGTGTTATTGGCTCCCTCTCTACCACCCCAATTTTCTGCTTTCTTCACCATATGGCTGAGAAAATTCAATGCACTCCCTGTGCTGCTATTGGAAGTGGATATCAGACTGGCTCAATTCTGAGAAGGAATATGATAAAAGATACTACTAACAAAGTTTCAAGTGTGGGACTAATAAGATTCCTATTGCCCTGATGGAACAAATCCATGGTGAGTAGATCCTTCATGCAGTGATCTAACTAATGCAGTGTATGGAGCTATCACTTAACCTCTCATAGTTTAGCTGTAATTAGAAATACTTCAGGGGTTCCTTGGTATCAAAACTCAAATAGAAAACAGAGGTCTCTAAATAGCACACGAGGATCTTTTCAAGCCTCCTATCGACAGTTTCACAATGTAAATCTATATTCTGTTGTATTCTTATTGATTTTGTTAAATATTTCCCAATTACATTCTGATTTGGTTCAGGCTAAACTAAAAAATATCATGAGTCATATGTTTTACACCTTTACTTAAAATGACATATTTGGGGGGATGTTTTGAATCAGTGGTGGTGGTGGGAATTTTGCTGAGTAGCAATTTAATTCTCCAACATTTTGCTTGAATTGACTGTGTTTTAACTTTTTTCTATGTCTTCACTATGATACTGGTCTTAAGCAAGGTAAGCCTATAAAATAAAACTTGTCCTTTGGGACAGAACCGGATGTTTTGCAATGGTCTGACTATTTAGTGTCTCCTGGCTCAATGAGGTGAGAGGGGAATGAATTAGAGGGTAAAAAAAAAAAAATTAGAAAAAAAGAATGTAGGTCAGAAAAGGAAACTGCTATTGCCCTTCCAGTTTTCTCTTTTCTGTTCTGGGTGTGGCCTGACTCAGATTCAAACCCCAGGTAGTTCATATTTGATGTTAGAACAAAATGATATATTCTTGGTTCATTCAACAGTTAACAAAAGGAGCTGTAAATAGCCATAAAGGAAAAGGATGTTCAGCAATTAGGACATCTCCAGTTGATTCAGCTTCTCAAACCTCCCTTGCCTGAACTGTCCCTTATTTTCTACCCCCTCAAACATTAGAGAGGGACTGGAGTGCCTCAAAGGTATTTTATACTCAAGCTACCAGGAAGAGATTGATGTCAGTAGCTCAAACCTTTTATTTCCTAAGCCAAAAAAAAAAAAGTCTTGAAGATATTTTTAATACCTTTTGTGGAAAAACTCACCTAGTCTTGCATGGGAGTTGAGTTTGGAAATTGCTTCCGTAACACACTATTCGGTTAGGGGTCAAAATTTCAGGAGTGATCAAGTGCCATGATAAATAGGAAAAAGAAAAAAAAAAGAGCTCCTTCTCCAACTCTCTTATATCCTACCCCCTTTACATAACTGCTTCTCCATTTTAGGGTTACCTATGAAATTTTCCTCTTCAATATGGAAAAGAAAAAAATCTGGAGGGATTTTTCTTATTTATTAACCATGTCTTTTTCATTAGAAAAAGAATGTCTTTGGTCCCATCCAATTACATTAATTATAATTAGATTTCTTATTTAGAACCTGGTATTGCCAAGGACTAAATTCTATCTACACTTAGCTTTAGTTCTATGTCACATCCCATCCCTTTTGTAATAAGGCAACAGAGAGGAGTGTATGGTATAATAATAAAGTATTACAAGGTGTGTGATTATTGTACATACAATAATATATACCCAGGGTGCAAAGAGAGATTTTTGAGCAAAGTGCAAGACATTAGAGAATTCTAGCTGTGCAGTTATTATAATCTAGCTACACATTAGTTATATCACTTTTGTTAAGGGTTTTTTTTTAAATTACAATATAAATTGTTTAAAAAAGAAAACATTGGGAAGTATTATAAAGAAAATGCCAATTTATGAAATCATTTGACTATTTTTATCTTCATTATAGTTAATGTTACAGTGGATGATAATTTCCCTGCCTGTTGGAGACTGGTTAAAAAAATACACACTTCTAAAATTGGGTAAAATATTATAACAAAACTTACTTTTCTTCAGCTAATTGTCAAGAAGATGATTTATAGCAAGGGTTCCTTAAACAAATTAGAAGCATAAAAATGAAATGTTCAAGTTTTCAAAGATGGCAGCATTTAAAATTTTCAGTTCAGAAACTGAGCAGTTTATAAGGCTGTCAGTAAGAAACATAAAAACTGCAAATTAAACCAAATATGACTTAAAGGCTTAATATCTATATTTAACTGTGTATGTAGGTGGTTCAATAGAGAAGTAGGTCTATTAGTATTGCACTATCTTTAGACTAATTTTTGCCTAGAGGCCATCCCAAAGAATATTTATTCAGGCTATAGTTTTTTCAGCATTTACAAAACACAAGGGCTAATCATTTAGGGGTGTAAAAATCAATTATAATAGTTTTCATGGAATGAATACTGAAAGTTTCTACAATAGGGATCTCTTATGAAGGAAAAAATAACTTTTTGAAACAGTTTAACTACCCTTAAAAGAGATCTGTGAAGGAAACTAGATGTCAAATTGGCTTAGGAAGAAAATTTTAATCCCCTTATATAATACTGAATGCTTGGTACTTAAGTAGTTATTGAATGAATGAATGAATGAATGAGCAAACTGATTCATTTAATCACTGTCTCATTTCAAAGTCCCTTGACACATGGAACCATCTGTTGAACTTGTATGGTGGAAATACAAAGCCTGTCTCTTAGTACTAGATCTTATACACATTATTCAGACTTCTATGATTTGTTCTTAAGCACAAGATATGATGCCACATCCTTTGAAGCCCACTTACAGCTCCCTCCTTGTCTATTTAACTCACATCTTTCAATCTTTTGAAATAGTTTGTTACTATTGGTAAGATTGGCCCAATCTTAATACTTGAATATCTTTTGGTAATCTTAAATTTTTTTTTTCATATATCTAAGTCTCATTTCTCCTACTAAATTGTGAACTATTTGTAGACAGGAAGTTGGCCATATTCTTATTCATATCCCCACTGAACTTGAATCCCATACTAGGAGTTCAGGAAATGCTTATTGAAGGAAACTGACAGAGTCTACAATTTTTGATTACTAATATTGACCCTCTCTCACATTCCCCACAAGAAATGAACAAAAACTTCTGTTCTCAAACCTCATATATCACCTCTTTTCCACACTCATCAGAAAACCTTGTCTCTTACTTTTCTGAGAAAATTTAGGTCATTCATTATGAACTTCCTTTTCTAACCTATTCTACACTCAAAATCATTTGACACTGACTCACCCTCTCTTCTCCTTTGATCCTCCATTCATTTCTTTCTTTCTTTCCAAGGTAATTGGGGTTAAGTGACTTGCCCAAGGTCAAACAGCTAGTAAGTGTCAAGTATTTGAGGTCATATTTTAACTCGGGTCCTCCTGACTCCAGGGCTTATGCTCTATCTACCATGCCACCTAGCTGTCCTGTTCCCTCTGTTCTTTAATTGAGTTGCCTCTTTTTTCCGAGGTCAATTCTTCTAATTAAGCCTTTAATCCCATCCTCTCCCATCTCTAATTAAAATTTACCCCTTGGATCATCCCCTCTTTCTTCAATTTCTTCTTCTACCAATTCCTCCTCTACTAATTCCTAGAAGCATACCTAGATTTTCCTCATCCTTAAAAAGCCATTGTTGTTGTCCTCAGTTAGGTTATCATCCCATATCTCCTCCAGTTCATATCCAAATTCCTAGAAAATGTATCTACATCAATTGTTTCTACTTCATTTCACACTTCTCATCTCCTTACAATACAGCTTTCAGAACTACTTCTTAAAGATTAAAAGGACCATAGACTTAGAGCTGGGAAGGTCCCTGAATGTCATAAATACAAATGATCAAAATAAGGCTCAGAAAGGTTAAGTTATTCAGACAGAGAGTAAAGCTTTGTCATGGGCTTTCTTCTATTCTCTCCCTAGACAAATTCTCTCTGTGTACTCTCATCAGCCCCTCTGAGTTCAGTTATCAAATTTTCTGAAGATAAATTCAAAATCTTTATTTCTAACATTCATTTCTTCTGAATTTTAGGGATGTTTGTAATGTTAATGGGATTTAAGATTTTCCCTGCCCATTAATAAGCCTCACTCAGGACCCATTAAGGGAAGCTTGTTTAGGGGGAGGCTTACTTACTTACTTACTTACTTACTTGATTACTTTGCTAATTTCTAATTAGATATTGATTCACCAGGGTTGTGATGCTTTCTGGCTCTGAGAAGTGTATACATACTCTGAGTTGGTATTTTGCTTTGGGGGTTCGCTTATGAGAAGGATCTTGTGATGCCCTAGTCAAGATTCTGAGTGGTCATAAGTTTCAAGCTCCCCAACTGCTCAGATGCAAAGGCTCTCTAGATCCAGAGATGTATGTAAAGTGTATAGTTGATTCAGGCAATAAGAGAGCCCTGTCTGTTGGTCTTTATGTCTCTGTTTGTATTTTCTCTGAAGTTTAGGGTGCTAACTTTTCCCCTGAACTAGTGAATGTAATTATAAAAGATTGTTAACCCCTTAAACAAATATATGTCCTAGTAAAGCAGGTCCAAGAACCTGTGCTAGCAGCTATCCTGGGTATGCCAGTGTGGTTGCCCCTACAATGTTCAATTGTGATATTTCCTTCTGAATGTCTTATAGACATCTCGAACTTAATATTTCCTTCCTATAAAGCTGGCCCTCTTTCAAACTTCTCAGTTTCCTTTGAGATTATCATCATTTTTTCTAGTCAGGTTTAAATCTATGTCATCATTCTTCACTCATCCTTATACTCCATATCTAATTAATTTCCAAATCTTGTCAATTCTCTCTACAAATATTTCTCATATCCATCCTCATTTTGCCATTCACATGGCTACCATCTTAATTTAACCCCTCCCCCTGCCACCTTTTGCCTGGGTTATCAGAGTAGCCATCTAACACAGATTTCCCTGCTTCCAGTTTGTTAAGTCTCTAAGCCATCCTCCAGAACTATCAAAATAATTTTCCCAAATCATAGGTCTGACTATGATAGTCACTTGCTCAGTAATCTTTAGAGGTTTCCTTTTGCCTCTTCAATAAAATACAAACTTCTCACCTTGGTACTTAAGGTCTTTCATTGTCTGGTTACAGTCTACCTTTTCAGATTTATTTCATATTACTCACCTTCACATACCCTCTTTTCAATCCAAACTGACTTCTTGTTTCCTGAAATCAGCATTATTTCCTATGTGGAGATTGTTCAACACCTCTTCCTCATTTTTGCCTCTTAGAATCCTAGCTTCCTTCCAGAAGAATGAAAGATATTCCATGCAAAATTTTTATTTTTGGAGCCAAATTATTGGAATAAAATTTTGATGAAGTTCCTGGTCCTGGTAAGTAGCAAGGTACTGATAATTAGGCCCCAATATACTTCAAATTTAAGTTGTACTTATATCCTCCAGGCCTGAAGGGTATCTGGCTTCAAAATTTCTATTAATCCCATCAAGGAAGTACCAACAGTCAAGATATAGATTCATGAGGGAAGGCACATCCCAAGGATGTAAGTTTCTATCACTTCTCTTATATAAAACTCCCCTCATCTTTCCATGAAGGCTATGAGGTTGGTGACAGTTTTCCTCGTTTCTTAATCTTTCTTTAACCCTTCCAACATTTTAACTGGTGAGGAGATATGGTACATTATCTGTTGTATCCATTCCCCAATCTACAATTCATGGGTCCAAGACAGTCGTTGCACAAGACTGATGGCCAGGTAATTATGTCTAGCATAATTCACAAACCTACAAAGAGCTTACTACAACTACTATAACAGTTCTTTATTGTAAAACCAGGATATGGGATTTTCCTCCAGAAATATTAGAGCATAGAAAGTGGAAGCCAATCATTCACTATCAAAATTTTGATGATTCAAAAATCTTCAGTACTTTCAAGGTTCAGAACAAGCTAAATTGGGTCCCTCATTTGTTGTATAAATATACAAACTGAATACTTTAAAAGCTCATACTAGTCACAAGCAGGTAACATATTAATTATGAACAGGTCAGCTTCATTATAAAGTCACAGTGACCCAGGACCAATCTTACTTAAAGACAAGTAGAAGTGAGAATCTCAGGTCATGGGCTTGTTGAAGAATCCTGCAACAGGAAACACTGTCCAGTCCATATCAGTTTGGTTTCCACTAATTAAACACAGAACTGAACTTTACAATGAAAACATTAGCACTGTCCAGTGATGTATTGAAGTAGAGAATGGCATCACAAAGCCCAGCATGTCTTTTGGTGGCTAATAGCCTATGATACTAATGTGGTTTCCAACTCTGGGTCAAACCAAGAGGCTACAAATCAGTTGTGCTCTCTAACCATGGATAGCTATGAGGGCCTGACCTCCTATAGATGTCACATCTGGCTTTCCTTGAGCTGTTCTATCAGTGTCATCCATAGGCCCTACGGCATATCAAGTATCAAGACAAGATCATCACCAACAAGTTTCTGGAATGGAGCCAGTTCATCAGCATTGAAGCAATACTGATTACAAGATACATGCATTAGGACTGAGTAAGAAGAATGGACAAGCGTGATATGTCCAATCTGAAGCTGTACAGTAGGAGGAAGTAAAAAAATAATTCCAAGCAAGGAGGGCTTGAAGAAACTGAAGACATGTTTTGAAGATTCACTAACGTATAGCCTCAAACAATGCAACATAACCATGCAATAAGGAATGAATAGATTCTCAGAAAGTCTGGACATCAATCCGGCTATAGTGTAGTATGGTCACATTATAGTTAGTCTCCCTGGACAGTCATTAAGCTTCTGGGGAAGCTGAGAGGCAACACAGGATATTTTATTATATATTATATATTTTATATATCTATTCCCATATCTAGCTACCAAGCCCTGTCAGTTTTATCTTCACAATATTTCTTCCATTTGTCAACTCCTCTACTCACACTGTCACTAGGCTAGTAAAGACTCTTATTAATACTCAACTCTGCAATTCTACCAAAAAAGTTTCTTTACAAAGCACTAAACACATTGTTTTGTTATTGTAAAGAACTACTACAGTTTCCCAATGATGACTAGCATTTATATAGCACTTTAAGGTTTTTCAAAGCTCTTTATATATATCCTCTCATCTGACGTTCACAATACCCCAGGGAGGTATGTAGTGTTATTATCTTCCTTTTATAGATGAGTAAAGTAAGGCTGGAGGAACTGTGACTTGCCCAAGGTCACATGTATACTAAGAATCTGAGAATCTGAACTGAAGTCTCCCTCACTCCAGGCCCAGCCCCCTACCCACAGCACCATCTCTCTGCCTCTAATCTCCTGCCAAATCTACGCCTCTGAGTATTCAAATCCAGCTCCTTCACTGCGCAGATGGGGAAGGAAACAAACTCAGATCAGCCTTGCCCTGCTTGCCCATGATCCCACAGCTAGTAAGAAGTGTATCTAAGGATGGAGCTAAACTCAGTTCTTCTTGACTCTAAGTTCAGGACTCCATGTACCATTCTGCCTCTTTTACATTAGGCTTAAACTCTACTTGAGGATGACTGAAGAATGAGCCCAAAGTCTCAGAAAGTTTACTGGCTACAAAACACAAAAAGCAGAAAGGAATAAGCGAAAATCAGGCAGGAATGAGAACCATCGTCTTGGTTGTGTTTTTCTTCATTCCCTGACTCCAACTTCATATCTGCACAGAGGAACAAAGTTCTGGAATTGAGACATTATTAAGATTATCAGTGTCTTCCAAAAATGTGACTGGTTATAATACTTTAAATGTGATTTGACTAAGGCAGCATATAGCAGGGTATTGAGCAGCACAGCACTGGGCGAAGTGCCTCTCTTAATTCAGTCTAAGACTGCATTAGCTTTTTTTCCCCTGCAATAACCCCCTATTAACTTAATTAAGAATACCTTGTATATCATCTCCAGCAAATTACTCTCCATCCCCTGACAGATTACCTTCAGTGAAGAGGAACTCTTTACTTCCCAAGCAACCCCATTCCACATTTGGACAGTTGTGAGAATTAGAAGGTTTTTCCTTACATCAGGTTTAAATTTGCCTCTCAGCCACTTCTACTCATTATTTATCATTCTGCCTTCTGGAACCAAGCAAAAAATCTGATCCCTCTTCCACTTGTTAGCCCTTCAAAACACTGAAGATATTTACCACATCTCCTATAAATATTTTCTTCAAGTTGATTATTCCCAGTTCCTTCATTTGGCTTTTTTCCCAGTCACCTTCCCATTCTGGTCACCCTTTTCTTTTTTTTTTTTTTATAATTAAGTTTATTTATTTATGTTTAGTTTTCAACATTCACTTTTATAAGATTTAGAGTTCTAAATCTTTTTATCTACCTCCCCTTACCTCTCCCCAAGATAACATGCATTCGGATATAGGCTGTACATATACAATCACAATGAATATATTTCCACATTATTCATGTTGTGAAAGAAGAATCAGAAAAAAAGGGGAAAACCACAAGAAAGAGAAAAAAGATACAATGCTTCAATCTGCATTCACATTCCACAGTTTGTGATCTAGATGTGGGTAGCATTTTCCATCATGAGATTTTTGGAATTGTCTTAGATCATTGCATTGCTGAGAGTAGCCAAGTTTGTCATCTATCAAAGTGGGTCATTGCTCCATGTTGCTGTTACTATGTTCTCCTGATTCTGCTTACTTCACTCAGCATCAGTTTATGTAAGTCTTTCCTGGTTTTTCTAAAGAAGTCCTGTTCATCATTTCTCATAACACAATAGTATTCCATTATATTCATATACCACAACTTGTTCAGCTATTCCCTAATGGATGGACATCCCCTCCGTTTCTAATTCTTGGCCACCACAAAAAGAGCGGCTATAAATACTTTTGTACATGTGGCTCCTTTTCCCCTTTTTATGATCTCTTTGAGATACAGACCTAATAGTGGTATTGCTGGATCAAAGAGTATGCACAGTTTTATAACCCTCTGCACAGAGTTCCAAATTGCCTGTCAGAAAGGTTGGATCAGTTCACAACTCCAACAATGCACTAGTGTTCCAATTTTCCCACATCTTCTCTAACATTTATCATGATCAACCTTTACTTAACGACATCCAACTTGTTGGAAATTTCTTCTATTGTGTTTCCCAGATCTTGCCTGACAGTACTGGTGTGACATTTGGGCAAGTCACTCAACCACCCTGAGCCTCAGTATTCTCATTGGTAAAATGAGGGAGCTGACTTAGATAGTTTCTGAGGTCACACACAGTGCTATCACTGATTCTAGGATGTGCTCATTTATCCCCTTACCTCTAAACATCCACACTTCTCTGTCCTATAGAGAAGACTGCCATATAATATCAATTTTGCCAAAACAGATCTCTGATCATGTCACTCCCCACATCATTCCACTCAAAACAAAACAAAACTTTAGTGAATACACATTGCTTAAGAAATACTGTCTAAAGTCCTCCTGATATTTAAGGTCTAACACATTTTTGTTTCCATCTGCTTTTCCAGACCTGTCTCTCACTTACATACCTGGTGCTCCAAACAGATTGTACCACTTGCCATTCCCCAAATGCTCCCCAAACTTTTCCACATTTTTGTTCATTTGTTAGCATTATTTCCTCTGGTCATGCTCTCCTTCACCTAACTCCTATTTCAGCTTACATAATTTTTACCCATCATTGAAGACCCAGCTGAAATACTGAATGTGAGTGCTGCCCAAATACTTCCTAGATCCCCCAATCCAAAGGCAATTTTTTCTTCCTTTGATCATACTGATCACCCAAACAAACTCGTGGTAACTATTGTTTACCGATGTCTGGAGCACTCTCCTTCCTTCCTCAATAGGTTCAATTCTTGGCTCCCAGTCTTTCTCTCCTTTCTAACTCCTGACCTCTTTCTAGGGGGCTTCAACATACATACTGATACTCCCTCAAAAACCCTAACTTACCTTTTCTTCAATTTACTCATTTTTCATGACCAGCTCTTCCTTTCCACTGCAGAGATGATCGTACCATTGATCTTGCCATGACCCACAAATGCACCACTTCCGTGTTCACCGTCTGTTGTCATCCCACTTCAACCTCTGTGTTGCAATACCAAAAGCTGTTCTTCATTCTCAATGCGACCTCCAATCTCTCAACCCCTAAGTTCTTTCCCAAGTCATCACCTCTGCAATGGTTATACTCTCTTTTCTCCATCTCAACTCCTTGGTGATTCAGTTCACCCCCTTATTATCTTTTTTTTCCCAGGTCTCCTGTTCCTTTTCCTATTGAAGACCTTGTAGCTTCTCTCCTCTAACATTGCCCCCACCCTGGTGCAGGAACACATCACTTCATACCCAGACTATTACAATAGCTCGCTGGTTGGTCTCCTTGCCTCAAGTTTCTCTCCACTCCAAACTATTCTCCACTCAGCTGTCAAATTGATTTTTCTATAAAGCAGGTCTAATTGTATCATCCTCCCCTCAATTCAGTAAACTCCAGTGGCTTCTTCTCACCTCCAGAATCAAATATAAATTCTTCTGTTTGACTTTTAAAGCCCCTCATACTCAGGTCCTTTCCTACCTTTCCAGTCTTCTTAAAACTTAATAACCACCATATACTCTGTAATCTAATGATACTGGCCTCCTTGCTGTTCCTTGCATTGTACACTCCATCTCCCAACTCTGAGGGTTTTTTCTTTTTTTTTTCTTTTTGGGTGGGGCATTTTAAAAAACCCATTTATTTATTTTTAACATTTACTTTTAAACAACTGAGTCCTGAATTCTTTCCTTCCCTCCAGCCCCTCCCTCATTTGAGTATTGTCATTGTCTATTCCCCATGCCTAGAACACTTGTCATCACTGTCTCTACCTCCTAGATTTTTTCAAGTCTCAGATAAAATTTTACCTTCAAAAGAAGCCTTTCCCAATTCTATTTGATCACATATATGTATATATGTAACAGATATATATTTTTATGTATATACACACACATATGTGTGTATATTTGCTGCTGTTGTTCATTTGTTTAGTCACGTTCAGCTCTTAGTGACACCATGCACCCCAGCATGCCAGGCCTTTTTATCCTCGCTATCTCCTGAAGTCTATTCAAGTTCATGTTTACTGCTTCCATCACACTATCCATCTCATCCTCTGCTGTTCCTTTTTCCTTTTGCCTTCAATCTTTCCCAACATCAGGGGCTTTCCCAAAGAGTCCTGTCTTCTCATTATGTGGCCAAAGTATTCAAGCTTCAGCTTCAGTATTTGTACTTCCAACGAGTAGTCTAAATTAATTTCTTTAAATATTGACAGATTTGATTTCCTTGCTGTCCAATGGTCTTTCAAAAGAATCAGTTCTGTGGTGTAAGCTTCATAATCCAAATCTCATAGCCATACATTGCTACTAGAAAAATCATAGCTTTGACTATACAGACCTTTGTCAGTAAGGTGATGTCTCTACTTTGTAGGATGCTGTTTAAATTTGCTATAGCTTCCCTTCAAAAGGAGCAAGTGTTTTTTTAATTTCATGGCTGAAATCACTGTCTAGAGTGATCTTTCAGCCCAAGAATATAAAATCTGCACTATTTCCATTTTTTCTCCCTCTATATGCCAGGAAGTGATGGGACCAGTTGCCAAGATCTTAGGTTTGTTTTTGTTTTTTTTCAATGTTAAGCTTCAAGTCCATTTTTACACTCTTCTCTTTCACCCTCATCAAGAGTTTTCCTAATTCTTCTTCACTTTCTGCCATCAGAGTGGTATCATTTGCATATCTGAAATTATTGATATTTCTCCCAGCAACCTTAGTTCTCACTTTTGATTATATGCTCTCCTGGATCACTGCCTTGTCATGGCAAAGGGGCTTGTGTGGCTCTATGGAACTATGAGCTATGCTATGCCGAGCTACGCAAGACAGACAAGTCATAATGGAGAGTTCTGACAAAAGATAATCCACTGGAGAAGGAAATGGCAAGTCTCTCCATTATCTTTTCCAAGAAACCCTCATGAACAGTATTAAAAGATATGATACTGGAAGACGAACACCTCAGGTCAGAAGGTTCCAACACTCTATTGGGGAAGACCAGAGGATATCTAAACTATATCCATGTATATATACATATATATGTATCTACCTATGACTATACACACATATGTGGGGGATGTATATATGTTTTTATGTCTATGTGTATATATATTTCTATCTACATCTACAAATGTGTCTATATATTCCTTTATATCTATCCATCCACAGACAGACAGATAGATAGATAGACAGACAGATAGTCAGAGTTTACACATAGTTGTTTGTCTTTTGTGTCCTCATTAAATTGAACACCATAAGGGTAGAGACTCTGCTAGTTGATAGATATGACCAACTCTTATCTACCATACCACTTATATGACAAGATCAATACCTAACAGAGTGTCCCAACCCTTCTCCTCCTACATTGTTTAGGAAAAAGTGACAAAGCTAGGACTTAACTGTCTCTAAGGGAGAAAGGGCAAAGCTCAAATTGTGCCTCCCTCAAAGCAGCTTCCTGCTTGCCCAGGGGCATAAAAGAACCTGCTAGGTCTTCACTTCATCCACCCAATGCTCTTCACATTGGGTGGATACCAGAACATTTCAATCATCACACTAACTGCTTACCAGCCTTATTTCCATATGGAGACAAGGTGGGGCCAAATCAATAAAAGCTAAGCACTCCTGTATCCTATCATTGTTGCATATTCTTGCTATGTTAGGTCTAATGAAACCTTCTTTTGTTAACTACTCTATCACTTATGAGTGTCTCATTTTTGTTCTAGCATAGAATCTAAATTAACAAGATGCAGACCTACCCCTGACAACTCAGTAGTTGCCATTATATTTTGGCTTCTCAGAAAGATGCTTTATCTTCCCTGTCAGATTATAATAAAATATGTGATGACAGGTTGCGTCTTATTCTTTATTTTACATCTCCCACAACACCAAGAACAATATTTATCACAGAGTAGTAACTACATAATTCTTTGCTAAGTAAATGAATGGCCACAGGCCACAGGCCAACCTTCATCATGCCGTTGTTGTTCAATCAATGAGTGTGACTCTTCCTGACCCCATTTGGAGTTTTCTTGGTAGAGATACCAGAGTGGTCTGTCATTTCCTTCTCCAGCTCCTTTTACAGATGAGGAAACTGAGGCAAACAGGGTTAAGTGACTTGCCCAGGGTCATATGACTAGTGTATCTGAGGCAGGATCTGAACTCAAGAAGATGAGTCTTTCTTACTCTAGGCTCAGTGCTCTATCTACTACACCACCTACTTGCAACTGTCCTTAGTCATACCTACATATAAAAATGGCACAAGATCATCAAAATGACATCACATTTTAAAACAAAGGACAAAAAATAATACCTCAACCTTTGTATCTACCAAGGCATTATTATATATGATATGGTAGCCCTTCCATGTTTTTTTAACAAACCTTGACAGGTACAAAACAATCTTTAGGAGGCAAGGATTTTTTAGTCTATTTTTTCCCATTTTTGTTTTGTTTTGATTGGAGAAGGGAAGATGAAGGAGTTTTTACTTCTGGAAGAAATCTATTTTGCAACTAGCTCTAGGGCATGGGGCTCTTCCTGGAATTTTGGGTTGGGGCCTAGAATTTAAACTGACATCCCTGTCTAGGCCCCACCTCAACAAAGGCTAGTCCTGCTGAAAACCATTCATACTATTCATGTATATTTAAAGTGGAAATAACCCTTGACATTATCCTGCAGTGAGGAATTTGCAAAAGTCAGTTCCAGTTTTATAACTGTTCAAAAAAGAAAAATTGGCCAATTTTCATAACTCTTCAAACATATGGCATGGCACAACATATTTGAAATATCAAGAACATTTACATGATACTTTTCCAGATGTTATCATGGACTAGTATCAAAAAGTATATTACCTGATGGCATTTCTAAGCATTTCAAATGCTTTTTCTAACAATGGCAACTTGGAATTTGATTTTATATATACTTTTATTTCAAAGATGGTAATGACTGTGATAGAACTGTATGATTTCACCTAAGCCATGCTTTCAGACTTCCCTCAGGATTTCTCTTAGCACTTTCTCCCTTTATTGTTCTGATGGAAAAAATTAGCATATGGAGAAATAATGGGAAAGCTTGAAAACTATGAAAAATATTTCGAATGGATTTATTCTGCTTTCACAGGACCTAATGCCCAAATAATTCTTAGAAAAACCTTTGTTGTTTTTTTCAGTCATTTCAGTCATGGCCAACTCTATGTGAGACCCCAATTAAGGTTTTTCTTGGCAAAGATACTAAAGTGGTTTGCCATTTCCTTCTCCAGCTCATTTTACAGATGAGGAAACTGAGGCAAATAGGGTTAAGGGACTTGTCTAGAGTCCTACAGTCAGTAAGTGAGGCTAATTTGCAATTACTAGCTCTAGGGCATGGGGCTGATCCTGGAATTTTGGGTTGTGGCCTAGAATTTAAACTGACATCCCATTCTAGGCCCCACCTCTGCAAAGGCTAGTTCTGTAGAAAACCATTCATACTATTCATGTATATTTACAGTAGAATAAATCTTTAAAGTAACTGAGGTTGGGTTTGAATTTAAGTGTTCCTAACTCCAGACCTAGCACTCCACCCACCAGGCCACCTAGCTGCCCCAAAACATCCTTAAGAACTAGTTGGTTCTATATCAGCAATTGTCAAGCCAGGCTCATATAGAAGAGGAAACTGAGGCTCAGAGTTATGTAAATATCTGTGGAAAAACCTGAAAACCTATTCTTGTCTCTATTTTCCTATTATGAATCTTGTCTAATATTAGAGGTCGCTTGACATGCTGAACAGAGAGCTATCTGGTCACCTACCAGGAAAACATGGGTTCTCAATGTCTTTACTCTCTGACATATTGTGATTCCAGGAAAGTTATTTAACCTCTCAGTGCTCTACACAGCTCCCTAAGGCTATAAATTGTAAAGTAGGTGCCAACCTGGATTGCTAATGGGAATTTCCTCACCTGAGAGTTCTTTATACCAATGATGTCACAGACCCAGTCTGAGCCTCCACCCTACTTCCTGGTCACCTCCCTACTGTGCTTATTACACTCTGGTCATTATTCCTGTCTCTGGGGCTGGGGGAATGAAGGAAAGACAGACACAGAAGAGAGAGGAGGGGAGGGGAGGGGAGGGGAGAAGAGGGAAGGGGAAGGGAGGGGAAGAGAAGGGAGGAGAGAAGGGGAATGTTTATTAAGTGTTTACTATGTTCCAGGCATCATGCTAATGCTGGAGATACACATACAAGCAAAAAAACAAGACAAGTTCTGCCCTTGAGGAACTTAAATTATAGTAGGGAAAGAAAAGACATAAAATTGAACTGAAAAGAGATGAGGGCAGAAGACACTTCTGAGAAGGAAAGGTGCAGGAGTTTGGGGAATAACAGAGTGACCCAGGTTTGCTGTAATTGTGGTTGAAGTGGCTGTTTCTTCAAATGGATATTTGGTGACCCATTCCTCAATGAGGAGAGCAGGAGACCACAGAGGTGGAGGCACTGACCTCAGTCTGTCTGTCTTCACAGGATCACGGTTTTGGAGCTAGAAGGGACCTCAAAAGCCACCTAGTTTAACTTCTTCACTTTTACAAAGAAGGAAAGTAAGATTTAGAGAAATTAAGTGACTTGTCCCAAGTTCATACAGATAAGTATCTAAGTATCAGAGTGAGAATTTGAGCCCATGTCTTCTCCTTTTGTCACTGGGGACCAATTGTGTGTGACCCTTGTAAGTAATACCAAAAATACAAAATCCATAGACATATTTCTTCTCTTCAGGATCTAAGAGAAACTGATTATTTTTTCCATCTTTGAATAAATTATCCAAGTTATATTTTTTCCTTTAAAATGTAGGGTGTGTGTGCTTTTCTTTCTTAATAGAAAATGTAATAGCATATTTGGTCTCAAGAACAGTATTGTTTCCATGAAACACAAGAACCCTTGTGGAGTTAGAAGCTCTGAGAAACAAGGAAATAATAGAAGAGCTCAGAGTGTCACTGTAGCAGTGACATACCACTAACACCCACTACTTGCTTCCTAAATAGGAAAAGTAAAACATATTCTAATTAGTTGCTTTAACCCCATTGCCTAACAGACATGTCCTGTTGATGCTGTTGCAAATACAGAACCGTACAGACCAGAAATTTTCAACAAAGTGCAGAAAAGCTGCACTGAAAGAGGAGCAAACATGGCTGGGTATTTTAAACCTTGGTGTGCAACTGGTAGAACTATTGAAACAAATAGGCAGGGGAAGGGGAGGAGGGTGTGGAAAAAGAAGACCCTGGAATCTGTGCCCATTGAATCCCTGCCATTTTCTAAAACAGAACCTTTTTAAAAAATGTTCTGGCAAAATGTTGTTTTCCATTACTTTCCATTTTCTCTTGCCAAGACCCAAGCCAGATGTTCTGAGATATACCAGTGCCTTGCTTTTCACAGCATCATAGATTGTACCCACCTCAGGAACTCCCAGACATTTAAAGTGAGAAGCTTCACAGGTGATTGTCAATCACATTTCTGAGACTCCTGGCATTCTGGTAGAAATAAGAAAGGCAATATCATTCAAGCGAATATGTTGGAATGGCTTGTGTTCTTCACTAGATATATTCATGTTTATAATGAAATGAATATACTCAAAGACTTTATCTTGCAGCATATGATATAACATAGTTGATCAAAGTCCATGCCATGATTTCACCCCCAAAAAACATTGCTGCACTATTAATATAAACAGGACAGGGAGGGTGTGTGCTAGAAATCCAAAATTTAAATTTAGCTCACCACAATAATGCATGAGAAGGTTCCAAGTTGAAATGGAAATATGGAACAAAAATGATATTTTACAACTGGGCTACAGCTTTGGGTGGATGTCATTTCCTTTGCCTCCTTTGCCCCTTGCATCAGAACCATAAAATAATGGATTTGAAAACTACCATTAAATATAAATGGAACTTAAAGTCTACGTGTGCATATAGTCAGAATTCTTAAACCCAGCCCACATTTACTGTGTTATTTGGCATACAATGTAATTACAGGCATGTGTCTTAAAACGCAAAAAATTATAGAAAGGGATCCCACCTCCTGTGCTGACCAGATCAAAACATTTACATTTGGGTAACTACTACAGCCCTCTGGCTGCCAAAAAGCAGCTTAGTCCACATCATGAGGAATTTTCATGCTGAAATGACCAGTTGTAAAAGCACTGATCAGTCAGGCATGGTGGCACATGACTGTCATTCTAGTAACCAGGGATGCTGAAGTCAAGAGATCTCTTGAGTGCGGCAGTGCTGAGCTGCAGTGGACTATGCTGATTGGGTGTCCACGCTAAGTTACCAGGTTGCCTAAGGAGTAGTGAATCAGTCCTAGTAAGAAACAGAGCAGGTCAAAAGTCCTCTAGTCTGAATAAGATGGAGATCATGGAGAAAGACTGAAAGGAAAGAAGTAGATAGGCAGGAAGGAAGGAAAGAAGAGAAGAAGGAAGGGAGAGAGTGAAGGAAGGAGGAGAGGGAGAAGGGATGTTGACCAGGTAAAGTAGAGCTGCATTTGAAACTTTTAACTTTTATTTGAGAGTACATAGAATTTTGTATTTGGAAGAGACTTTAGAGATGATCAAGTTCAATCCTTTTCATCTAACTGAAGCCTAGAGTGGTTAAGTAACTTGCCTGAAATCATACATGGGATTCAAATCCAAGTTTCTGACCCAAACCCATTACTCTTTCCACAACATTATGATGCCCAGATGCATACTGGATGATATAGAAGGAGTTAACTTATTGGTAGAGAAAGTCATGCAAAGGAAGATACCTCTTCCCAGAGCAGAGTGAAGGGGGAAAGGGTAGGCTACACAGTGTCTTACAGATCACACTGGAACAGTAGGGAACTTAGAGAACATTGAATTCAACCCCCCTTTTTTGAGGCCAGGGAATATAAGGCCCAGAGAAGTGAAATGATTCTGTAATCAATCAGTTAATCAATGAGCATTTATTCAGCTCCCATTATATTCCAGAGATTCATGCTAGCTGCTAGAGATACAAAGACAAGGAATAAAATAATCCTCATTCTCAAGGAGCTTACATTCTATCAGAAAAACAAAAAAAAAAAACCAACATGCACATACCTAAGTGTATACAAAATAAATACTGTGTAATTTATTTATTTATTTATTTATTTATTTTTGTGGGTTTTTTTTTTTTGGAGGGGGGAAGGCTGGGCAATTGGGGTTAAGTGACTTGCCCAAGGTCACATGGCTAGTAAGTGTTAAGTGTCTGAACTCGGGTCCTCCTGACTCCAGGGCTGGTGCTCTATTCACTGCGCCACCTAGCCGCCCCAATACTATGTAATTTAGAGAGGGAAGACACTAGCGATTAGTAGAATTCATAGAAAAGGTAGTACATAGTTTAACTGACTCTTAAAGGAAGAAATAATCTTAATAGCTAACATTTATATAATGTGTTGAGGTTATCAAAGAATTTTACACACATTCTCCAATTTATGTGTCATAAACCTGTGAAGCAGGAGCTGTTTTATAGATGAGGAAACAGTCTATGTGATTTGCCCTGGGTCACATGGCTAGTAAGGGTTGGGTACAAGATTTGAGCTCAAGTCTTCCTAACTCCAGCTTTCTCTTCACTGAGCTTCCTAAGTAAGGGGTTCTGTGAGCTGGAGGTGAGAAAGGAGAGCATTTCAAATACATGAGAAATGGAGGGATACTTACATATACATATACATATATCATATAAATGGATAGATAGCATTTACACGGTGCTTTAGGGTTTGCAAAGTGCTTTGTATATGTCAAATCGTATGATCCTTACCACAACCCAGTGAGCAAGGTGCTATTATCATCCCTGTTTTACATATGCCTAAAATGAATGGCCAAGTGACTTCCCCACAGTCACACAGCTAGGAAATGTCTAAGACAAGATTTGAACTCAGGTCTTTGTGACTCCATGTTCTGTGCTTTAACCACTCTACCATGTAAATGCCTCTGCTGTGCATAGTCTGATCAACACCAAATAGGTACTTTCTTTCAAGTGGTTATGTAAGGGACAATAGAAAGGCCAGTTAGGCAGGATCATAGAATGTGGAAAGATGAGGAAGAAAGTAGTAAATAATGAGTCTGAAAAGAGAGGTTGGTATCAGGTTGTATAGGTCTTTGAAAGGCAAAGAGAAGAATTTATATTTTATCTTAGGGGTAACAGGGAACCACCAGACCCAAGCAGGGAAGGGATATGATCAGACCTCTGTTTTAAGACATAACTTTGGTAGCACCATGGAAGATGACCATAGCAGAGAGAGACCTGGAGCAGGGGGACCAAATTAGAGGCCACTGGAATAGTCCAAGCCAGAGGGGATGACAATCTGAACTAAGTCAGTGCCTAGAACTAAGGTGTGTGAATTGTGAGAAAGGGGGGAATGCACTGTGGAGGCAGAAATAACAAAATTCAGTGAATTAGAAAGAATCATGAATTTGGGATCAGACATCTCCATCTAGTGCAGTAGCTAGCCAGGCGTCAGCTTGGCTAATGGACTGTGTCTGTTCCTGTCCTTAGCCTTCCCTCACTGCTTGCCCAGGTTCAGTTTGTGAAGCCTGATCACTCAATGAGAAAAATGTGATATTCATTTTCAATTCTTCAGAGACATAACATAATCCATGTCTAATTACCAAACAGCAACATCAATTGGGCAAAATGTTCTCATTAAAAAGATGGGCCTTCCTTTCCATGAGAAGCTTGGGGGTCATTAGAGGAGCTTTGAAATTGCCTGAGGGATATCTAATCTGTTCTCTTCTTCAACTCTGGCCCCTCCATGCTCTCTGTCTGTCTGGTCTACACCGGATAAACAAACTAATGGACCTGTTCTATAGGTTTTCTATCCAAATTCATATTATTATCTGGTCAACAGACATCTCTTAACCACTTGGTCTTCCTCATGTGGTGCTCAAACTCTTCTGAGTGATCTCAGATCTCTCCCAGGAAGCTATGCTAGATTTCACGGCTTCATATGTCTAGCACGAGGTCTTTTGCCAACAAAACCAACTAGAGGACTCTCTCCAGCCACACCTCAATTAGAATATAATTAGAACATTAGAATGCAAACTCTACTAAGTAGGGATTTTTTCATTTCTTCTATTAGTATTCCCAGAACCTAGGACAGTGCTTGAAAATAGTAGGTACTTAATAAACACTTGGTGGATTCATTGATTGATTGATTGCCCAGTCTGGTGGCTCTCTCTCAGCTCTGCTAAACAGAGGATCCAGATTTCTTCTTGTGAAATGTAGAAAAGCACATCACCTGTGAGGTATTTTTCTAAATGAAGACTCCTTTTAACCACAGGGAAACCTTCGCCTTTGATTCTCTCCTGGATCTCTCCCATCATGGCAGTGAAAATCTTTGGTGAGCATACATCTCCCTATTTTATACCTCAACTGATGTTTATGTTTATGATATAGAGCTGCTGAACTGGATTATTTCTGATGTTATGTGTTTCAAGGACTCCTGATTGATTTTGATGTATGGTGAGGAGACCCCATGTAATAGAAGAGATTTTAAGGCTGAGTTATTATGCCCTCTTGAATCCAATATTTCTTCATAACTGACAAACAATAAGCACATTGTGTTCTTATATCCTCTATATCTTTTAGTCAGTTATGGAATAATAAAGAAATAGTCCATTTTAAATACTACTTTTGAAAGACTGATTGTTCCTAATGCTCTCATTGAGGGTGCCATCAAGTCCCATAGAAATAATATATATAAATATTTTGTGTAGGTGGGAGAGTAGGAAGCCCTTTATGTTTTTCGACATTTTTTCTTATATATTCTCTCACTTAATCTTTACCACAGTTCTGGTAAGAAAGGAGAATAAGACGTGCATTATCTGCATTTTATTAATCATGAACCTGACACCTAAACAATTAAATAATTTGTCTGGGATTCTGCATGAGGGACCAGAAGCAAGGTTTTCTAACATCTAGTTCAGTGGTCTTTCTATAGCACTTTATATATTAAAGTTCATTAGACAACCAAAGGGAAGAACTCACAGTACTGCGTAGTTTATACTATATACTGATTTGCTGACACATTGACATGCAGGAAATGAGAAATCATTTTTGATACTCATATGGGTGAAAACCTGTCTCAACTACAACCTAATGATGGTGTCTGTCATTGTTTCTTCCACCTGATAAGTGGCATTTCCCTTCATACTTTCTCTAGTTCAGACAAACTGATCTATTGGCTGCTCTTCATACACAACAATCTATCTCGCACCTCCACACTTTTGTAGTCTGTTGCTTATTCCTGGAATGCTCTCTCTCCTCAACTCTACTTCTGAGAGCCATTACTCTCATTTGAGTGCCAGCTCAAAAACCACTTCACATGTGAAACCTCTCCTTGCTCCTAGACACTAGTTCCTCCCCTCCCCTCAAATACTTCATATACACTTATTGTACAAGTCGTCTCTCCATGTAGAATGTAAGCGTCTTGAGAGAAGAGTATGGCTCATTTTTTACTTTATATTTCCAGAAGCTGGAAAAGGGTCTGGCATATTGTAGGTGCCTCCATAAATGTTTACTGATAGATTGACTGGAATGTACTCACTTGTGAATTCATGCCAGTCATACAGCTACATTATATTCTTTATTGCTGTAACATTCCAACTGACTATAAACTCCTTGAGGACAGAGATTGTGACATTGTCTTTGCATTCTCAGCATCCAGAACAGTACCTGGCATGTAGTAGGTGCTTAATAAATACCTGTAGAAGTTGGGGGAAGGGGGAATATGGAAGACAGTCTTTGAAGAAGATTAAGGCTATGTTTAAATCTATGGCAAGAAAACACAATGCATGTGTTTGATTTTTTTTTTTTAATTTCCTTTGTCATTTAAAGGTAGTAGTTTAATTTCACTACTTTGTTCTTATACTGTCAAAAAATTCTACCACTAACATTCTACCATTGTTTGATTCTGACTCTCAGGAGTTTGAAAAGAAGGCTATGTTATGATGTCCATCATATAGGAAATTTGTAGGGCAGATTGACAGGCAGTGTGGGAAGGGCCAACCCTAAATAAAATTATGAATATTTACATTTAAATTTAAATTAAATAAACATGCATGTTCCTACTCTGTGCAGGTACCTGGGTGAGAGACAAAGTTTAAATCAGGCTATCTTCCTTTGCTCCCGGTTCCATAACATTTTCCACACTCAAT
Source organism: Pseudochirops corinnae (assembly GCA_028646515.1). NCBI lineage: Eukaryota > Metazoa > Chordata > Mammalia > Diprotodontia > Pseudocheiridae > Pseudochirops > Pseudochirops corinnae. The sequence goes on along the minus strand of CM053585.1, from coordinate 416,128,267 downwards.
AGCACATGTTTCTTTTCCTCCTCATGTACATAGTGTTCTCAGGTTCTTGCAACCCTACCTTCTATTAAAATTTGTTCCCAAGAAGGACCAGATCAGCTCTTTAACACAAAGGCACAAATGACATGTATGTTAAAAGGGTACCAGTCAAAGCTATTCCCATTTTGGAATCAAAACCTTAAGTTAACAGTTTGGAATAAAGTCAGAATTTCAGTTATTAGTAAGTGGCTGGAGGAGGGGATAGAAGGACTTTCCTGGAATTCTTGGAATTGTATTATATCACTCAGGTTATGATCTAAAAGACAGTAACATAAACTGCTGTAATGAACTTGTTATCAAACCTTTTGACACCAAACTGTCCTTCACCACACTGACCACCATTATGCTCATCTTCAATCTGCTGAAGTTTAGCTTTTGAATCTAAGCTAATATTTTAAATGCCAAGGCATTTTTGAAATGGGGATTCACTTCATTCCTATTTCTTCTAAAGCTACACTACCTGCTCATGGAATTATTTACTTATTTTGAAAAGAATGAACAGTCACAAAATAGTATATCCCTGTCAGATATAGAAATAGTTGGAGTACCTTTCTCCATCCAAATTACATGGTCAGAGTTAGATCAAAAAGTAGTTCCAGAAGTAGGAACACTTTTATAATAGTGTTTCCACTCCATTAAATTATTGTAAATAATCATAGAATTATAGAATATTAGAGCTAGGAGGAAATTTAGTGAATTTTCTAGTTCAGCCTACTCATTTTCAGAATCAGAAATTGGTTAAGTGACTTGCCCAAGAGTATACAGGAATTAGTAATAGAACCTACTATTCCTAAATTCACTCAACCATATTAGTACAGAAATTCCTATTAATTCACAAAGGAATCAGTGGTATAGGTTAAATTCTGGTCCCCTAAGCAAAATTTTACTAACAACAACCAAAAAAGTCCACATTCACCATGCTCAGTAATAGTTTGATCCTACATTAGAGCACTTAGGGGACTTCTTCAGCACCTAACTCTAATGACTTAGTTTTTTTTGTAAATTCATTATGTTGATATATTTTGTTTTGATAGAATAGACAATGACTTCTATCATAGACAAGGGCTGAAAGGAAACTTAGAGACCATCTGGTCCCTACTCCCTCATTTTTTACAGATGAGGAAACTGAGGCCCAGAAAGGGTAAGTGACTTGCCCAATGACAGACAGGTAACAAGTTGCAGGGCCAAAATTTGAACTCGAGTCTTCTGACTAAAAAAAAAAAAAAAAAAAAAGCAGCGTTTTTTTCCAGTGTACTATGTTGCCTTATTTGAAATATATTTTGGTTTTGTTTTATTTGGTATCATTCTGACACTGTAGGAAGAAATCACAAAACAACACAACAAAGGTTTTCCTCACAGCTGCTTCAACCAGATGGTGAATTGGAGTTCCTAGAGATGAATTTGGAAAGCTGATTCCCATACAAATTTTCTCTCAAGATTAAATGTTCTTAAGGTCCATGTGGGACATGGGAGATCATGTTGACCCTGAGATGTATAACTGAATGAAGACTCCTGACTTTTTGTCATTTACTCACCATGAGTCCAGATCTCATTTTTGACTTCTAATACGTAAACATTTAGTCATAAATTAGATTGCTGTTCAAAAATATCCTGTTTCCATTCTTTCCTTTATATACTACACTTTTTATTCTATGATGCCATTCAAGATATTCATTTTAATCTTACACTTCCTATGACCGCAATGAAATGACTTCTCTCTCTCATAAACTTTAAGGCAACTAAAGTAATTGCTGTGTGAACTTGAAAGGTTTAGAATGGTAGTAGTTCCCTTCTGAAACATTAGGTCTTGAATTTCCTTTCTTTCTTGTTACCACCATTTGGGATTCATTCAAATAGCCTTTAAGTCCAGACTTCTGAATGCTTATTTAGAGAAATGTTAAAGAACTCAGGAGAGTGACATTAGCTAATATCTTTACAGCCACTGTACCCCTGGGGTTTCTAGATGTCTAGGTAAATTAGATTGTGATTAAGGTAGAGGAAATTATCTGATTTCATCTAAAGTATCTGGTTAATGGTAAGAAGAAGTAGCCACAAGTCATTCTCTACCTCATTCAAACCCACAGTTATTGTTTAAGTGCCTGTCAATGGACACCATATTGTATTTCCCTATTGATCTTATAAGTAGAATATTCCACCTAATTTTGTTTTTTAGTGAAGTGTTTGCCTAAGGGTGAGATACTGATTAAGAACCCCAATTACAAATGGTTTATTTATTTTGCTATTGATTTATGATGCCCTTTTATTTTGTTGCTTTATCACATTTCTCTGCCCTGGAGATTATCAACCCAAGTCTCTTGAAAAAAACCACTTCAAAAGGATATGTTTCACAGGCAACAAAGTGAAATGAGAATTGGGTATCTAATCACATCAAGAAAGGCAGCATGCTTTTTGGCTGACTAAAAAGCCACTTCTGGTACAAAGGAAAGTATCAAATCTTAGATTTATTTGTCACAGGAAAAAGTGATTCTTTTTTATTTTAAAGATTATTGCTGACACAGACAGCATTATAGAAAACAAGATTTCCTCTTACATCAATTAATCAATCAATGAAAAACTTTTATTAAGTGCTTACTATATGTCAGACACTTTGCTAAGCACTGGAGATTTTAAAAAAGGTTTTAAAAAACCAGCCATTGACTATGGGTTCCTCATACTTGACTATAATTTTTTTGAGGAAATTGGGGTAGTGACTTGCCCAGGGTCACACAGCAAATAAGTGTCTGAGACTGGATTTGAACTCAGGTCCTCCTGACTTCAGGGGTAGTGATCTATCCACTGTGTTATCTAGCTGCCCCTAGCTTCTTACATTATAATCTGAGAGACAACATGTAAATAAATAAATGCAGACATACCTCATTTTATTGCACTTCACAGAAAGTACATTTTTATAAATGGAAGGTTCGTGGTAACCCTGTGTCAAGAAAGTCTATTGGCACCATTTTTCCTACAGCACATGCTCACATCATGTCCCTGCTTCACATCTGGGTAATTCTCTCAGTAATTCAAATGTTTTCATTGTGATTATATGTTATAGTGATCCGTGATCAGTGACCTTTGATGTTACCATTGTAATTATTTTGGGAAGCCACGAACTATGTCCATACAAGACTGTGAACTTAATAAGCATGTATTCTGACTGCTCCTCCACCTCTTCCCCCATTCTTCCATCTCTCTCTGTCTCCTTGGGCCTCCCTATTCCCTGAGACACACAAATATTGAAGTCGGGTCAAACAATAAGCCAACTATGGCCTCTAACTGTTCAAGTTAAAGGAAGAGTCAGTGGATCGATTCTGCAAACTTCATTGTTGCCTCACTTTAGGAAATTGCCACAGCCGTTCCAGCCTTCGGCAACCACCACCCAATTAGTCAGCAGCCATGAAAACTGAAGCAAAACCCTCCACCAGGAAAAGATTACAATTCACTGAAGCATCAGATGATAGTATTTGTCAGCAATAAAGTGCTTTTAGAATTAGGGCGTGTACATTTTTTTTAGACATAATACTATTGAACACTTAAGAGACTACATCACAGTGTAAACATAACTTTTCTATGCACTGGGAAACTAAAATATTTGTGTGACTCACTTAATTGCAATATTTGCTTTACCGTGGTGGTCAAGCACCAAACCAACAATACCTCCAAGGTATACCAGTATGTGCAAAATACGAACAGTCAAAGGAAAGTAATCTCAGAAGAGGGCACTGCCACTAACACTTGGGAGACATTGGTATCACCTTCCTTATAAAAGACAAGCCAGTGACACCATGCTTTGGATTGTAACTGAAAGATACTTTATTGATTCATTTACCTCCATTCAACTTAGCTGAATGGGTGAATCTTAGGGACTTTGGGGCCCCAGAAGATAAGGGGAGGCCATGAAGGTGAGGAGATAAGTCAGCAACGGGAGTAGTAAACCCTGCAGCTTTTACGCAAATACAGGGATACACTAATACAGAATCACAGAACTCAGGATCTCAGAGTTGGAAGAAAACTCAGAAGCTGCCTAGTCCAATGCACATCCTGCACTCTGGCAGTATTGAGGCTATCTGATATTCTCCAAATATCTTCTTTCCTTCTTCAATGAAATACCTTCATTGCCTCGGCATACCTGTGCCTTCTTCCCTCCATACATTCACTCATGACATTTCTTCTGCATGGATTGCTCTTCTTACTCATTTTCCCCTATCAAAATACTATCCATTATTTGAAGTCCAATTTAAATGCTACTTCTTCCACAGAGCAAAGGGATCACCCAAACAAAAAGTGATCCTTTTCTTCTCTACCCTCCTATAAGCATATTTGTGTTACTTACATTATATTTATTATATGTAACCTTGTATTGTAGATATTTGAATACCCATCACTGCTTTTCCTCTGCACATACAGGGACCATGTTTGGTAGACTGTGTATCACACAGCTCCTCTCTCAATGCCTTGAATGTTGTAAGAGCTAGAACCCCCAACCTCTCAGGATTACTCCCTAGAACTCTAGGGCAGTGAAAAAAGTAGGAGTGTAGTACTGAGGGGTTCCTCCTTCCTTACAGTTAAATCCAACAGGCTTTTCTCAGTCTTCATACTTTCTGACCTCTGCAATATCTGACACCACTGACTTCTTAACTTCTAGTCTCTTCTCCCTAGGTTTTAATATTTTCTTTTTTTTTTTCAATTTTTGCTTTTTTTGGAGGGCAATTGGGGTTAAGTGACTTGCCCAAGGTCACATGGCTAGTTTTTGTGTTAAGTGCCTGAGGCCAGATTTGAACTCAGGTCCTCCTGACTGTAGGGCCGGTGCTCTATTCACTGCACCATCTACCTGCCCTCTCTCTAGGTTTTAATGACACTGCTTTTAATAGTTTCTTTCCTGTGTGAACTATCTTTCTATCTCTTTTGCTGGATCTTCATCTATGTCTGGTTCCCTATTCATGAGCATACCCCATATTTTGTCCTGTCTTCTCTACTCTTCTCTGCCTACACTATCTGTCTAAGTGATTTTGCCAATAAAATTTTATCTCACTTCAGACTACCAAATCTGTCTATCCAGTCATGAAAGTCCTACTCTAAGAAAAAAATGCAAACTCCTCTCTTTGGCACTTAAAACCTTTCACAATCTCTCTCCAATCTCTCTTTCTAGAATGATCTCACAATACTGCCCTTTCCAATCTCCCCTCCCCCTTATACAATCCATATAATAGCCATACCAGCCTGCTTTCTCTTCCTCTTTGACATTTCATTTTCTATCTCCATGCATTTGCACAGGTTGCCTGCCTTCTTCCCTCTTCCTCCCATCTAACTTTGGTCATAACTAGTCCCCTTTGAGGCTCATTTCAAATAACCTGCAAGAGCCATTTCCTGATTGCCCTAGTTCTTAGTGCCACCCTCCCAATTTATTTTGTAAATATTATTTTGACATCAAAAAAGTTCAATAGACATAGTTGCTGAGAATTTAGTCATTATATTAATCATATTATCATATTATTAATAAAAGGATTGGTCCATTTCTCTTGGACCAAAGAGAAAATCATGGTGGTGGATTCACAGTATAAATGCCCATGGAAGAGAGTGTGTTCCTGAGGGTGACAATCAATTCTGATTGGTTAACAATTAATGAGAGAATGAATATTATAATGAGATGTGGACCTATTATAATGAGGGGTTGGGGGAATGTAATTCTGATCGAGTCATTTACTTCCAAATCACCCCCAGCCTGGTAGAAATCTAAACAAAAGATCTATATTTCCCACCCAAGCCTGAGCAGAAGACAATAGGCCAGAGTTTCACCTCAGATTAAATTCTTTGTAAGGTTGAGAAAGGTAACAATACCTAGATTGAGGAGAATGTTAATCCTATTGGCTATCATCACCACATATTTGATTATCTGCAAATGCTCTGCATCCAACATCCACTAGAGGACAATGTTTGTTTCCTCATTGTCTCTGTATACCCTATCCCTTGCACATGCCAGGTGCTAAACAGACTTGTTGAATTAAATTGATAAGAAATTACAAAAGGCTTGCCAGTCTACAACAAATCAACAAGTTAAGGCAACAAGCATCTATACATACACATACACATACATATATAGATATATAAAAGCATATGTATGTATACACTCATATACATGAGTTTCTAGAAATTTTAGTGGAGTTTTCAGCTATTAACACTTGTATATACATACACATACATAGTATGTGCCTGTTTTGTATGTATATACACATATGTAGTATGTGTGTGCATATATATATATATATATATATATATATATATATACATATGCGTGTGTACGTGTGCGTATTTTTTTTCCTCAACTATAAAATGGGTATAATAATACTCTCTACTTCGCAGGGTTATCTCGAGCATCAGATGAGATCATAAGCACTTAGCATAATGCTTGGCACATAATATCCACTGTATAAATATTTTATTGTTGTTGTTACTACATATAATATACATATGCATATTCACAAAACAAGCTTGTTGACTTGGTGTCAGTGAAAGGAGTTTCCACCCTGGGAGTTTCCCGCACTGTCAGAATCACAGGGCTGTCTAAAACAGAAACATTTACATTAAATATATTACGCGCTGAATTTCACCATATGTTCTCATAGATATTCTGAGTCAATAGTAACATCTCCATTTGATTCATAGATCTTTGCATTAATATCTCTCCATATCCCCATGAGTAGGAATATTTATAGCTCTCAATGACAGTGGTCTGCACAGACCACATGAGAGATCTATATACTCCACTAACACTTCTCCATGTCTGAGCTAAAACCTTTCCTCTCATTAGCAGTCATGTGACCTGTGGGCTGTCAGTGTCACAAGGTGATAATGAGGGCATAATGCTCCAGCCGCACCTATCCTACAGGGATAATAGAAAAGGCTGCCTTTTTACTTGGTTTGTAATCATATAAACAGAGTTAAATAACGGAGGTCGAGTCAGCAGAAAGGACGGCATTTACAGGTTTCTGGCTAGAACCTCGGCTACTTTCTACAGGGACAATACTAATTAACCAGAGAGACAGGAAGAGAAACCTTAAAGGCAGAAAATACATTCAGAAGACTGAAGTAATAACCACTAGGCTCCAAAATGCTGTTCATTTTAAGACATAGCTACAGTTCCTACAGAAGGCTCTGACTGGGAATTCTTAGCTTCTAGAAACTGCCTGAAACCACTTCTTGATTTTGGAAGTCAATCTCTAAACAAATATTCAAGCATCTACTTTCGGCCAGCCACTGTGCTAAGAACTAGAGGTACAAACAAAGGCTAAAACATAGTCCTAGGCCCTAAAGAGCTCACATTCTAATGGGGAACACAAACATGCAAAGAGTTACAGAGATATAAGATAGGCACAATGTAAAAAGAAGGTGACTTCAGAGGGGATGTATGGAATGTATGTGACTGAGAAAGGCTTCTTGCAGAAGTTAGGATTTAAGACTTATAGACAGTTAGCAAAGCAGTTGAGAGAGTAAACTGTAAGAAGACTGGAAAGGTAGAAAGGGGCCAAGATGTGAAGGTCTTCAAAAGAGAAATAGAAAATGACCACACAAAAAACAAACTAGACATTTTTTTCCAATTTTGATGAACTCTTGAACCTTTAAAAATATTAAATTTGTTTGACAGAAAAAGCAATGTCAGCTAGCTAGACTTCAAAATTCAGTAAAAAAAAGTCTAATCCCTAACCTCTAATGTACCCACTCAGTACCCTCTCTCTCACCACTCATCATGCTATGACAGGGTTGCAGATGTTGACCCAAGAGTTTGTGACAAAATCCAACTCTACCTCACTTCCCTTCCCAGTGTCATGGAAAATGAAAAGGCAGAAACTTGCTTTGGCTAGGACTACTGCAAATGCTGCAACAGTACTCAATTAGAAAAGCTAGGAACAGAGGAAACTGGGGCAAGAAGCTGGTATATACTTGGGTCTTACTATTCCTGCCTGAAGTAATTGTCCCAGCACCAAATTGGGGCAAGTTCTATGCCCCTCCCTAAATCCCCACAACAGAAGTCACCTGAAACAGAGACTAAGGCTGGTGAAATTTAAATTATGTAGTGTAGGAGGAAGCTGAGACAGCTTTGAGGTCCAGGCCCTAGGGAAACCAAAATCAAAATGAATGGAGTCATGAAGTGAGCAATAGGGAAATATAAGAGGGAAAAAAAAAGAATGAAATCACCAGTGATCTCAGGGGGAAGAAAACTCAGTTAAAGAACTTGAGCATAAGCAGATAAACCAACAGGAAAGATATTAATAACAGAAAGGCACACAGCCTGCAAATCAGCAAAATGAGTCTAGACATCTGTGAATAATTGTGTAAGACAAAGGGAAATGAATCAACACCTGATGATGCAGAGAACCCCACAGACTCCCAAGAGAGCATGTAATCACAGCAGGAGTTTCCTGAATGGTTTGAAAAAGAAATGAATTATGAAAGAAGAATTTATAGCCTACACAGTATAAAAATAATTGTCAGATAAAAAAAACAATCTTCTACCCATGGTAATAACAGCTGATAATACCTAACATTTGTATAGTACTTACTAGATGCCAAGCCCTGTGCTAAGTGCTTTACAATTAACATTTATTTCAATCCTCATAAGAAACCCAAGAAGTAGGTGTTATTATATTCCCATTTTACAGATGTAGTAACTAAGGCAAAAAGAGGCAAAAAAGGGTCACATAATGAGGAAGTATCTTGAGACCAGATTTGAATTTAGGTATTCCTGCCTCCTCCAGGCCTTGTACTCTATCCACTGCACCACTTAGTTGCCCATGACGCTTTGTCAAAGTGACATACCTCACTGAAAAACCATAAGACAGATTATCTGCAAATGCTCTGCATCCAATATTGGGAATATAAATACACAGAAGTGAAGGAAAATCTGGAAGAAGAGAAGCAAAAACAATAATGTTTAAAAATATGATCTCTATATAAGCAAAACATATTAATCTTAAAGATAGGATACATAAAAACAATTTAAGGATTATAGGTCTCCAAGTATAAGGAGCAAAGGAGCACAAGATGCCATCCAAGATGATATACTTAGAAAATTTGAGCCTAACCATTAATGGGGGAGGAGGGGAATGAGTATTCTACCAAAAAAGAAAAAGTTCAGAGCATTCCCAGAAAGAAAATCTGAGTGAACAAATTCTTTGCTTTCCAAATACTTCAGACCAAAAAAATAAAAGAAAGATAAATAAATATTACAACCAAAAACGACAACAAAACCACAACCAACAGAGGATCATTAAGAGATTTTTTTTCTGAAAGCATACATAAGGAGACAGGAGCAAAAGTAGAAGTCAAATAGTAGAGGTGGTGTAGAAGCAGGCCTGAAATATCATAGAGTAAACTTCACAACATTGTGCCTAGAAGTAAATCAAAGCTTTCTGACAGACTAAATTATAGAACTGGAGGGTATATATAAAGGGAGAGGACAGGAAAGACAGAGGGATATATTATGGGATGTACGCTAACCAAGTCAAAGGTTAACAATGAAGGAGAAAAAAAATCTTGTAGCATCTCAGAAAGAAGAGTGCCTACAGCAGAATGGGTATAAAGAGAGATTGAAGTGGGGGGAAGGAAAGAGGGAGATTTTGTTTCACTGGTAAGAAAAACTACCACTAATGAACACCCCCATGGGGAAAGACAGATATTCGTCATTAGGAGATGGTAACCTTACAATGGATATAATCTACAGATATTTGTTTGTTAGAGAGGTCATTCACCTTGCCACAGAAGAGGTTGGGAAGAGAAAAAGAGAGGAATAAAACAAGGAGGAATATGGGATATATCCTAATCAAGAGGCAAGTAGGGGGTGTAGTCAAAGAACAAATCATAGAAACAATTAATTGTGTGAATTAAAATGACGACAAAGAAAACATATCCCAGAATTTTGGGGAATATAGCTAAAGCAGTCCTCAGGAGGAAAATCATATACCTATAAACATCTATTTGTTAAATAGAAAAAAATGATTAATGAAATGAATGTACATTTTTTATTAGAAAACCAGTAAATAAATAAGAAATAAATATTACAAGATGTATTGAAAATTAGAGGAGAAATATATAAAATGAAAAAACAAGGAAAATATAGAAATGATAAATAAAATTAAAATGTGATTCTTTGAAAAGACTAATAAAATCAATAAACTATTGGATAATTGTATTTAAAAGAACAGGGAAAAATTAAGTCAACAAAAGAGCAAACAAGTCAAAACTACAATAAAACTTGGGAAACTAAAAAGTATCAGAGCCTACTATGCTTAGTTTTGTTCTAAAAAAGCTGAGAACATAAAAGAAATAGAAGAATGATTTCAAATACAAAATATTCCAACAAACGGAAAGCAAATAGAGATCTTAAATAATCCAATCTCAGAAGAAGGAATAAATCTCACTTTAAACAAACTACCAAAAGTGAAAAAACACTTGTCCTTCTGGATTTATGGAATGATGAAAATAATGATGATGATGATGATGATATAACACTGTATCAGCAAGCACCCTAGCATGGCCAGGATGGCTGTTAGCACAGGTTCTTTGATCTGCTTTTCTAAAGGAAAGCAACTCAAAAGGGGTTAACAATCTTACTTTAATCAAACATATATACACACACACATATCACTCACCTAGTGCAGGGGAAAAAATCAACACCCTGAACTTCAGAGAATACAAACAGAAGTTACAAGCAGACAAAAAATACAGACAGAGAACATAAGACAATTCAACAAACCAACAGATAGGGCTTCTAGCTGTCTGACCATTATATACATACAGTGTTAGCTAACAGAAAGAAAAGCACCAACATTTGGGTTTTCAAAGCCAGGGGGCTCAATGGCTGCCCAGAGTCTCATCTGGCCAAATCATACAGCTCTTCCCATAAGTGAGCCCTGAAGTAAAACATCACCTCAGAAGTACATATAACCTTCTCCAGCATCAGAGGATATCGCAATCCTCCTGACCCACTGCTTAATTACAAAGAAACAAGGTGTGGGCCTTCCTGAAAAACAAACCTCCCCTAAGCAAGCTTCTCCTGTTGGGTTCACCCTTCAGCAAACTCTTCCCATGACAGGCTCCATGTGAAACATTCGGCCTATTATGGGGCAGAGTATATTTTCAAATCAGGGAAGGCCCTCAAATTCTCTTAGGCTTATTAAGAGACAGGGAAGACCTTCAAATTCCCTTACCATTACAAACACTTATTATATATCAAGCACTATATTAAGTGCTTTATAAAAATTATCTCATTTGATACTCATAACAATCCCAGTAAGTAAGTGCTCTTATTATGCCCATTTTATAGATGAGGAAACAGAGGTTAAGGGAAAATAATTACTAGACTTACAACCCAAATAATTCTCAAATATTAATGGGAAAAAAAGGACTGTACCAGATTTTTTTATTTAAATTTTTACATTTTATGTTTTTAAATTTTAATTTTTTAAAAAATAAAGTACCAATTCCTAAACCAGACAAGGATAAAACACAGAACGAGAGTATAGGCCAATATCATTAATAAAATCATACCAAACAGATTACAATGAGTTATCCCAGGAATCATTCATTATAACAGAGTAGATGGTATGACATCAGGAAAATAATCAATACAATTAATCATATGAAAAACAAAGACTTCCAGAATCACATGATTATGTCCAAAGATTCAGGAGAAAATTTCATTGACAAAGTATAACACTCATTTATGCCATAAAACAAAAAATAAAATTCTATGACATAGAGGCAGAGAAGGACCATTTTTAAATTTAAAAGTATCTTAAATCAAAAGCTAATCTCATATACAATATTCAGTACAGCCTTTCCCAATAAATATGAGAATAAAACAAAGATGCTCACTCTCTTCATTGTTATTTCACATAGTCCTGGAAATGCTAATAGTAAGAAGATCAGAGAAAGAAATTAAGGCAGAAAGAGAGATAAAGAAGTAATAAACTATTCCAACTTGCTGATGATATATCATGGTATACTCAGAAAATTCTAGGGAATCAGCAAAGATACTAGGTCAATCATTAGTTTCAACAAAGTTCCAGGCTACAAAAAAATGCCCCCGACCCCAAAAAATCAGCTATATTTCTATACCAAAACCCAAAAGGCAATAATAGGAAGGAAAATATTCCAAATAATCACACAATACACAAATTATATGGATATTGATCTACCAAAGCAAAAAAAAAATACTTGTTGAAAAGTTTATTTTAAAAATAAAAGAACAACTTAGCTGGAGGAATACTCAATGCTCATGTCTGGACTGTGCCTATATAATAAAAATGATAACTGCCATCTATATTCTAATACTGTATAAATTCTAATACTGTATAAATTAAATGATCAAGGGTATACTTTATAGAAATTGATGAAATGTTATCAAAATTTGTTTGGAAAGGAAAAAATACCTAGAATATCAAAAGAAATGATAAAAAGAAATAAGGACAAAGGAGGAATAGTACTTCCAAGCCTCAAACTATAAAACAATATTCATTAAAAGCACATGGTACTGGCTTAAAAATGGAGAAGTAGCTCAATGGGATAGACTAGATGAGAGAATCAGAACTCAATAATTCAGTGATTAATTAAGTAGAAAACATAAATTACTTATTAAAGAACTTCTAAATGATTTTTTAAAACTGCTAGGAAAAACAAAAGGCAGTGTGGCAGAAATTAAGCTTAGCCTAATATTTTCTACCACATTATATAATACATTCTTAGGGTAAAAAGATGTCCTATTAACTGAACAAGGAACAGAGGCAATTACAGAAGATGAAATAGACAATCTTGTTGACATAAAATTGAAATGCTTCAGCACAAAGTTAATGCATGTAAGATAAGAAGGGGAATGTTGGGGGGGAATCTGTGTATGAAATTTATCTGATAAAGGTTTTGTATCCAAGATGTAAGTTTGTGTATGTGTATGCATATATACAATTACATATATGTGTTGTATGTTTGCATGTCTACAATTAATATGTGTGTGTGTGTATATCTCCAATGGTCATTCCCCAATAGATAAGTGGTCAAAGGGCATAAATAAATAGTTCTCAAGAGAATTGCAAATTATTAATGACTATATGAAAGAATGCTCCAAATTATTAATGAGAAGAGAAATATAAATCAAAACAACCCTGAATTTTCACTTCACTTCCTGAAAATTAGCAAAGATGACAAAAAATGGGAATAATCAATGTTGGTGAGAGTTGCGGGAAGACAGGCACACTATAATGTACTTCTGTTGGAGCTGTCATTTGGCATAACCATTTTAGAAAGCAATCTGTAGTTACTAAAATAAAATGACTAGGATATCCGCATGCTTTGACCCAGAAACTCCATTCTGAGGAGACTACTGATAAGGAGAAAGTCCCCATATACACAAAGATATTTATAGCAGTAGTTTTTTTGTGTGTGATAGCAAAGAATTGGAAACAAAGTAGATGCCCATAGATTTGGGAATGGCTAAACAAACTGTGGTACATGAATATAGTGGAATATTACTGTGAATGAAGAATATGGTGAATACAGAGATGCAAGGAAAGATCTACATGACCTGATGAAGAATGAAATAGGCAGAGCCAATAAAACAATACATGCAATGGCTACAACAATGTAAATGGGAAAAAATAATCATAAAAATCAAAATTCAATGTTGTAAAATTACAAATAAAGTTGAAAGAAGAGATATGAGAAGACAAACTTACCCCAACTCTTTACAGAGGGAAGTGGTCCATAAGTGTTGTGAACTGATCATATTTTAAAATTCATTTGATCGACTGATAAGTCATGTATATTTTTCCATCTTTTTTTAAACTTCAAAACATTATTTGCTACATGGGTTGACTCTCTGGGAGGGGTAAGGTGAGGGATATTGGGAGAAACCATGATGAAGCTAAAACAAAAGCTATTAATAAACACTATTTAGGAAAGCAAAATAAAAAGCCAAACGTAAGATCTCATATTGTTTCTCAAGTGATAGGGAGCCCTTAGAATTTACTAAGCAAAGGGAAGGAGGAAGGAGAGAACTTTTGGGGAAAAGCACTTCAAAAGCTGAGGGGAAGATAGATTGGAATGGAGAGACTTGAATCAAGGAGACCAACCATGAGATACTGGTATATTTCAGACTTAAGGTGATGAGGGTCTATACTGGGGAGAGGGAGAACAGTTGAGTGAGAGGCCTGATGGGAATATATACAAGAAATGTTGTGACGATAGAAATGACAAGACTTGGCAACACACTGGATGTAAGGGGAGAGTGTGATTGAAAATTTAAGGATGACCCTGAGGTTGCTTTCAACATTAATAAAGTATCAGGAGAGGAAAGTATTTTGGAGAAAAGATAATCAGTTCTGTTTTGGATGTGTTGATTCTGAGATGTCTATGTGACGTCTAGTTCAAGTTATAAATTAAGTAGTTGGTGATATGAGATGGGAAGTCATGAGAGGAAGGTTTTTATAAACAAGATCTGAGAATCATCTATATAGAGATGATAACTGAATGCATGGAAACTTAGTGATATCACCAAGTGCAATAGTTTAGAGGGAAAAGAGAAGAAAATAGACAGAACCTTGGGGAATACCTAGTCAGCTCCTAGGCTGTGACCAAGCGGAAGATCCAGCAAAAGGGGCTGAGAAGCAGCAGTCAAACAAGCAGGACTAGGAAAGAATAGTGAATACCTAGAGTATTGAAATACCTAGAGAGAGTATCCAGAAGACTGTGACAGTGTCAAAGTCTGCAGAGAGGTCACAATTAAAGAGAAAAAATCATCAGATTTGGCCATTAAGAGCTTCTAGTAACTTTAGGAAGAGCAGATTCATTTGAATGATGAGGTTGGAAGCAGACTGCTGAGAGGCAAGCAGAAAGTGAGAGGAGGGGAAGTAGACACACCAACTATAGGTGGCTTTCTCACCGAGTTTTGCTATGAAAAGAAAATATATATGATGATAGTATAACCCCAATCCCATTGGTGTGAGACTCTCCTAAGTGATGGAGACTGCTAGTTCCTCACATATTGGCTTCTTCCCATAGTCTTTTCCTTCAGCAACATGAAAGTAGAGTTGGCATCTTCTTTCTTCTCTCTTGAAAACCTGGAAGCCAGAAGCTTCCATGGCAATTTCAGAGCCAAAAAGAGGCTGAAGAGAGTAGAAGAGACTTGAAGCTTGTAGAAAAGTTCAAGGAGTTCAAGAGCTCTTCTCTTTCCCACTCCTCCACCACTCTGCTCTACCCCTTATGCAGGACAAGGCATTTATCTTGTAGTCTAAGTAACGTTGTGTTCATTTTTCAAATGAAGAAACTCATTCAGAAAGGCTAAAAGACTTGCCCACAGTTCAAAAATGGCAGAACCAGGACTTGAATGCAGGTCTCCTGGATCTAAGTCCATCATTCCTTCTATTATATTAGGTAAGTTCAGTATCCTTTTTGGTGATCTTTGAAAAATACTCACTCTAAGAAAGTATAAAGTAAAGTTATTCATTATTTGGAGGTTAGGGTTTAAAGTCAACATATATGGAAAAGAACTATATTTAATCAAAATTACCCTTGCAATTAAATTAAAAAGATGAGAGAGGTCCAAAAGAAATTCTTTTACCAACCTCATGAAGATAAAGCCCATCTTAAAAAAAAATACTAATATTCTATCAGAGTTGCTGAATGTCAGTGTCATGGAATACAACTGCCTCCAAAAATATTTTTTAAATGAGCATCACCTAGAGGGCAATTGGTGTGAGCAGGTTGAAACATATAACTAATTGGAATTGCTGAAGAATGGAAATTAAGGACATCATCAAGAAACTGTATGATAGCAAAAAAGAGGGCCTGGTCACGTACTAAGAATGAAAAAATGACAGATTGATAGCCAGAGAACTTTACTGGTATTCTTGTGATTCAAGAGACCTCAGAGAAGGTTTCCAGCCCAGTGGGTAAACTTTCTGTTTCCTGGAAGCCTTCCTAAGTTTAATTTATAGTAGGAAATGGATGAGTCCTGGGATGGGTAGGCATGGATAGATTGTTATCTGTATTATTCAAGTATAACTGCTGAGATTAAATCCTGTATTTGCCTGAGTATTTGTGTACCCTTGAAAATTCCTGAAATTATCCATAATGTATAGGAAAGTAATTTTTTTTCTTTTCTACATAAGACAGTATTTTTTAAACAGTTGTAGCTGAAAAGAGGCTAGGGTAACTTTTTAACATAGCAAACTATATCAGAGAATAGAGATATAAGATAGTAGCTATGAAAACAATTAAAGATAAATTTAATTGTTTATTGCACTCAGATAAACTCTAGATTGGGAGAGATGGGAGAACCACAATTTCTTCTCAACCAGAAGAAAACAGAAACAAGCAAAGACTTGGCTGGCAGAAATTAATTAAGAAAAAATGCCCAAAAAAGGCCTTCCTCCAATCTCAAACAGAGCCATTTAATTTAAAAATACTTATTATTATTAATGCTTAATATGAAAGTTGCTGTACTAGGAATACATCCAAATTTTTTTGTACTGTTCTTTTGTGAGAGAGACTAAACCTTTTACTTTATTAAAACTAATCAAAAGGAAGACATGGTTGCCTTATGCTGCTCCTTCTCTTTTCTTGGGTTGGTTTTTTTTTTTTTAATTTGGTTACTCTACCCACAGGTAGAAAGAGAAAAGAGAAGGTAATCACTAAGTAGTGAGACTCTTCCTCCAACTTGCTTTTCTTTCTTTCTTTTTCTTTTGTTCATCTGTCCATTTTGACCTTATCTTGGTGACAGTGTAAGCTGTTAGTTTATATCTACTTTTTTGCTGTACTGTTCTGCAGATTTTGTCAAATAGTGAGTTCTTATCCCAAAAGCTGGGGTCTTTGGGTTTATCAAACACTTGATTACTATGGACACTTACTACTAAGTCTTGTGAACCTAATCTATTCCACTGATCCACCAATTTGTTTCTTAGCCAATACCAGATTGTTTGGATGATTACCACTTAATAAATAGTTTGAAATCTGGTATGTGTAGGCCATCTTCCTCCACATTTGTTTTTTATTAAGTTCCTTGATGTTCTAGACCTTTTGTTCTTCCAGATTAATTTTGTTATTTTTTTCTGGCTCTACAAAATAATTTTTTTGATGATTTGATAGGTATGGTATCAAATAAGTAAATTAATGTAGATAGAATGGTCATTTTTATTATATTGGCTCAGCCTAGATATGAGAAACTAATATTTTTTCAATTGTTAAGATATGATTTTATTTATATGAAAAGTATTTTGTACTTGTGTTCAACAGTTTATGTTAGCAGGTAGATTTCCCAAGTATTTTATTACAATTATTTTAAATGGAATTTCTCTATCTCTTGCTCCTAGACTTTGTTAGTAATACATAAAAATGCTGATGATTTATGTGGGTTTATTTTATATGCTGCAACCTTGCTAAAACTGTTAATTATTTCAACTAGATTTTTTATTGCTTCTTTAGGATTCTCCAAGTATACTGTAAGGGTCACAAAATAGTGCCAGATTGCAAATGGTAATATTGAGACACAGGGATGTGTTGGAGGCCTGGGAATTAGTTGAGTCAGGTGGAGGTTGGAGCATATTGCCCCATCCCTGGCCAGGAGATATTGCACTGCTCAGAACTTTCTTGCATGGGATGCCTGAGGTTCCCATTGATGTCTCCACACCTTGGGGTCTTCATGCCATTGTAATTACAATTTACCTCCCGTCTCTTAATCCTGCTCAGCTGCCCTGTGTCACGTGTGGGGTGTGGATCTGGGGTAGATAAAAGGATCCAAGCCTTGGAGGCCCAGGCGGCCTTAGAGTCCTGCAGTAAGGCTTCCCGGGTGTAACTTTAATAAACCCTCTTAAAAACATCTATCCTTCGGCATTACTTTCATTAAGGAGAAAACACCAGTCATCTCCATTGAAAAGGTAAGTACCTTCTGCCAAATGCTGACAAACCTTAGGGCAGGGCTGCTGAACCCTGACAGTATACCATCATACTATCTACAAAGAAGGATAGCTTTATTTCCTCATTTTCTATTCTAATTCCTTCAATTTCCTTTTCTTCTCTTTTTGTTATAGTTAGAATTTCTAGTACAATCTTGAATAATAGTGGTGATAATGGGCATCCTTGCTTCATTCTTGATCTTATTGGGAAGGGTTCCAGCTTATGCCCATTACAGACAATGTTTGTTGATAGTTTTAGATAGAAATTATTTATCATTTTAAGGAAAGATCCATCTTATGCTCTCTAGTGTTTTTAATAGGAATGGGTGGTGTATTTTTTCAAAAGCTTTTTGTGTATCTGTAGAGATAATCATATGATTTCTGTTGGTTTTGTTATTGATAAGGTCAGTTATGCTGATAATTTTCCTAATATTGAATGAAACTTGTGTCAAGATATTAGGAGATATCCCGTTTTCCAGAGCTAAGCCTCAGCAAGCAAGCTACGCCTTGAGTTTGACAAAACAATAATTCTTTGCTCTCACCCTCTGGATGATCTCAGCCACAGCAAAATCCAAGAATTGGGATTTATGATTTTCATATTAATCCCTATGTCCCAGGAGATCCTGGCTTCAGAGGTGGGGCTACAACTGACATGCTGCAGCAGAAAGTGATCAATCACATGTCCTGACACTCTGAACTACCCCTATACCTGTAAATGCTAAGTGAACTGAACCAGGTGGTGTACTCCTTCTCCCACCACACTAACTCTGGCTCTGTACCCTGCTGAATCATCATAACATTTAACAACCATTATGACTTGAGATAATCACTAAGCTCTTAGGGAGTGTTCTGACAAGACTCAAGAATACCTGTATTGTCCCCAAAATACCTGCACACGTGAGCCTGCCATGGGAACTGTTTACTCAAGACCTAAGAATGACTGTGTTGGGTCCCACCTTTTTGTGGTTTTCATGCTTAATAACCCTACCCCTGCCACAACCTACAAACCCTCCTTCTCAGGACAACTCCCACTTGCAAGTATTTTCCTCACTTTGAAATTAAACTTCTGTTTGATTCATGATTCTACTGTCTCTGGCCTGCATTGTTTGGCTCTGGCCACCTACATATTAGAGACCAGTCTCAGGATGGTTGATACTTGCATTTCTGGTATAAATCCCACCCAGTTATAGTATGCAATTCTGGTGATACATTGCTGTAATTACCTTCCCATTATTTTATTTAAATTTTTTGCATCAATATTCATTAGGGAAATTGATTTATAGTTTTCTTTCTCTGTTTTAGCTCTTCCTGGTTTAGGTATCAGCATCATATTTGTGTCACAAAAGGATTTGGTAAGGTTCCTTCTTTGCCAATATTACCAAATAGTTTATATAGTACTGGAATTAATTGTTCTTTAAAATGTGTGGTAGAATTCTTTGGCGAATCTATCTGGTCCTGGAGATTTTTTCTTAGATAGTTCATTGATGGCTTGTTCAATTTCTTTTTCTAAGATGGTGTTACTTAAGTATTCTACTTACTCTCTTGTTAATATGAAAATTTATATTTTTGTAAATATTCATGCAATTCACTTAGATTGTCAGGTTTATTGACATATAATTGGGTAAAATAGCTCTTAATAGTTGCTTTCATTTTTTCTTCATCAGAGGTGAATTCATCCTTTTCACTTCTGATAGCGGTAATTTGGTTTTGTTCTTTCTTTCTTTAAAATAAATTAACTACTCATTTATCAATTTTAGTGTGTAGTTTTTGGTTATTTTTTTTTTCATAAAACCAGCTCCTGGTTTTATTTATTAGTTCAATGATTTTCTTACTTTGAATTTTCTTAACCTCTCCTCTGATTTTCAAGATTTCTAATTTGTGTTTAGTTGGGGATTTTTAATTTGCTTTTTTCTAGTTTTTTTAGTTGCATGCCCAAGTGGTTGATCCATTCTTTCTCTATTTTATTGATATAAGTTTTTAGAGATATATGAATTTTCCCTAAGTACTGCTTTGGCGGCATCCCATGTATTTTGGTATGTTGTCTCATGGATGTCATTATCTTTAATGAAATTATTAATTATTTTTATGATTCATTCTTTGACCCACTCATTCTTTAGTATTAGATTATTTAGCTTCTGATTAATTTTTAATTTATCTTTCCATGGTCCTTTGTCGAATGAAATTTTTATTGCATTATGATATCAAAAGGATGCATTTAATATTTCTTTTTGCATTTGATTGTGAGGTTTTTAGGCCCTAATACATGGTCAATTTTTGTGAAGGTGCCATGCACTACTGAGAAAAAAGCATATTCCTTTCTATCCCCACCAGTGGATGAATTGATATGCTGAGTTTATGCACAAAGCTTCTTCTCAGGAGCAGGCTTCTTTTTCCCAGAGGGTTTTTTTCAAGCTTTGGCTCCCCCTCTTCCTCCTCCTTCTTCTGGATTATTAATCAATAAACATTTATTAAGTTCCTGTTATGTGCTAAGCAATAAGCCTTGCAAATAGTAAAAGAGGGAAAAGATAATCCCAGCTCTCAAAAAGTTTACAATAAAAGGGGAGAGACAACATGCAAACAAATATATAAAAACAGGATGAACAAGAAATGATGAACAGAATGAAGGCATCAGAAATAAGAAGGGTTGTGGAAGGCTTCCAGTAAAAGATGGTATTTTTGTTGGGACCTAAAGGAAACTAGGGAAGCCAGTACACAGAATGGAGGAGAGAGAGCATGTAGGGTTCACCATGATTCTCAAATTTGCCAATGAGTTCTTCTTGAGTACTCATCATTGAATCTTTCTGCATGGTGCATAGAGGGGACCATAGCGCTAAGCTTTTCATAATCCTGGTTAGATTTGTGCTGATGATCTTGTGCATAGGAAAATTGTGGTGACTCTTCAGGGTAGCAGGCCTGCATCATGTACCATATAGGTCATCCAGCTTGCAGGAGGCACTTTCAGTCCGAATACAGAAATGCCCCGGTGTTCTATCAGGAGCAAGTCTTAAAATGTTCAATTTGTTCACATTAAAGAGAGCAATATCAGGAATGTTTCCAAAGGCCTTGACAAGTACCCCTGTCTTTATTATAGATGATACAGGGTCCCCTACAATGGATCGCGTGACAGTTCCTCATATCCTTACTAGCTCACATGTACTAAGCATAGACCTTTTTGATGTCGTTCCATGCCTTCAACTTCCTAAGCAGCAAAATGACTTCCTTGGTCTTCTTAGACTGCTCAACTTTTTTTTCAATCACTAGAGCAAGTGTGGGACTTCTTCAATTTGATGACCTTTTGCCATGACCAGTGCTGTCAGGGCAGAGGCTGCCAATGCAGAGCAGATGGCATGATGTCTTTGTGTTGTGATCACTCTGATGCCACCAGTGCCAAGTCTTGGTGGGAGCAAACATGTGACCTCCTTAGCACATATTTACAAAAGCATCCTGGCCAGAGCAGTGAATCCCTCTACTCCAAACACAGGGGATTCAAGCAATAGCTCTATCAAATTCCAAAGACTGCACTGGTCTGATGACCTGCTAATTCAGTGACAGAATAAGCTTGCCAGTTATTGGTATGAAAAAACTTACATTATCTGGACAAATTGGAGCCTACAGGAAAGGTAATATTTTTGCCAGATAATTCCCTCTTCTTGGAGTACACAGATATCTAGGGACATACACAAGCCATGATTGGCACTGGAGAGTAAGGGACACTCCAACTCTCTTTTCCAATGAGAAGAACATTTCTTTCCACCTGACCTCCTATCCATCATTGTACTTCTATCTTTTGTCAATCAACTCCCTCCAACCTTCCCCTCCTCCATCAGATATTTGTCTTGTTGTATTCCTCTTAGAAAAGGACTCCTCCCCTTCCACCAAACACCACTCTGAGGTCTTTTCACAATATGGAAATGACCCATAATTCTTGAGGGCTATATCACTAGATCACAATCTCTCTTTGGTTCTTATCACACTGGAAAGGCTTGAGTTGTGATACCATCCAGAGACCAAGTCAGGTTTTTTTGAGACCAGTTTAGTTAAGTGTGAAGATAATCATCTCAAATAGGCTGGCTATCTGAGGATGAATTATTAGGCTATAGAAAACAAACACAAAATGGCCCTCATTTCTATGGTGTCCCCTTTCTGTTTTATAGAGCCCATACCACAGTGGTGAAAGGGAAGTTAGAAGAAGAAAAGAAAGAAAGAGATGTCAATAAAACATTTTTGAAATCTCAGAAAAAGAGCGAGAAGAAATTCAGAAAGGGAAACAAACAAGGCAGTGTTGGCACTATTGTGTTAAATTTACAATATATTTTTTTATTTTTAAAAGTAAGCCATATGAATAGAGATTTGTGGTTTCATATACCTTTCCCTCATCTTTGTATGGCACTGTTTGCATTTGGTTTTTGTTATGTTCATAATAAAAAAAAAAAAGAAAAAAGGCAGAAGGTGCTAAGAATTATACAATTTTTCGATTGTCTATAAACTTTAACTGTCAGTACTATAGTGAAGATCCTTGTCCAATGACCAATACATGAATATACTGCTGGAAGAACTGAATCGTATCAATTGACATTTTTGCTACAAATATTCTCTAAGATAGAAGTTGTAGCTAAAGGGAAAGATAATTTACAGATTCCCCATGGAGAAACAAGTAGAGGAATTAGCACAGTCTGTAAATCTAAATATGGGCCGTTAGAGGCCATTTGATCTTATGTCCTTATTTTTGCAAATGGTGGAACTGAGGCCCACAGGAGTTAAGTGACTTACCTTTGACCTCAAAACTCTGGATTTGAACTATGATGTTTCTGGGAATTTTTGCTTTGGATTTTCTTTTAAGAATTAACTAGTGTATTCTTTCTATTTCTACTTTGCCATCTGGTTCTAAGAGATCTGGGCAGTTTGCTTTTTCTAGTCATAGCATTCAGACAATCCAATGATTCTTAAATTTTTTTCTTCTAAATTTGTTTTCCAAGTCAGTTTGTATTATGAGACACCTTGAATATTCTTCTGTAGTTCTCAGTTTCTTAACTTTGTTTTACTATCTCT
Organism: Pseudochirops corinnae; assembly: GCA_028646515.1. NCBI lineage: Eukaryota > Metazoa > Chordata > Mammalia > Diprotodontia > Pseudocheiridae > Pseudochirops > Pseudochirops corinnae. The sequence continues at coordinate 416,105,243 of CM053585.1, read as the reverse complement.
TGTTGTTACAGAGTCGTTGACTTACTTGTTCCCCTTGAGTTTTCAAGGAATTTGTTGCTTAGGCAAGGTTTTATACTTCTTCTCCCAAGTTGTTAAATTGCTTCTCTCATTCTTTCTTCCATAGATTTCATTTCTTTTCCATTTTTTCTCAAACTCATTCCATTTATAAAAAAACATATAAAATTCTTTTTTAAAATGCTTGATGCCCCTTTCCCTAGTTGAATTTTTTTTGCCCAAGCTGTTTTTCCCCAAAGCATTGATGTTTTAGTGATTCTCCTCTTCTGCATTTGTGTCTTGAATATCCTTGTCATTACAACAGCTCACTCTGGTGGAGTTCTTTCCTTGTTAGCCCATTCTTCCAGCCTACTTCTTGACTTTGGACTTGATATTGGGGATGGGCTATGTGACACCTCTGGAGGGAAGGTCTGGGCTTGTCCTGTTTCTACTTTCTTAGGGCATTAATCCTGTTATTCAGGATTTCATCAGTAGATTAGGGAGCTGCAAGCTTTCAGTGCTCCCAAAATGGTATGATCCACACCAAATTCTGACTGCTGCTCTCTCATCTCAATTCTTTAAGTTCCTGACCTAGGTTTGAGTCTGAGCAAGGGCAAAATACTGCTAGACTTAGCATCTCTCAGTCAGCTGGAAAAACTTTGTTGATTTAGATTGGCAGGATTGTTGGCTTCCCTTTAGTCTAAAGCAGCGGTTCTCAACCTGTGGGTCACGACCCCTTTGGGGGTTGAACAACCCTTTTACAGGGGTCTCCTAAGACCATCAGAAAACACATATTTCTGATGGTCTTAGGAACTGAGACATCACTCCTCCATCTGTCTCCAGGTGGGTCCGCCCACATGCAGATATGCTCCACATATGAGTATTAAAGGGTCGCAGCATTGGGAAGGTTGAGAACCACTGGTCTAGAGACTCTCTGATAGGTGCCTGGAGTCTGAGCCAAACTGATGCTACATGCTTTTGAACTTCCACCTTTCTCCATACACTGCCCAGATGAAACTCCACCTTTCTTCAGGCCACCCTTCCAGTGCAAGTCTGCCCTGGATCCATGACATAGAACTGGTTAGTGAGCAATAAAGCTGCCTATTTAGACCTATTTCTGTTGCAATGCCCCAGTAAGGGTCTGAGGGTGACTGTTGTAACAGCAATCAATTTAGCAGATACTTAGCACTTAGTAACTTAGGGCTAAGTAAAGAAGGTGTGAGCTCTTCTCCTGTCCTGATGTAGCAGGAAGGGGTTGGCTGAGACAGGAGGCCAGTGTGTATATAAGAAGAGTTCTAGAGACAGAATTTGGAATCTTGGAGGAAGCAGGATTGTCCCAGCTTGGGAGCTGGGCTGCTGGACTGAAGAAATGAGTTGGAGTTGAGAGAGAGAGAGAGAGTTAGTTTCTCTCCCAGCATCTGGAAGGCCAGTGTTGCTGCTGCTGCTTGGAAGGCTGAATTTCTCCTGGGTCCTAGGGCCAGCTGAACTGCTGGAGGACTGAAGAAGCATGACTGGGATAAGACTTTATTTGTAGCCTGGCTGATCCTTGAGTTCCTGGCAACAGAAATGGTAAAGGGTTTGAGATGTACTGGACCCTGTGAACTTCAGTGTGTGCCAGGGACTGCCCTGAGGACTGGACAAAGACCTGGGAGCTGTCTACCTCTGGGGACTGGACAAGAACTGGGAGCTGTCTGCCCTTGAATCCAGGTGACTGGTGGATTCAGGAAGGATCTGGTACCATGCAAGGGGATCCAGGGAATCAGAGAGACCACCCTGAGTCAAGACGAAGAAAAGGCCTCTCCTTGGATGAAACCGAGGTTTGCTGGACACCAAGGGGTGGAAAGTTTGTGTGGTTTTCTAATGATTGTATTTAGTGACTGATTGCTAGATAAGTAACTGAGTTGATCCCTGGTTGCCCCATGAGTGGAAGATTGATTATTGTATTGTGAATTGATTGAATGATTAAGTATTATTATATTGTGAATTGATTGAATGATTAAATAAGAAGGGTTTCCCCCCTTAGAGAAACCAGATGATTATATTGTGGCCACTGTAGTGAAAAATGTGTGGCTATTCTAATGTTAAGTTATTGTGAACACTATATTGTGATTTTCTGTGATAAGTTATAATGTTGTGAATATTGTACTGTACCTTGATTTGTTGTGAATGTTTGCCTTGATTTGTAATGGAATAAATGGAGTGTTCACTATACTGTGCAATCTGAACCTTAAAAGCTGTTCACAGTAGCATTCTTTTAGGAATTTGCTAGTGCATGGTGTTACAGCAGTTGTGGGCACCTCCTCTTGGAGAGACTTCCTTTTGTGCTGGTCTGTAGCCTGTTCCTGGGCTCTGTAACAGTCTATGAGTTCTTAGCCTGACCCCAGTCCCCAGAGCCCATAGACCTTCCTGCCTGTCTCTTTATTCTGATTTGGGCTAGGCAAAGGACTTACTATGACTTTTTCTGGATTTCTCTGTCTAGATATGGTCTGGTAAATTTTCTAGGTCTGTTTGGAAGAGTTTTGTGGATGGAAGATCACCAGATTGCTTAGCAATATTCTGCCCCAGATCATAACTTAGTAGAACATATTTGTATAGGGAGATTTAAAACATATTTAAAGTATTTCAAACACAATGTACATCCTAGAAGAATGTCCCAAGATTAGAATGAGGGGAATTAAACATATTTATCTTATTGGAAAGGTGAAGATAGACTATAGGCTAGACAGAAAGGATAAAAGTTAAAATAATATTGCCAGATATTCTATTTGAGATTCATCTGTACTTCAGTGAATGTTTTCAATTAGATGAATAATATCTCTCATTTAATTTGTTGCTGATAACTACCAGTGACTACTTCTATCCACTCTGATCAGTGTAATGCATCTAATTGTAACTAGTGATGTTGGTGTCCAGGGAAAGTAGACTAAATGTGCTTTTACATCAAATTTCTAATTGATGTGACTGCTGATAGGGGTAAATAAGAAAATGGCCACTTGGTAGGTTCCTAATTTATTTAATTACTCTTGCTAATTAGATTCTATGCTGCTGAAGCAAATGCTGTCAAAACATAAATATAACTTCTTAATTGCATGGACTTGTATTTTATTTTACTTTATTTGGGCCACTTTGCAAAGTAGACAGAGGGCTGAACTTAGAGTCAGAAGACCTGGGTTCAAGTCTTGTCTCTGACACATACTGACTAATGTGACCATGGACAAGTCACTAAATCTATCCCCAATTAACTCTCCAAAACTTTGTTATAAAATGAGTTGCTGAACTGCACTGGTAAAAAGGATTTTTTAAACTGCATTTCTTAGTATGAACTTTATCACCAACAAACACAAACATTTCAATATATTAATGTAGAACTTTTGGAGACCTTTACAGGATCTTAGACAACTCAGAGGATTTTCCCAGGATGACAGAGAGTTCTTCCACTGTTCAGAAACATTCAGGAAGGGTCAGCTTGTTTTGGGTTTCTAATGAATTTAAAGAAGGAAATTTTGCCCAAATATTTGGGAACCAGTAGGCTCTAATGACATGAATGTAAAGAACTTTGTGAACCTTAAAGCACTATACAAATGCGTGTTATCACTATCATTATTATTACTATTATTATTATTATTTATTCTTAGCCTATAGTCACCAGACCTTCAGTGTGGTGATGACTCCCTTCTCTAGGCCTTCTACTGCACTCCCACTCACTCAAGAAATGTTTATAGAACAATACAGGGATGCCCTGAAAAAATGTTTAACCGGCCTATCTTAAAAAAAAAAAAAACAGATGAATGCACATACATTTTTTAAAGTTTAATCTGCATTATCAATACTTAGATAATCAGCAAAACAATCAATCAAGCACTAATAATAGAAATGACCAATTTGTGAGGTATAAATCCTCCCAATGAAAATTTAACAATGGGCTTTTGCAAGCGAGTTACAGCTGACTCCAGCACACCTCTGGGTATTAGGTAAAGGAGGATGAAAGGTAAAATCAAGGCACAAGTAAATGAGGAGCGAAAGGAGACAAGATAGATTTATTGAGGGAATAGACTGACACTGAGACTACATCAAAATACCTGTTTTAGCAATTGGTGAAAGTGAAATTAAATCTGTGGGTTCTTACCTCCCTCTGTTCTTCTCATCACCTAACATGCATCTCATGCCCCCAAACATAGCTTGGGAAATATTCATCCCAAGTTTAAGTTACTATTCCTCTCTTCAGTAACATCCCTTCAAGCCAGCAGGAAAAAAGGCACAGGAAGAGAGAAAGAAGTGATGCTGGCAGTAAAACCCAACATAACTCACTGTGTGTGTGTCTGTGTGTGCATGCATGTGCACATGCACATGTATTCATTTATGCATATCTATAAGTATGTATATATGTGCATATATGCACACACAAACATATATACAAATATGCACTTATACTTACTTATATTATATATGTGTGTATATGTACACACACATATCTTCTTTGAATGTCTAGTTTCATTTCTCTAGTAGTTAATATAGCTAATAAATTACATGGCAAGTAACAATGATTTTATCTGAGCCATAGAGATTTCAAGAAGGAAAATTAGCCCAAGAGAAAGATTTACTTTGTGTTACTCTGGGTTTGAGTTTGAGCTGATGAGCAAGAGAGCTTCTATAACATTAGTAACTGACTGGACAAATCTCCAAGCATGAGAGTGGTTACTGTAGAGTCATGGATGGAGAATGGGTCTCTGGATCATGAAAACTTGAATTCAGGTAATAACTACCTCTAGGGTCTGTGAGACCCAGCCAACTCACTTAACTTTTCAAGGTTGTAGGACACTCAGACTGCATGTTTCAGAGAAGATATACACATGCACTGGTAGAGAATTTCCGGATCTGGCCATTCCCTATTTCAGTGAAACCCATATCCTTGTTACAAGCCATAGTTGTTACCTTTGAAGGATATGTGAGAATTAATAAGGAGACAAGCCAATGTTAGAGAAGAATGGAGGTTAACATGGCTGTCCCTTAGTTCACCTTAAAGGCATGACATCATATACCCACACACCCCATAAAAGCTACCCTAAAAACAACCAAGAACACTGGCATGAAACCATGGAATCCTATTACACATAGTTCACTTTTTAAAGTTTATATTAAATTTCTCAAGGTAGTAACAAAATTGCCTTTTCTGTGCTCCCTTATGAACCTCTTTCGCTTTTCTTTTGTGCATTTTAAAATGTTTTAACTCATTCTTTCTTTTTTATTTTGCTTTTTTATCACTACCTACTACTTTCAACTTTCTAACCCCCCTCAGGAGCCCTCCCTTGTCAAAAATAAATAGAGCCAAACAAAGCAAAAATCAAAACATTAGCCATGTCTGAAACAATATGTCATAATCTGTACTTCTGGTCCAGAGCTTTTCTCCCAAGAGGCAGGAATCATTTTTTTTTATCACTAGTCCTTGAAAGTCATTCCCAGTCACTGCATTGCTCAAAGTTCTGAAAGTTTCTAAAGTTTTTCTTTTCTAATATATTATTGTGGTCATCATCTAAATTGTTCTCCTAGTGTTACTCTTCATTTTGTATCAGCTCATGATAATCTTCCCAGTTTTCTCTGAATCCATTTTATTTGGTTTTTTTTTTCTTATGGCATAACAATATCCTTTACCTTCCTATTCACAATTTGCTCAGTCAGTCATTCCCCAACTTATAGATACCCACTTTATTTTCATTTCTCTGCTACAACAAAAATTTCTGGTAATAAACATTTTTGTACACATAAATCCTTTCTTTTTTGTTTTTGGCATATAGGTTAGCAACATTTTAGGTACAATGTGGAGAGACTTTCTACACTGAAAGTTTCCTTTCCAGATGAAATCATAGGTTTGAAATAATTCTTTTACATTTCTTTAATCCTGTAACTGTTAGTGTCCTGGAGCAAAGCCTCATTTTCCTAATGTGGTTAGGAATCTGTGTGCTATATTCTCCAAACTAAAATCTAGCCCTCTAAATTGAGGGTCATTTGGGAAATCCCAAAAATATCTTACAAAATATCTTGCTATTTTTTTTTTTTTCAAAAAGCTGGGACAATTTACTTTTTGTCCTGTGCAGTTTTCACTTATTATTTCTTGCAATAGGGTTCTGACCAAATAGGTTTTAAAAAGCCTTCCTTTCAAGTGGAATTACTTGATTAAGCTTTTAAACCTGAATCACTTGGGCTTTCATTGAATGATTACCAACAGCCCCAGTCCAAGCTTCAGTGATCCATGGTTTAGATTTTTATGACTTAGAATGAGTGTAAATAGCATTTGTTTGCTGTTCAGACTTTGAGGGTCTTCCCCTCCCAGACTGATATTTTTGTAATGGCAAATTAGGCCATCTTTTGTCTCAATTCTTACCTAGCCCTTAGTTATTGAATGGACATTGCCTCACACAAATTGAAACCTGGAAAAGACCTTAATTTAGAAAGGCCAAGGTCGTTACTACATCTCAGGCCATCCCCAGTCATATTGACCTTTGTCTTACCTCTGGATTTTGATGACCCTGGAGGAGAAAGGCTGGTGAAGTTGAACTCTGCCTCGCTTAAATCCACTTCCCAGTTCAAGTCAAGATATTGCCCTCATGATGTCTTTGGTCCTCTTCAAAAACTAAAGACAACAGTAACACTTAGGAACTACCTTTAAAGTAACAGTGACATCTTGAACCTAATCTGCAGTGTTATGAAGACCAGCATAAACCCATAGGAATGAAATTAGCAAATCAGCGATGACTGGGGAGGGGGGATAAAAAAGGTAATAAATACCTTACATTTATAAAGATGTACTTTACAGTTTACAAAGCATTTTTGTATGCATTATCTCATTTGAATCCATTTAGAAGATGACTTCCACTAGAGGCATTAAAGCTGTAAATCTAATGAAGGGGTGAAAGTGGCGAGAATTTCAACTGAGGCTGTGAGTTTTGGGTTGAAAACGTATTCATTCTAAAACTGACTTTAGAATGGTCTTAAAAGGGAAAAAAAGCTTTTCAGTTTTAAGTTTCTCCTGTTTTTTTTTTACTTTTTTTTTTTTTTTTTACTTCTAAAATTACATTGTAAAAATAGGATTGGGAGAAAGATTCCATTAACTCTTTCTCTGTGTGTCTGCAGAGTGGATATTCTCTGCCTGGTATCCATAAAACCTACATATTTCTTTTGAAGAGTTGGGCCTGTGTGTCATCTATACTCTTAGATAACAACAAATATGGAAATTATAACAGCACTAAATGAGCACAACTATCAATTCTGATCAATATACGTCTCTGATAGAAAACTTGGAGCATACCTAATCCAGTTAACTAGGCCCCTGACGATGCCACGTGAGCTCTGTATCACCAGTACCTTGGCTTTCTTTATTTCCATTATCCATCAGGACAGCCCATGAGGGAATCCTGGGGAACTGTGTAGTTCTCTGTAATAAGCCACAATGCTAATGAGGCATAACAAATTTACCAAGTATCATGTATAATGTTGATCTTTCATTGACACTATTACCCATATAGATTACAATTTGCCATTTGTTATCCACCTAATATAAATGAAGTGGGAGATGCAGCTACTCTTTCCGTAGTTAAAATATTTTTCAAATGGTTGTCATGCTCCAGAACTAAAACTCAGTAGCCATAGCCTCTGTTTTTGCTGCTGCTGTTTCTCAGCAGGATTTGCTGTCTGCTCTTCTAGGAGGTCAGCCAGATTTTGTCTTTCTCACAGTTTCAATTTTCCCCTGGGATTAAAAGTCTAATATATTTCTGTAACCCAACAACTGAACCCAAGATAAACAAGGACCCAGAGAAACATGGCCCTGGTACCATCCTTTCTTTAGAAAGAAGTCTGCAATGTTCTTTTTCTCTAGGAATGTGCCTACATAAAAGTACTGGGGTGAGAGTGTACTTCAACTATAGGAGATATTTTGGTTGGAAAAAAATGCTAATTTGCCTTTCCATTATATCAATTTGCCTTTGAAAATTCAATTGATTTGGTTCAATTTACTAAATATTTCTTAAGTATGTGAAAAGAAAAGAAAGAAAAAGAGAATCAGATTTTTTTGAAGATGGAGAAAACAGAATAGGTAGAAAGGAGCACAGAAAAGCAGGATGGCTTTGAAAGTGATGGGTTGAGTTTATGAAATATTTTTTAAAGAAACCAGGAGGTACATAGTAGAGATCCAAAGTTTCATGTACAATACTCACTTTTGGTTCTTTTATATATAGATAGATAGATATAGATATATATGGAAATGTCCTCTCTCTCTCTCTCTCTCTCTCTCTCTCTCTCTCTCTCTCTCTTTCTCTGTCTCTTCCTCTCTCACTTAAAAATAAATAAATTTTTAAAGAATTTGCTTCCTGCAAGGTACACATCTGAGTGTCAGTGTGGTATAGTAAAACAGAGTCAGTAAGGTCTGGTTTCAAATCTTACTTCTGATACATACTGATCATGGGCCCTGGTCACATCAATTAAGCTCTCACTGTCCCAAGCAATTGAGTTGGTGCTGGTATGCAATGGTAGAAGAAGAGAGTTTCTTCCAAGGGAGCCCACAGACAATCATAGATCAAAAGGCAGAAGACACCTTGGAGGCCATCTAGTCCAATCCCATCATTCTAAAGATGAGGAAAATGAGGCCTACAAAGGTTAGGTGACTTGTTCAAGGCCACACAGGGAGTAATAGAGGAAGGTTTTGAATCTAAGTCCTCTGACTCCAAACCTAGTGCCTTTTTCCCTTATACCTCCCACATTTATGAAATCACAGATTTAGGCAAAGAAATGCGCAAGAAGGCACTACAGACTCAATAAGAGGTAGCTCACAAGTCCCTAAACTCAAGAAATGGTAATTCGCATGATATACATTTGTACAGGTCTTTTTTGTTTTTTACATAAATGTTAGCTGTTTATTATTGTTCCTATTATCATCCCTATTACTTAATATCTCGTTCTGGTTATTCTTACTCAGTACTACCTATGTAGAGGAATACATGTTTTCACTCATTACCTGCCTGGCTCTTTCTAAAGCACATATTTCTTTAAGTTTTGTTTTAAAATTAGTTTTTAAACTAGTCTCACTACAAGGAAAGAGACCAAAACTAAAAATAGACTAGGGCAGATTTGAATTATTTAACTCTTAAAGACTTAATTCTACTATCCATTGCAAATGTACAGTGAAATAGACATCAGTTGGTTTTTTTTAACCCCTTCTTATATGATCTTATACCTTTGGTCAGCTGATTCCCATCTTTTCTTTTTTTTTTTCATTGACTTGTTTATTTACTTTTAGTTTGCAGGATTCAGTTCCACAATCACATTTGTACAGTTCTTTAAGTTTAAGAAGCACATTACTTTACAAAATTCTAGGGGTTTGATAGGCAGGCATTCTTACCTACTTTTATAGGTGAAGAAATTGAGGCACAGAGTAATTAATTGGTTATTTGCACAGTCCTTAGCACAGTGTTCAGTGCATGAGAGGCGCTTAATAATTACTTCTTCCCTTCCCCAAACCTTGTCCATGAATGCACAATTAACACATGCCAGAAATGGAATTCGAACCTGTCTCACCTGAGCTCCACAACATCAAGACCCCTGGTTTTGTTTTATCTTTTAATTAATTCGTGTTAAGAAACCACCCACAAAACACAATCCCCCAGACAGGCAAGCAAAACCACATAAAAGAATGCAGTACTAAAGATGATATTTCAACTTTACACTTTGAGAATAGAGGCAGCTAGGTGGTGTGGTGAATAATCAGGTAGTATAGGGGATAGACCACTGTACCTAGAGTCAGAAAGACTCAAATTCAAATCTTGCCTTATACACTTACTGGCATTTTCTATCTTTTCTTCCTCAGTTCTTTCATCTGTAAAATGGGGGTAGTAATAGCACCAGCCTCTCAGGAGTATTGTGATGGTTAAAGAAGACACTATTTGTAACATGCTTTGTTAGCTTTAAAGCAATATATAAATGCTAGCCATGATTATTATTTTACTGCTGGTAATAGGAAACATAGGGTTATTGCGTTTCCTTAATAATTCTATCACACAGCATGGGGTAGCAAACAAAGAACTGGTCTCTGAGCTAAGAAAACCTGGATTCTGCCTCCGACACTTACTGGCTATGTGACCACAAACAAGTCACTTATCACTGCAGTATTCCAGGCAACTCCAAGACTTCAATTTGAAGAACAGTTGCTGATCTGCACTGGAAGAGAGTTTCCTCTCTGGGAGTTTTTTATACCAACAAAATCTCAGACCAATCCAAAGAGTCTTAAGATTCTTTACCATCCTGGTTGCCCTCTTCTGGAGGAAGCTATTGACGTCCTCTCTAAAATGTTCTTCTCAGGGCTAAATACAATACTCTAGATGTGGTCTGATCAGAGCAGAACGCACCAGGCCTGATAATTCGATAATCATGGCTACCATGGCTCTTTGATGCAGCCTGATTACATTAGCATTTTTGGCTGCCATATGATACAGTACAGTCTATTCATATTGAGCTTATAGTCCTCTAAAAGAAAAAAATCTTTGTTTTGAAAAATTGGTAACTTAACCATACCTTTCCAATCTTGTATTTGTGGGGGCGATTTTTTTTAAACCCACGGATTAATTCACATGCAACTATATTAAATTAAATTCCCCTCTAAGAGATTCAGATCAACATTCAAACCTGGTAGGTTGGTGGAGTGCCTGTTAGTGCAGGTTGCAATGTAAAGATGGCTAAGTCTAAGAACCATACCACCCACAACCAATCATGAAAATTGCACAGAAATAGCATCAAGAAACCAAGGTCACAGAGATACAAGTCTCTGAAAGGGGTTGAGCCCAAGTTTCTGAGAAATATGAGCTTTGCCAAGAAACAAAACAAAAAGGGGCTGAAGAAGATGCATGCCTACAATGCCAAAGCCATGAAGGCCCAAACAGAGGCCATCAAGGCCCTGAGCGCCAAGGCCTCCAAAGCCAAGTTCCTTAGGTCCAAGATCCCCAAGGCCAGTGCCTGGCGCGCTCGCCACAAGATGGCCACCAAACGTCCAGGCCCTAAGGTCAGCATCAAAGGTCTAGGCTCCATGATTATGAAGCCTGACTCTAAGGTTGCCAGAACCATTGATCCCAAGGCTACCAAGTCCACTGACCCCAAGGTCACCAAGTCTGCCACCAAGGTCAATAAGTATGATCCCAAGTCCACCAAATCTGATTCAAAGGCTGCCAGGTCTGATCCCAAGACAGCCAAGTCTGATTCTAAGGACACAAAGCCCGGTGATTCCAAAGCTGCTAAGCCTACCAACCCTAAATGTGCTTGAGTCCAAACCCAAAGATGCTGGGGCTAAAGCTGCTAGTCTTAAGTCTTCAGAATAGATGCTTAAGGACAGAAGAACTTGTTTAAGATCTACACAACTCAAAGATGCTGGGGCTAAAGCTGCCAGTCTTAAGTCTTCAAAATAGATGCTTAAGGACAGAAGAACTTGTTTAAGATCTACACAACTCAAAGATGCTGGGGCTAAAGCTGCTAGTCTTAAGTCTTCAAAATAGATGCTTAAGGACAGAAGAACTTGTTTAAGATCTGCACAACTCTTTTTCCCAGCCAGGGTATGATGATGCACTATTTTGGACAAAGAAAGGAAATGGTGGGTCATAAAACAAACAAACAAAAACATTCAAACCCGTGAAGATATTGTTAGATCCTGACTTTGTTATCTAATATATAACCTATCCTTTCTAGATTATTGCCATTTTGATATTTGATTGGCATGCCACCTATTCCTTTAACCAAGTTCTTGATTGAAAATGCTAAGGAGAACAAGGCAAAACACCAATCCTTGGGGTTCTCCACAAGAGATCTCCTACCAAGTTGAGATCATACCACTAAATGACTATTTTTTGGATCCCACCATTTAACCAGTTTCAGTCCAGATTTTGTTCACAAAAATAGCAAAAATTACTTTTTAAGATGCTTTGAAAAAAATATAGGTAAATTATATCAACAGTCTAGCAATTCTACCACAGAAGGAAATTAGGTTATGGCAACATGCATAAATCTTGGTGAAACAGTTGGCTATTAGTGATCACCACTTCCTTTTCTAGATTTTCACTAGCAATTTCTTTAACAGAATTTTGTCAAGAATTGAAGTTAAGCGGCATACTGTTTACAGACTAAATGCATACTCTTTCTCCTTTTTGAAAATAAAGGCTTTTATTTTTCTCTATTTCTATAGCTCAGAAATCACCCTCCCCAGTTCTTTAAGCTTCCTTTCAGCTAGTTTATTTGAGCATGGTTCCTTTAACTCACCAAGAGCAATTGGGTGATCTCTTAGCATCCCAACGCTCAACTCTCTATTACCAAATCATTTCTGTTATATGTTTTTCAATTCAGTAAGCATTTATTATGTGTCTATTGTGTATTAGCCACTAGGTCAGGTACTCAAGCATGGGAAATGGAAAAATTATCCCTATTCTCAAGGAACTTCCATCCTACTGGAACATATAGCATTCAATCCAATCCAACTAAGTATGCACTGTGCTACGTCCTGGGGATACAAACACAAAATCAGGAACAAATTCTGTCATTAAAGAACTTCCATTCTATTTTATGGGTACAAGAAGATAAGTGTGTATATATATATATACATATATGTGTGTATGCATATATTTATATTATTAAAGGAGCGAAAGAGTTCGAAGCCCAAAAGAAGGTGGCCTATGGGTTGAGCCTTGAAGAAAATTATGGTTTCTAAGAGGCAAAGATAAGGAAGGAATGCATTGCATGAATGAGGGACAGTCTGTACAAAGTCACGGAGGTGGAAAATGGAGTGCTAAGGTCAGAAAACAGCAAGTAAGCCAGTTTGGCTGTGATAGACAGCGTATGAAAGGGAGTAATGCCAAATAAACCTGAAAAAGGAGACCAGAGCCATATTGCCAACAGCTAAACACATAGGTACACAGAAGATCATTGGAAGATGGGAAGACCACTAACAACTAGTAGACTCAGGAAATACTTTTCATAGGATATAGATTCTGAGCTGAGACCAGAAGGCAAGTGTGGTATAGAAGACATAGAAGTTAGGAGGGAGGATATTCTATCCATGAGAGGATATATGGTGAAAAGGCATGGAGGTGAGCAAAGAATGCCAAGTGCTAGGAATAACAAGGAGGCTGGTTGGGCTAAAACATAGAATGAAATGGAAATAATGTAAAATAAATCTGGAAATGTACTGGAGCCAAGAATTTGAAAGGCTTTAAATGCCAGACAGAAGAGGTGGCATTTTATCACATAGTTAATAAGGAGTCATCGAGGAATTCTGAACATGGGAACTGACTTAGTCAGACCTGTGATACAGGAAAATTATTTTGGCGAATGAATGAAACATTAACTGGAATTGAGAAAGTCTAGATGCAGGGAGACCAATTAGGAGGTTATTGTGATAGTTCAGAGAAGATATGATGGAAACCTAAACTAGGGTAATGGCTACGTGAGTGGAGAGAATGGAATGGGCAAGAGAGATGTTATGAAAGTAGAATCAAAAAAGACATGATAATTTATCATATATGAAGGAGGACACTGAGTAGTTGATGATATTGAAGTTGTAAAGTGAGGTGACTATGAGGACAATGGTACTCAAAAAAATGACATTTGAAGGATGTCAGGGTTAAATTAATGAAATAGTGAAAGGCTTCTTTTATAAACATGCTGATTGTTAAGTTGCCTAATGGATGCCCGATGGAAGTGTCTAGCAGGCAATTGATGACACAATAATGGAGCTCAGGCTCTTTCTTGGTTAGGGTAAATTATATAAATTTGGGAGCCATCTGATTAGAGTTTATAATTGAACCTATGGAAGCTGATAAGATCTCTAAGAAAAAAGAGAATAGGACCTAGAATAGAGCTTTACTTGCAGCATGCTCACGAGTGGAGATTTCCCAGATATCGATCCAGCAAAAGACACTGAGGAATGGTCAAACAGAAGACAATCAAAAAGGAGAAGTGTCAAGAAAGCCAAAGAAGGAGAAGATAACTAGAAGAAAGAAGTGGTCATTAGATTGGAGAAATACCAAAAAGGATGATGACTAAGAAAAAAATCCATTGCGTTTTTTAAGCTTTGTAACCTTTGTGAAAGATATTTTGTTGTTTTTATGAGCAACATGTACAGAACTAGAAGAAATGACAGACTATTCACCATGAATACTTTCTTCTCTCCTTTATATCTCAAAAATCTCTGACATTACCCTTTATTTTCTCCTCCTTTGTTGCAGTCTCTAATGAAGTTAGCATTCTCACAGCACAATTTACATATACAATTAATTCTATCCCCTCTTATCTCTACTAAAAATGACTCCCACAGTTATTGCCATTCTCTCCCTAATTTTAAATCTCTTGTCAATTGGTTACTTGATTACTGACTGCATACATGCACAGGTCTTCCCTATACTAAAAACAAATAAAAAATTCCAACCCTCTCATTTAACCGTATCACCATATGAGCTATCCCCACTCATTTTTCAACCCTTTAAAATCTAGTTTCTGACATAAACACTCAACCAAATTTACTCTTTCTAAAGTTATATGTGATCCCTAAGATGCTAATTTTTTTCTCAATTTTCATTTCAATTTAATCTCTCTGCAACATCCATACTGTTAACCATAATCTTCTAGATACTTTCCCTGGATGGAATTTCCTGACACTGTTCTCTCTTGATCTTCATTCTTCTTTCTAACTACTTTTTTCAGTCCCCCTTGCTGAATCAGACATATCTTTTACTCCCTAACTATGACTAAACCTCAAGGTTCTGTCCTGGGACTTCTTACTTTCTCTCACTACACCTGCAGTAACCTTATAAAATGATATGAATTTAATTACAAATGCATGAAGGTGATTTCTAGAATGTTAATACTAACTGTATCAATATATTTAGTCTTAGTTTTTCTTCCAAGCTCATTTCTCATAACTAGCTAGTTATTTATTGGACTCTTCCAAATAGATCTATAGTCATCTCAAACTTAACATCTTCAAAACTCAACATGTCTTTCCTCTTTCTTACCAAATTTACCTCTCATTTGAGTTTTCCTATTTCTGCAGAAAAAATTATCATCCTTCCAGTCACCCAGGCTCAGAACATTTGGAATCATCCTTGACTTCTCACCATCCTTCACCCTCCATTTCCAATATTCTCATGTCTTGTGCTTTCTACCTCCACAGTGTCTTTCATCTGTCCCCTTCTTTATATTTAGTCTTACCTCTTCTACTAAACTGGGATGAAAAAGGAGTGTGAAATAGGGTGGAGCTGAGTAGGGGAGGGTTGGGAGGTGTGCCCAGGCAGGGAAGAGGCAACTGTTATTAAGTTGTAGAGTCTGGAGAGAGTACCTGGAGTTTTGTCCCAGGCAAAGGTCAACCAGGTGCTGCTGTGAAGGTTATGTGACCAGAGGGTATTCCAAAGAGTTTTTGATGGCCTCTGGTTTGTGGAATAGTCCAAAATCTAGTACTGAAAAGCCTCACTTTATTACCCTCATCCATTTTTTAATTGACCATTAATTTCTCCAAATAAATTCTGTTATAATTTTGTCTAGTTCTCTAAAGTTATATTTTGGTTGTTTGGTTTGTTTGGCACTGAATAAATAAATTAATGTAAATGATATTATAATTTTATAATATTATCATAACTCAACCAAGAGCAATTAATATCATGATATAATGTAGTTTATAAATTTGTAAATAATATGTACACACATATATACATATACGTACACGCACATACGATTTTCAACCATTATATATAAATTGTCGTTCTAACTGTCACATGATTGGGCAAAATACACTTTAATATTTTCCTTTATTTCTTTGTCTTTAAAATGTATCTTTATTTATTTGGGATATGGTCAATTTGATTTTCTCATCCCATTTTAAATATCAGATTGGCTAATAGTTTATTTTACTGGGTTAATAAAAGAGCCTTTTATTTATTAAATCAGACAATATTTTTCTTTCATTTTATTAATCACTTCTTTGATTTTCAGAATTCTACTTTGTTTTTTAATTGGGTTTCATTTTTTTGGTCTTAATGTTCTTTTTAGTTGCAGATCCAATTGATTGAGTTGTTCTCTCCTTTTGTTCATGAAAATATTTCAAGATAAAAATTTTCTCCTCAAGGAATATTTTGGTTTTATCATAAAAGTTTTTGGTATAGTGTACGATTTTTGTCATTTCCTTTCATGTTATTTGATTTTCTATTAATTATATGATTTTTCTTTGACTCATAAATTCTTGAGGATTGGTTTATTTGTCTCCAACTAATTAAAAACATTTTCTTCAGTGGTCTTTTATTGAATATAATTGTATTGCCCTTTGGTCATTAAAGGGTGGACAGTCTTTCAACTTTTCTACATTTGATTCTGAGGATTTTAAGCCATAATATATGGTCAATTTTTGTAAAAGTGACATGCACAGATGACAAATAAATATATTATCTCATTCTTACTTAGAAATAGTTAAAGGTCTATCATATTTCCCTTTTCTAAAGTTTTGTTTAGATCCTTACCTTATTTCTTGTGTGTGTGTGTGTGTGCGCATGCGTGCGCATGTGTGTGTATGTGTATATCTATATTATATATATACATTTGTCTAGACTTGAGAAAGATACTTAGGATCTCTAACTGTTATAGTTACATTATTTTTTTTACTGTAAATAAACTTTAAGTATTTACATTTTTTGTCATTTGGAGCTTATGTATTAAATAAATATTCATTTGTTGCCTATAATGTCTTTAAGTATAATGCAAATTTCCTGTTTATCTCTTTTAATTATGTTTATTTTTGCTCTTGCTTTGTCTGAGATTATGATTTCCACTCTGAATTTTTTTAGTTCACCTGAAGTATGATAAATTTACCCTACTCCCTATTTTAATTGTGAATTTTTCTGTTTCAAGTGTGTTTCTTTTAAATAATATACTTTTCAATTCTGCTTTCTAACCTGCTTTGTTACCCTTCAACATTTCATAGGTAAATTCATTCTATTCACATTCACACTTCTATTTATTAGTTGTATATTCTCCTCCATCCTATGCTGTTATACTTTCTCTTCTCTTTGCTTCCCTTTCATCTTTGTCTTTACAAAGATAGGGATGTAAAGAGAAAAGGATTATGCTCAACATTGGGTCACTATATTTGATACAATCTGCTTCTGTTCAACTTCTCTTCTAATTTCCCAGGAACTGATCAAAGTTTCTTAATCTTTCTTTCTTTCCCTTCATTCTTCCCTTAATGTTTTAGTCTCCAAAGATGGAATTTGCTTTGACAAATTCTGCACTAAAAACCATTTCCTTCTCAATGCCCCTCTTTCATCTTCCCATTCCCTCCTGATTTCCTGTGGTATGACATAAATCTACATAATAAATTCTGATATGTCTTTTCTGTGTAGATGCTTGCATGTATGTGTGTGTGTTCAGCTCTCCATTTTGTGGTTAAGATGAAAGTACATTTCATATTTAACTTTCTTCTTCTACCCTTTCCTCCAGGTTTATATAATCTTCTTCTTGAAGAACCTGATTATGTGATATAGTAAATTCTATCTTTTGCCTCTCTCATTCTTCCCTTTTCTATTCCTTAATCCTTCCCATTTTTTCCTCAAAAGATCAAAATATGTCAAAACTGCTCCCATGCCATCTGCCTTATTTACTCCCTCTATGGTCCTTTAAGACATTAATGAAAGGACATTTCTTTCCCACTATTTGGATAGAAACATTTTGTCATTATATAACTCCCAGTTATTCAAAGTTATTTATCTTTCTATGTTTCTCTCAAATCTTATGCTTTGCAATAAAATTATTCTAGATTTTACAACTTTATCTTTGACCTTCTGAAATGTTGGATTACAAACTCCTCCTCTCCTTCATTATGAGCTATCAGTTCTTGTGTGATCCTGACTGTGACTTCTAGACACTTGAGTTTTTCTTTCAGTATTTTGTTTTTGACATTTTAATTTTAACAATTTTAGTTTTGGATTTTAACTGACATTCCTGGAAGTTTTCTTTTTGGTGTTTGTTTCAAGATGTGACTAGTGGGTTCTTTCTAGTTGTACCTTACCCTGTTGTTCTAATAAGTATTTGAAGTCTCCATGTATATCTTGAAATACAATATCTAGGTTTTCTGTGGTTAAGGTTTTCAGGTAGTCCAGTGATTAATATATTACCTCTCTTTGACTTGTTTTCCAGATCAGTTGTTTTTAATTGATGTTGTTTTATATTTTCTGGGTTTTTTTTTTGTTTTTGTTTTTGCTTTTGGGAGGGCAATTGGGGTTAAGTGACTTGCCCAAGGTCACATGACTAGTTTTTGTGTTAAGTGTCTGAAGTCAGATTTGAACTCAGGTCCTCCTGAGTCCAAGGCTGGTGCTCTATTCACTGCACCACCTAGCCGCCCCTTGTCTTATATTTTCTGAAACTTCTACAGTCTTTTCATCTTCTTCTGACATTTCTTATTGTCAAGGAATAATTTCTCTGTCCAATGCTTAACATAGTACCTGGCATATAGCAAGTGTTTAAAAAATCCTAGTTGAATGCCTATCTAGCTCAACAGAAATCTCAAGGAGTCTAACTTGAGTAAAGATTTGTAGTTTTTGTAGTAACTTCTTTCCAATACTTTTCTTTAGTTTTCTCATTTCATTTTCACTTTTTTTCCTCTATGGCTCTCCTTTCTTTTATACAGTCATCTTAAATTTCTTGCTTTTAACCACTCCAGTAGATGACTAAACTGTATTTTCCTTTGAGGATCTAATTACAGATGTTATAGAGTTATTTCTTTTTTCCCCTGGGGTTGTTTCTTGAATATTTCCATAATATTTCTTTATCATTAGCTTTTTCTCTGCTTTATTAATTTCTTTAGCCTTACTTTCTGAATCTGAATTTTGTGTCAGCACCAGATTCTGTGAACTTCTTGAAGGAACTTCTTTGGTACTTATATGTCTTATCTGGTATTTGAGTAATGGATATTGTGTTCTTTAAGAACATCAGGAAAGGCTAGATATGGATATCACAATCATTGAGGGGGAGTGATATCTAATTAATGGGATATGTTTACACCCCTAGATTCTGCATGGGGCAATCCATAGACGTGGTCTTTCTGGGTGGATTCCAGGGATCCCTTCCTTACTGAGTGAAAAACATAACTGCAAGTTCAAAGCTTCCTTTGGCTAGCCCTTGCTCTGGACTCTCATTTCACTCCTACACCAACCTCCCCCCTGCCCCACCAACGCACATGCGCGCACACACACACACACACACACACACACACACACACACACACAAAACTTAATGCTCTAGGACTATAGGCTTTCCCCTGAGCCATTCAAGCTCGGAAGGCTTCAGTGAACTACACTTTAAGTGGCATGGAGGAGAGATCCTTCTCTGAATGAATCCTTTCCCTAGTATTCTCAGATTTCTGGATTTCTGTTTGTTCTCACCCACCTTTGAAGCTTTGTATAAGGCACTTTCTATAATCTTTCCTTGCTGGAGTAGTTGTGAAAGGGTTGAACTTTTTTGGTTCTTCACTATAGACCATCTTAAGGAGAGTCCCCTACATGCCTTTTTAAAAATCTATGTTGGTGAGTGAATTCCCTTTGCATTCCTGTTGATTTCTTTAGAGAACTCCTCTTCCCACCTCAATTCTTGATTTCTTCATCAAAAATATTCCTCTATGTCTTGACAATTACAAGTTTAAGAACTTTATATCCCTTCTGAAATAATTCCTCCTTTTAATTTGATTCCAAAATATCTTGCCTTTCAAATCTGCTCTCCTCAAATTATTCCATTTATTACTAAGACTACCTTTTTTTTTCTCCCTCTCTATCTCAAATTCCAAGGCGTTGTGGTCACTTTCTCCATTCAAAGGTTCCCATAATGTCTACCCTACAAACCAAGTGTTATTTGTTTTGGCAGATTCAAAATAAAAATTTTCCTCAATAGTTCCTCAAATATTTGGAGTCATGTTGGCATTAAGGGAAGTCAAGAAATCAGTAGCTGGTCTGCTCTTGGCAAAGAATGAGCCATAGTTCTGGGTAACTGAACTTTCTGCTATTTTAATAGTTAATACCTTATACTTATATCAGCTAGTACTATATTAATTTAAAAATAGCTAATGTTAAAGACAACATGCACTCAAATAGCAGGTATGAATGGTTAAGATATTTTGGACTTTCAGATCAATTCTGTTTTCAGTTATTCTAACTTTATTATCTAAGAGATCCAAAGACTGAAAGCATACTACCAAAAATTTACTTCAATAATATGAAATGTCAATGGAGAGAAAGTTAATTTTGTTGGGTCAAATTTTTAAAGGATTTCTACCTTCACCTGGCTTGTGGAACACAATTGGAGAACTCTGGAGTGATTAATCAATAGCTAATACTTATTGAGTGCTCACTATATGTTCAGCCCTATGTGGAAACAGCTGTATGGAAACCAAAGAAGAAGCAGGGTCACATCTAATGCCAAACTGTTTGCATATGCAACTTATGTATCAGGCCACTACTCAGAAGCATTAAACACATATTTCTAGGAAAAAAAGACTACAGCAGAAAGTGAGAGACTGTTATGGTAAAGTAATGCAGATTCACAATTTCCCCCAATTTCCATTGCTTTATACCATTAAAGGAACATGATCAAGATATATACGATGTTAAATCATTTTTTCCCCCAGAAACACATGGAAAGTGGAGGAAATTATTGCTATATCTGAGCCCACTTGGCCAATTTTCTGTACATGCCTATGGCTACAAGCAACAATTATGAACTGAAAAATTCCCTTTTTAGTTTGTTTTGATGGTTTTTTTGAAGATGGCTTTCTTCTTTCAGTTCATTTATATGTAATTTGGCACTGTGATATTGTAGAAAGAGCTCCAGAATAGCTTTTAAGAGACATGGGGGTCTCATCAGTATTCTGACAATTAATTATGTGTTATTTGGCAAATCATTTTGATATGTTGGGGCCTCAGTTTCTTCATCTTCACAATGAAAACATTTGACTAAATGATGTCAAAGATCTCTCCCAGCTTAACAATTCTATGACGCTTTTATTTAAAAAGAAGTCTCACTGTATAGGTTGTTACTATGACAAATTAGATGAACTATCTTATCAGAAAATAATGATCAAATTTGAAGATCTTGTTCAATTTAGCGTCACTATAAAGTAATTGAATTTTTATTCATCTGTATTAGTTTTATTGATGCTAGGGGGAACCATTAGTTGTAAGGATTCTTTTTTTCTTTTAGCACACATCAATTTGAAAGAAATTTTCTTAGCCTTGATTCAGCTGCAATTGACTCAATAGGCATGCAAGGGATTTTTTTCTTTTAGATATTAAGTATTTGAAAAGTTTACCAGAATGCAAATCATAAAGAATAAGTCGTATCTTATTTCTATCTATGCATGCTATTTTCATTTTAAAAGTACAATTTTCAAGATTTTTAATTGAATCACGATATTTCCCATAAAGTTTTTTATATGGAATTTCTATCTTAAACAAAAAATCATGCCTGCTCTCTGGGTAAAAAAAGAATACTTCCCAAACGTCAACAGCCAATATATTTTTCTCTGTAATAGACATTAGCAGAAAGAACAATAAGGATATTGTTTAGAGACAGGCAAATCTCAAAGGGCTGGGTTATTGTTTCAGCAGAAATGAACTTCACTTTAACGTTTGTCTGGACTATCTGAACATGATATTTTGAAGAATTCTGGTGAGAAACCTTCTGGAAATGGATTTATGTGATTTGAAGAACGTTTCCTGCCTTTTCAAGACAAGCATACTAAATGATTCACTTTCTTTGTTGAACAGAAGTGCTGCTTATTCTAGTCTTCGCTAAAAACTCCAATGAAATAGCTAATCTGAATACCATATAACATTTTTGTTTTAAAGTCAGAGTTGTCCTTTTAAAAGGGTCAAGATTTTCAAAAGGGTTTGTAGATCATAGAATTTTAACATAATGCACTGTTCTGGATACTATCACTTCCCCCTTCCAGATCTGATCCTGACTTTCTGGACTTCAAAACCATGCCTTCTCTACTGATAGCTCATCCTGAAACTCCCTTTAGAGTCTGGGGCCTCTTCAACACAGAACAGCATGTCATCCCTTCTTATTATGGAATATGCATCCTTAAGGTATGTCCAGTTCTCCAAACATAACCAGTGACTTCCTACATCTCTGCCTTCACTGACTCTCTAATATTGATGATGATGATGATGATAATAATAATAATTATAATAATAATAGCATTATGTAGTACTTTAAGGCTTGCAAAATGCCTTACAAATATTATTTCATTTTATCCTCACAACCACCCCAGGAGGTAGGTTTTTATTATCCCCATTTTACAGATGAGAAAATTGAGGCAAATAGCTATTAAGTGATTTGACCAGTATTACACAGCTAATAAGAATGTGAGGCAGAACTTGAACTAAATTTTCTTGACTCCAGGTCAAGTGCCCTATCCATAGTGTCACCTGACCTGACTATTCCAAATACTTAAAAGGCCTTCTTCCAGTATCTTTGCCTGTTACCATGCTGTTCATCATTAAAAACTTAGTTCAATTGCTACCCTCCCTCTTTAAATACATGCAAACACATATTTTTAGGATGTTTCACTTATTATTTTATGACCAAGTTTCTTGTTACTGTTTCTTTTATAATTGGTTTTTTTTGATGATCTACATACATATGTAATATGTTTTATATGTGTATCTATAAATATGTAATGTGTTTTGTTCATTTATATATATATATATATATATACACATATATGTATAAGCAAACATTTATATGGTGTTTACTGTGTCAAGCACTGTGCTAAACTCTGTACAATTATTATCTCATTGGATCTCCACAACAACCTTGGGAAGTAAGCCAATTATTGCCCCTCCCCCCTTATAGATGAGGACACTGAGACAAACAGAGGTTAAGCAACTCATGCATGATCACACAGCTAGTAAGTGTCTGAGGCTGAATTTGAACTGAGGCCTTCCTGACTCTAAGGCCACCACTCTATTCACTTCATTACCTTGCTGTCCTAAGACACAGGGATAGGTAGATAGATGGATAGATAGATAGATAGAGAGATAGATAGATAGATAGAGATAGATAGAGAGATAGATAGATAGATAGAGATAGATAGAGA